>JAWWMO010000083.1:131939076-131964811 GCA_035047845.1 Dendrocincla fuliginosa | reverse complement strand
CAAAGCTAACTCCCTTCTTACTCTCTCATGAGAAACCTACAAGATAGCAGGCCCCCACAAGGCCAAAACTCCCAACAGGGAGGTGAGGCAGTAATGAAGTCATGTTGATAATGCACTGTGAAGCATATTTACTTGCACAGTAGAATTATCTACCTCACATACTTGGTAAGGATGTGGTTCATGATCTCTCTGGTTGATTGTTTTTGGGATTCAGCTCCAGATGGCATGTACAAAGAACACACACTCCTGCCTCTATTCACATGTGGCATAACTCTAGTGATTTTTTATGGTGTAAACTGAAATCTGGATTGTGGCTTACAGGAAAGTGAAACATGAATAGGTACATCAGTGCTGCTTTTGAATACTGTGTCCTGTTGGGCAAGACAATTTAAAAGAAATTCCTCAATTGGTAATATCCTCCCTTTTTTCCCTTTTAAAATATTACACAGGTGTGTAATGTTTGTCTGGACAGCTTCCCTCCCTTCTCACACATCATTATTTAGAAGAGCAGTGTTCATCATTTTCATTATGCTTTTCTCCTCACATGACTGCTCACAGGCCAACATATAAACATGCTTTATGACGTTCTGATTCCTAGACTGACTGTGCACAATAATACTGCCAGTGTAGCTGGCTTTCCAGGCAAAAAAAAGTCATGGAGGCTGGATTAAACTAGTTACATAGCAATAGACTGTCCCAAGACACATATATACCCATTATTATTTTCCATTTTGCTGATGTGTGACATCAGCAAATCTGGTTTTTATAGCACTTGATTTCAGCATTTTCTGAACAGTACTATCCTCTGTGTTATTGCTGAAGAAATTTGCAGATTAGTTCTCCTGTATTACACATTGTGCTTTGCCTCTCTTTCATCATCTTCTAGACTCTCCTTAACACTATTACCATTTTCCAAAACCTAGGTACTAGGGAGATGGTATGTTTCTGAAGGAAACTGCTGAGCAGGAGTACAAACTTAAAGACAGCTAAAACATTTGATTTCATTAAACTTGGGACTGGGTCCACAAAGCATTTGGTTTTAAAGTTGTCTTCCCCCCTCCCCCCTTTTCTGTGGGATAAAGTAATATAAAGTTATTGTATTCAGTGAAAGTATATTACAGTATGGACATCTGAGACAAATAGGTATTTTTACTTCTTCTAAACTCTTCAATATGACATTTAAAAAACAAAAAAAAAAAAACCAAAAAAACCAACAAACCCTACATTGATGTGATGTCACTCATCCTAGCTTTTTCAACCGGAGGAACAATTTTTTTATTCCTTGTATAAAAAAGTCATGAGCTTGCTTTTGTGTACTCTTTTGCAGCACAGTGGAAAAATGGATGAAAACAGATTTGTAGCTGTTACCAGCACAAATGCAGCAAAAATCTTTAACCTTTACCCAAAGAAGGGGAGAATTGCTGTAGGTTCTGACGCTGACATTGTAATTTGGGATCCTAAAGCTACAAGGTATGTATGGGAAATTATTTGCCCCCATCCAGCCTTTCTGCAGGAAAAAAAAGTATCTCAAAGCCTTTGTACAACAACAAGCCTTTGGGTGAGGTTAGGGTGTCTTTCAACAGCACCTCAAATGAATTAATTACAGGCTTTTTGTCCTCCACGACAGTGTAGGTAAGGAGAGATCTTTGTTCTCTACATGCATTAAAAAGTATTCTCCTACATTGCTGACCAAGTGCAAAAATTGAAAAGTCTATAGATTATGCAACCAGGGCTTCATATCCTAAGAGCAAAAATAACCACTTTGGGATTTTAGAGTAACTGTTCAGTGCTGGAGATCAGGGAGAAGAGCCTGTGTTGCTGCAGGATGTTTTGAACTTGCAGCTGCCTGAAATATATTTAAAGGTAGAGAACTTATTTGTGAAGCTCAGTCTGTCTATGCTTATGCTTTTTTTTTTAAGTCTTCTGATTGTGTGCACAGTAATTCTGCCAGAATAGAGTTTGTCACACCAACTACAGATGCACAAAAGCTGTCCTTTTGTCTCACCCTGCATGACTTGATGCATTGGTACTCTGCATGACTTGGTACATTTTTGCTAGAAAGGGTGTGCGGTGTCTTTCTAGGAGCCTCAATTCACACAGCATACTGTGCATTACACCTGATTCCTGTTTTCAGATATATTCACAGCATCAGTGAAATCCATACTCAGGGCACTATAAATATTTCAGGAATTATATGTCTCAAGTTTTGCTCTGGCTCGTGCCCATTCTGGTCTTCTTTAAACTGCCTGTAAATGGTCTGGCAGCTGGCTGTCGCAAAGCCAGGTCACCTGGGGAGTTGTGCCTCTTAGCTGAGATGCCTGTGGGCTGTGTGAGTGCATCTCTACTGTTCCAGTGCTGAGCAGGATAACTTAAATCTGCAGGCACTTTAACCTCTGCCCACTCATGCACGGAACAGCAGCAGCAGGTCAGGAGGTGTGCTGGGCTTGTGCTTTTGTCATGGGCTCAGCTCTAGAGAGCAGTGTGAGCATACAACTGTGCTTTCAGCCTCTGTTTTGGGGGAAAAAAAACCAACAAAAACAAAAAAAAAGTTGGAGACTTTGCTATGGTTGAGGAAACTTTTGAAACATAACTGGGCATATCTGATTTCAGTAGTCTAATAGATTTAAAAAAACCACTAATCCTACACAAACAAAAAATTTCTTCACCAATCTTCTGGGTGTTAATTTTTGTTAATGCAATTCTCACTAATTTCAGTATATTAATGAGTACCAAAAACAAGTGAGAGTGTGAGGAAAAGTGTTCTTTGTTTTAAGCTGCAACGTTTGAGGACATGGAGGTTGATACTCAGAAGTTCCACAAAAAAGTGGCAGCACCAGCAAAAGAAGTTTCAGGAGTGTCAACAACCCAAATAAACATAGAGGCCTGCCCAGTGCTGGGTCAGGGAGATTTTCATGTGCATTATGCCTTCTGGCATGTTGAGCAAGCATATTTTAAGATACCAGCAATGAGATATTTCAGGACAGTGGAGCTATGAACTCTGATTAAAAAAAACCCTGAAGGATTCTTTTCTGAGCTCACTTCTGCTCTGCCTGTAGAAAAATGAATCTAGGAGGATAGCATAGTTCTGACAATGTTGTCAAGGTGCTTTGTCAGCTCTTGTAGTTATTTATCTTTTTTGCCTCCCAAACATTCCTTCTGCTTCCCTTCACTCTCTCCTAAGTGCTCTAATTGTCTTTTTGCCCACTGCAGCTGTGAAATTGCAGTTTTAATTCAGGTATTTTTTTAAAAATATTAAACTGTATTTTCTTATTTAGCAAACTGGTTTTAAATTCAGGAAGTATGTTTTTCCCCCTGATCTTTCCCATTGTTTGGATTCCCAAATCCATTTGACTTTGCTGAGAACAGCCTCTCTGCAGGTACAGTCCTGTGAATTACATGACTAAGTATAAATAAATCTTACTGGTGCTTGTCTATTCATTTCACGACAAATCCTGAAGAGGGCATAAACAGCCCGGCAGAAAAAAGAAGGGATCTAGCTAATGGACTTCAGCTGCTTAAGATGTTACACAAGGTGCAGCCTCATGTGCTTTGTTGACTCTGAGGAGTGCTTTTCAATTTCACAATAGTCTTCTTCCTCTTTCTTGCCAAGTCCTTCCTCTTTTGTGCGTGACTTTTTTTCTTGTTTGCAAATCTAAATCTTGTAAGAGGAAAATGCAATTTTTTGGTTCTGGTTTGATATTGTGTGGCTGTAGTCTTAAAATACTGACTGATACCAGTTAGACAATTGTCTAAAGAGTTAGACAATTGCTGAAGAAATGCTGTGAGGAACTGATATTATGGTGATCTATCAAAGGAAGTCTATTAGGAAGATTCTAGAGTAATTCAGAGAA
This sequence comes from Dendrocincla fuliginosa, assembly GCA_035047845.1. NCBI lineage: Eukaryota > Metazoa > Chordata > Aves > Passeriformes > Dendrocolaptidae > Dendrocincla > Dendrocincla fuliginosa. The sequence continues at coordinate 131,960,960 of JAWWMO010000083.1, read as the reverse complement.
GTAGCGAATCTCTTCAAAATACAAAAACCTGTATCTCTACAAAATTGGCTGCATTCCCATGCCCACATCATTGCACAATAACATGTTAGGTGCTGTCTGTGTATTCAAAAGTTTCTCTTTCTATGTTGCAAAAACCTAGTGAATTCAACACAACGGCTGTGCAAGCTGGGAGCAATTGAGATTCCAGGTTCTGCTTCCAGCACTGCCGTGTTAGCTGAGGGTTTCCCTTTAAGGGACAGCTTCATTAACTGGCCTATTTCTCTAGCAGTTTCTGGTAAATTCGAGAGAAGATACTATGTGAAAAATTATCACATTCACTACTGTATTTAAAAGCATCTAAATAGTAGTTTTAGCAGATCTGCATGACAGCAAGCATTATTGGGAAGAAACACCAAATGTACAAATTGGTTAGAAACTACATTACAAAAGAGGGGTTGTGAGTCCTGCCAAATTAGGTCTATTTCTTAGCTTCCTCACACATTTATAAAAGGCCACACAAATACCAAAGGCACCTGTTGGTTTATTGCAATCCATGTGCCAACAAACATCATCTTGCAGACCTCAACACCCTCGGCATCCAAAGTACAGCCTGTGCACTCAGGACTGTTCTGTGAAAACTCCTTCGAAAAATGCACCTAGGCAGCAAACGTGTACACACTCTACCATCTTATTTTAGCCTGTGTTTTGATCAAGAATGCTCATTGACTTCTTTTAGCTGCACAAATAATATAACAGCCCCAAGTCTGTGAAACAAAAGCAACTGTAAAGGCTTTTTCAGAAGGGAGCAGAGGAAAAACAGAAAAGAGAATGTCACCTGTCAGCAAGTCAATGTTCTCTACAGCTGATGCCTATAGGTATTTGAAAGCAAGCAAGAGTACAAAATCTCCAGGGCTTGTTTCAGAAATGCTCAGCAAGGAATCTGAATAATACAGTACCCAATTCAGGCAGTGAAAAGAGCTCAGTGTCCCTTGTAAAGCAGGGGCAGAAGGTCCCAAAGATGTCATATGAGACATTCAGCTCCCAGTTCACTGTATCTTGTTGGAGCCTTGCAAATAAATGCTGAATCAGACACCAAAGGCAAGCTCAAACATCCATAGGCATAAAAAACCTGTCTCAAAGGGAGTTTAACTTTCCAAGTCCAGCCACTTCATTATAACAACATGCAGTTTGGGAAGCCTCACACACCAGTTTTTTTTCCTCTTCACTAAATATAGCTGAAAAGTTGGATACTTCTGATTGCAGAGGCTGAGCTGGCTGTGCAGGTGGGACCATCCTCTTTGGGCTCTTTGGCAGGCCCAGGGTGTGCCCCGGGTGTGCCCTGGGTGTGCTGGTGGAGATGGGCTCAGACCCTGAGCATGACAGTGATGAATGCACTCCCAGTGCAGAGCTGCTGGAGAGGGGTCTCTGATCAGCAGGGAATGCAGGAGTCCTGAGATGAGGATGAGAGGAAGGAAAAGGACAGGTTACTCCGTAATCCACCTGCTGTGACGTGACAGAGGAAGCTGTGTTTTCTATCCCCTTTCCAGTGTTTATACATTTTCGGGGAAATAGTGACTGGATGTGAATCAGTGAGAAGTCAGAATTCTCCAGTCTGCTCTGTTCTCCAGTCTGCATATGTTCCCACAGTGCCTTTGTTTGCATGTATATGTTCACGGATAAATCTTTAGCATTTGTTAGAAACCAAAATCTGCAGCCTATGTCTATCTCATTTGTAGTCAAGTCTTTAGCCTCAGAGGCTTAAGTGGGGACAAGTTGCAACATTTAAGCACTCTGCCAAGCAACCGTCTATAATTTTTAGAAACATAAGAGAGGAAGAAACCAAAATGTTAGCAGAAGATTAGAATAAATAATGCTGCAACTGTCTTACTCTTCTGATGAATGAGCATAATTTTGTATACCGAGTATATGGATAGCTGCATCTAGTCACAATGAGGGAAAATGAAATAATGTGCCTTACAAATATCTATGCAAAGGACGAGTATGTTCTGGCATTTTCAATGGTCCCATATTCTTTTGCACAAGTGAAAGTGTGTGCATGTATGAATGTACACTAATTCACTAGAATCAGTGTTCCTGCCAAAGGCCTCTCATCTCAAATAAAGAAAACACAGAGAAAGAAACAATAAACACAAATTAAAATACAGGAAATTCCTTTTGAACATAATATTTTTTTTTTTTGGGGGGGGGGGTGAGGATGATCAAACAGTGGCACAGGTTGCCCAAAGAGATTGTGGATTTCCATCTTTGGAGGCACTTAAACCCCGATTTAACACAGCCCTGAAAAACCTGCTTTGGCTGACCCTGATCAGAGCAGGGGGCTTGGAATAGATGATCTCCAGAGATGCTTTCCAACCTCAGTGACTCTCTAGTTCTGTGAACTGTAACAAGATAAGCCTCTCTGCGAGTGCATGATGTACGTTTCCCTAGTAACTTGCTGTCTTCAAAATGTCAGTTGTTCTCTTTAGAAAACTAAAGCTTGGAAATGTCACCCAAAATATTAAATCTTTCTTATATTTTCCTAATATAATTTTGATATTTTTTTCTCCCTGGTATTCAAGATCTTCTTTAGTCATTGAATAGGCTAATTTGTGGTTTCCTTTCTGTGTATGCTTTTCTGCAAGCTTAATTTCTCAGTACTGTTCCTCTCCTGCCCCCAGCTTGACAGTTTTTACTTCCATCCTATATCAGCTTGGAGTGATTGATAGGACCAGACTGAAAATATTCTTGGCAAATGAGTTACTTACCATAAAAAAAAAAAAATTGTTATAATTATCCAACCCCCTTAAAAGACTGAATTTTAGGAGAAATGATTGTGTGAAATAAAGACCCCATTCCTCAGATAAGTCGCTTTGACTTGACGCTCCCAAACATTAACTTCTTGCCTTTTCTTGTGTCTTGTTTTATCCACAAATCTCCTCACTTTATGTAGCGGCTCAAAAGCAGTGTTTATTGAAGATGCTTTTTAAGAAGCTAGAAGTACAACTTTATGAACAGTTTCCTGCCTATATTTGTATGTGCAGTTCTTGTGTTTCCTTAATATAAAGTAGGCAATGAGGATTTTTATCCACATTATAGGCTTATAACTAGCACTTTTGCACACAGATTTTAAGACTTTCTTCTTTTTCCTATCGTCTTTTTTTTTTTTTGCCCCCTGTTCTTTGCCTTTCTTTTTAATAACATTTAATTAGCATTATAAATGAGTGGTTACTCAGCACAGGAAAGTGAAAGATCTGTTTATTTTTTCCAGATTCTGGAAAAGCAGGTTAACAGTATGGAGAGTTCAAAGGCATCTGAAAATGGTGTGAAAAGACAACTTGCAAAGGCTGATACCACCATCAGCAAACCTCTCTTTCTAACCTACCCCCAGCTCTGAAAATCTTAGAGATAATTGCACTGTGAGCATTGAGAGAAGTTGCTTACAGCTCAAATACTCACTCTTGCATAAGGCAATTTTCTATGGCAGCTGTTAAAAAAGAAGTTGTTTTCGGTAATGGACTCAGGTCATTTTAGCTGACTTTATTGCTATGTTTTAAATTAAGAAGTTAGTTAGTTAGTTATAAAATGTATGTTTTCCCTTTACTGAGATGTTGAGCAGTTATTCTTCCCTAAGGGCTATCATCTGCAGTTTTTCTTCATGTCCCAATGCCAGAGATTTTTAAAGAAACCTGGGTGAGGTATGTATCCAGTTTCTACTGAAAGTAATTAAAATCTTCATTTGCTTATGCCACCTTGAAAATTAAAGAGATAATCCTCATGGTAGTCAAAGTTTTGGTTCTAGAGCTGATGTAGCTTCATATCCTATGCATTATGGAAGTTAAAAAATCTCTCCAATGTCTAATGATTTCCCTTCATCCAGGTCCCTCTCTTGCCTGACTGTAACTCACTATTTAGTGTTTCAGTCTCTGACTGGGGCATAGACATGTTTGTTGAGATGAAAACTGGTACCTCTGACTCCATAACAAAGCTTTAGGCCATAACTTTTGAACTGACTACCTGAATTTCACCCTACATGTTGCTACATTAGTCTAATATGCTGCTCTTTTCTAAACTTCAAGCTGCAGTTTGTAGTTTATTTAGTTATAATATTCTAAGAGTGGCTGTAAAGCCCTTTCTCGCGTAAAGTACAAATGAATACAGTATTACTAGCAACTGAATCCTCACACAGAGAAAATCTGGTAATTCCTCTTAGACTAAATTACTCTTTGACTCTAAATTAGTTGGACAGAAGCACTGTGTTGAAAAAAAACTTCAGAAAAATGTCTTTCACTTTGGTGCTAGAGGAATGTCAATGTTTAGAGTAATAGGTTCGAAACTCTTTGCATGCCAGGTGTATCAAAAGCAGCTGAAGTGAACTGGATGGAAACACTGATGTGAGTAGGAACAACACAGGATGCCTTTGCAGTATCCTCTTTGTAGAAGCGAATGTTCTTTTAAGTGTTGAAATAATCATTGTGTTCTCAGTCTCCATTTGAGAAAGGGTTATTTGAAACAAGAGCCACTGTAATTTATAACCCAAATTAGAGAATTTTACACATTTTATTAAAAATAATACAAATTTTCAAAGCCTGGAGTCAGAATCTGTTCTCTCATGCTGAGTAATTCCTTATGTCGGGCATCATTTAGGATGATTGAGACAGCTCTTAAGTTCTACTCAACTATGGTGGCAGTCTTGGTTTCTTGGATTCTTAGTAGGTTACAACTCCTTTTGCCAATAGCCGAGAGCAAACTTTAGAATTTTGCTTAGTTGCCTGCCACTGAAATTGGTGATACAGCAGTGTGTTCTATTGCATAAGGTTGCTGAGTTGTGAGTTTCAGACCCAAGCACACCATTTAGTTCTGTTTTATTTGATTGCTCACTTGCTACCTGAAACTTTCATTGCCATTGATAATGTCAAAACGTTAAATCACAGAGGAATTTTGGTGATCTCCATCAGGGAGAATGCACTTCACCTCCAAAAAGGGCAGCATGACCTAAGGCTTGTTTCAACAGAAGAGTTATAAATGAGTTCTCTACAATTTTGTTGTTGAGACAAGCTCTGGAAATGTATTTTGTCATATTGTAAAGTTTAGCTGTACAAACAGATATTACTTTTAAATGTGCCATATTCCATCCATTTTGTATCTTTAAATGAAGGACATAGTTACCTCTGAGGTGTGTTTACCTCTAGTGATCCTACTGCAGCACATTTAAACAGCTCCCATGTTGAGTTGAAGGATTTTGCTTATTTTTATGTTTGTTTGTTAAAATTGCCTTTTTTCATTTTTCTTTTCATGTCCCAGTGCTTTATCCAAATAGATATTATATATAGATATTATATACAGAGCATGATAAAGATAGTTATATTCCAGCAGTTCTTGCTAACTGTTCTAGCAATTGGACCCATAAGGGTAACGCAATAAGCTAGAGGAATATGTTCACATATTCAGATATGTTCACATACAATAGCCTTGCAGGGCTATTATAACACCCATGGATAAAGTTGTTTGACAGTATTCATAGGACCAGTGAAAACAAGAAAGGTTTGACTCTTTCCACTGTGTATCTACAAGATGATGCTGATACTGGTGAGTAGGCATGCATAAGTTTTCTGCCCAAGGTGTGCTGAATAAAGTTTTTATTCCTATGGGCAGATTGGTCATAGACAATATTACCACACACACAGCCTTTGAAAAGTCAGTTGTCATCAAGATTTAAATGTAGCCTTTAGCAGAACCAGTTTCTCTTACTTCAACAGAATGATATGAAAGGCAAACTAAGTATCCTTCCACAAATTCTTTTTTTCCCTTTGTATAAATAATAATTTAAAATATTTAATATGTGATAACTTTTGAAAATGGCTATACTTCAAGTAAGATATAGAATTATTTTGTGGTTTTATCATTTTAATAAGGATGTTAACTGAAGTTTTAGAAGATTCTTCTCCAAATAGATCAATATTTTAATCTATTAATATTTCAAATTGCTTTTGACTTGATAATTCCTTTGCAAAAGATGTAGTCTCTGGAATAATATGAATGCATGTATGTGCATTATAATATAGGCATAAGAAGTTTTGGATTATGTGAGCACCCATACTGGAAAAAGTGTGACTGGTAGCCAAAAGCATGAAGCTTTGTTCTTTTCAGAAATTACAAATGACCATAAAATATAAACTCCCCAAATTATATATATTTTAAACCCCCATAGACTGGATACAGAAAATTTATAAAATAATTAAGTAAAATTAAAAATCTTTTGACCCATTGTGGATATAGTACGTACCAAGTAGCTCAGTAGGGAGAAAGATAATCAAGGAAGTATACGTAGCCTGCACTTCCAGATGCTAATGTCAGCTATAGCATTGGCTCTGCCTTTTATGTAGCCCGTTAGGGTTGAAGAAATTGTCTAGAAAAATGATAATCATACAGAATGAGGTCTACATGTGCACAAAGCAGTAATACTGTCCCTCATATGAGTACTGTTGAGGTCTGAAATCATAATTTGCTTAATACCCTTGAAGGAAAGGTATGCAGAAGTGTGATGTCATTATTATTTAGCAGCATTTAGATATTTGAGCTGTCAGTCATTGAATCAATCCAACTCACACTAAGAGTTACCAAAAAAAATCATTACTATCTACTGACTTTCTAGTGAAATGGTCTTTGTGTTATTTGTGAGCCTCTATCTTTGAAATATTGCAACTGTGCTTTTCAAGTTTGAAATTGCAAGTCATTCCAGCTAAAAGGTCAGATTGACTGAATTGTGCATACATATTTGCTTGACAAGGCAGAATGAAATCATGTTACCCAAAGAAAATATTGCAATCTGATTTTTTTTTCCACTAATCTCTTTTCTTGTGGAAAATTTTGCATTTCAAGGCTGCAAAGTTCTTTCCTTTTGACTCCCTCTTCATTATTTTGAAATGCAATTACTGTTCAATGAAATGGTATTTCTCTATCCTATTTTTGCAGCTGTTCCATGATGTAGTGCAGTGTCGTAGCTTAATAATGTAGCTAAATTTTCTTCCTGTATCAATTTATCAAAAGTTTATAATGAAGTGAAATGCAAGGATCATAGTAATTTTGGGTGTTGTTTTGTTAACACAGGACAATATCTGCAAAGACACATCACCAGGCAAATAACTTCAATATATTTGAAGGAATGGTCTGCCATGGAGTCCCAGTTGTGACAGTTTCGAGAGGCAAAGTGGTTTATGAAGGCGGAGTTTTCAATGTCACAGCAGGAGAAGGCAAATATGTCTCCCGTCCACCATTCCCTCCATATGTCTACAACCGAGTGAGGCAGCGGGAGCAGGTTAATTAAACTAATAAATCACTTTAATGCCTTGTACAACATGAGGATAACTAGCTCTTAGGAAGAGAGGTTTGGGGATTCAATGGTAATTTTCCTTACTAATCAAAATATGCCAAGGTGGGAGGAAATGAAACTAAGAATTCAATGTTTATTGCTCTTTATCTAACAGAAAGAATTGTAGACTTGTTCCTGCTCTTGGGGTAGTCTGTACAGCTCTTGAACTAAGCCTCAGCACTTTTTGAAATAAACATCCCACTTGCAATGAAAGTGGACAAAGTTTTGCTCCTGAGTAATCCAACCAGCTGCTACATTTCATCACTGATTTTACTGAAAATCAGAGCCTCAACCTCAAATGAGGAAAGAAATCTTGCACCAAGGAAGAAATCAACAATTTCCTAGCTCTTTCATGGATGAGATATTTGGAGCTAAACCCTGTAGAATACTGAACCCTTTGCTGTGTTACACCAAGAATGTGTTAAAAGCTGAATGTGTGCAAAGCACACTGCTGGACCAAGCAAGACAGCTCTCTTCAAGATCTTGTTCTTTTTTATTTTCTGAAGGGAAATATTGCAAATACATGAAGATTGATTTTTTAGTGCCTATTTACTGTGCAAGCATTCATGATATGTTTCTGTCCTTAGCGTTACTTACTATGAATAGGATTTTCAAAAGCACCCAGAGCAAGTACATTTTAAAACGTACCTGAATTCACTGAAGGATCTAAAATTGAATCAGACTAACATGCATGTGAGATATGTCCCAGTGAAAAGCTTCTGAGATAATTCTGTATATTTCTTTCTGCTATTGTCTTTATGGACTGAGAAGGGCATGCAAAAGGTAATGAATGAGGCCTTCCTCTAAAGCCACAATTTCACAGGAGGTGGTGAGTTGCCTGGAAGTTCATACACTCAATGCAGTATCAAAACTAAACCAAAACTTTTAAGAAATGTGATACTTACACAGTTCCGAAAGACTTCATGAACATACTGGTTTCAATTTCCGATCAAAGCTAGAGGAAACTTTCCCTCAACCCAAACATCAGCTGCAACGTGTCTTCAGAAGTGATTTTCTAACCAGCTCAGCCTCCTGTAGCCAGCAGCTGGAATAGTGGATGATAGGTGTCCACACAAGGCAGAATTTGCTTTGTTTCATTGATATTTATTAACATTGCTTACAAGTATTGAAAACATCACCGGAAAATGTGAATAACAAAAAGAAGCATTTGTAAAATGAGGTGGAACATAGTCAGTTGCTTCTTTAAAAGAATGGATTTAGAATTGTGTTGTTACATTGTTGAACCCACTCCTAATGCCGCCCAGCTCGTGATGAAAGCTGAGAACTGAACAGTTTAATCCCAGTGCAAGGGATCTTATTCAGAGAAAAGTTTGATGAAGTATTGGGATACATTACATAGAAAGCTGGGTTATCATAGTTGTGTCCAATTTGCAATTGCAACGGGAAGACAAAGTAGTGAAAAATTTAAAATATTTTATTGCAGGTCTGTCAGCCTGTTCCTGTCAAGAGAGCTCCATATACAGGTGTAGTCTCAGGAATATCCATCACACAAAGAAAATAGGCTCATTCTCCAGTTCTGGCTCTTGCAGGTAACCATCTCTTTTGATTAGTGAAAACTGCTTTACTTAATGCTTCTCTGAAACTTCAGGAGAACAACAGCCTGTCTAGCTGGCAACAGGCTTGTCTGAAATAAGCCCTCTCAAAAGCTCAGTTGTCTTGGTATCTGTAAATTTGATGAAAAAGTATGGCAGCTCAGGTATGGAGAACATATTTCTGATTGGAGCATCATTAAAAAAGTTCAGCTGAAAGAAATATGTGGAGTTTAACTGCTAGACTGAGACATGGGTATGAAGCCCATAGAAAACTTGAGTTCAGTTAGTGAAAGGAGTACAAACAAAGCATGAATGTTTGGCTTGCAAATTGACGGAAAAAAAAGCAGAACCACCAACAAAAACAGCTTGATGTGAAAAATTAAATTTGTTAGCATCCCTGTGTTACAAACAATAACCCTCCAACAAATGTGCTGTTTGGGTTAAGCTGATAGATTCGTTTTTGAAGGAAAAAAGCTGTCTTCATGAAAAGAGAAGGCTCCAGAGAGACCTTTCAGTACCTCAGGGGAGCTTATGAGAGAGCTGGAGAGGGATTTTTTAACAAGGGCATGTAATAGTAGGGCAAGGGGGAAGGCTTTACACTGAAAGAGAGAGCTGGTTTAGGTTAGATATAAGGAAGAAATTCCTTACTGTAAGGTTAGTGAGACACTGGCTGGTGTCCCAGAAAGTTGTGGATGCCCCATCCCTGGAAGTGCCTGAGGCCAAGTTGGATGGGGCTCTGAGCAAGGTGATCTAGTGGAAGGTGTCCCTGCCCATGTAAGGGGGTTGGAACAAGATGATCTTTTAGGTTTCTTCCCACCCAAGCCATTCTATGATTCCATGAATAGAGGTGCTGCAGTCAATGACAGCAGTGGGCTGATGGATGGCTGTGTTAGTGTAAGCTCATCACTGCTAGCAGGGGAATAACACCTGGCACCTCCCCTTCCCTCCTCTCCAGTGTTCACAGTGTGTGGCTTGGTTATTGACAGCCCCTCACCTGTATATTCCTTGCTGCTCGGCAGATCTTTTCTGTGAGCTGATTTCATTGCTAAGCCAGCAGAAACCAATTACCTTCCCTTCTCTGGGTTAGTTTTTGATTGCCTTGATGAGCTGAAGTATCTCTCACAAGAACCTAGCAAAGATCAGCATACTGCAGCATATGGATGGGATAAGGCAGCTGGGAACAAGGACTAGGCAACAGCACTTCACTTTTAAATGTTGAACAAGCAGAAGAAGGGCTTTAGGAAGAGTTAAAAGAAGTAGGTAAGACCTTCAGCAAGCACAGTTGAGTCATGATGCTAACTGCAGCTTTAATGTTGTCTGCTACAGCAGCGGAGTTGATTAATATGGGTCGGGGGAACAGTGCGTGGCACTAAGCATGACAAAGTCCAAGCTGAGGTTTTGGGTACCAACACTGAGACAAGATAGTTTGAGAAATTATTTCCAAACAGATGAATATAAAGCCCCAGTCTGCACCTCACATAAAACGGGTCTGTTCTTAGTGTTAATTAATATGGGCACAGGAACAAATCTGCAAAAGTGGGAGGGTAAAGTTATCTTTTCCACATTTCACTGTAAAATTTCTTTAAAGCTACCTTACAGTGAACCTCACCCAGGGCATCAGTAGCAGCAACAGAACACAGCATCCTATTTGTTTTTCTCTGTCATAGAGGAGAAAGCTTTTCTAATAGAGAGGACTAAAGGCTAAAGCTTTAATAGAGTGAAGCAGCAAAAATCGTTCTTTCTAGCTCCTAGCACTGTTTCTCTATTATTACCTCTCTGAGTGACAAATTGCAGAGAAGATATTTTCTTTTGAAAGATTATATCATATTGTCTTTTTTTTCTCTGTAGATAAAAGCAAATGAAAATGACCCTGCTGTCCCCACCAAAGCAATGCCTTCTGGGTCCAACAATCAATCCACAGTCAACTTCTCAAGAGCCAACATGAAACAGTAAACAATAAGCATTATACTTGGCTTCCTACATAAAAGTTGTCCTTGCAATTTCTCTGCAAAAGGAATTTTGTTATAAGAACTGGAAAATTCTTTTTAGGAAATGGAGTAATAATAAGACAGTAACTACCATTATAAAGTGGCAACAGCTCTGTACATTTTTAAAAATATGTAAGTTTGGGGATGGTATTTCTTTGGGGATTGTTTATTCTTAGAAGGTATCAGCTACCAAGTAAAGTAAAAACAATGAACAATGGTCTTTAAGCATTTTCTACATTCTTGCCCTGTTGGGTCACAGGAGATGAATCCTAATTCTCTAATTTCATATGTTAGGAAGATCTCTGTTGTGCTTGGCAATGCGGAGAATTCTGATAGCAGATGCTGAACTTTATTTTTTAATTTTCCCTTCCTGGAAGGAGTCAGCTACAGAGAAATGCTGATTCAGGAGAACACTCACTATTATAGAGCTGCTGCCACATCTCCATGTCACTGTTTTTAAAGAACTTTATGTATTTTGTCCCTGCCAACTGCACTACCAAGAATTTCTTGGTGTGTTCAAGTATTTCCTTTGTTGCACCCTTGGCAAACCTGTGCCAACCATACTTGTGAACTCACCTACAATACTATTTTGTGTTCTGGCTTTATGGAGAGACACACATACATCACTTGAAAGCTTATGAAGTGGAATCTCCAGAGCAAAAACATAATGCATTAATGTCAAAGACCTTTTTTTTTTATTGAAATGGGAGGTTTTCCCCAATGTAACTAATACTTTGGGGTTTTGTAGGCTAGAATTACTAATTAAAAAAAAAAATCTCATTTGCTTAATTTATTTGATTTACCTTTTCATTTAGAAGCATGATTCTGTTACCATGTCTAGAAAAGTTTTGCCCTGGAGTACTTGAATGTTGTTTAAAGTGGCATTTTCATATGTGATAGCTCTTTTAAGCAGCTGGCACTGGAGAATACTTAAGAGTGTCATGGTTTAATCTCAGCTGGCAGCTAAATACCACAGTACAACCCCCTTGGTGAGATGGTGAACAGAATCAGAAGAGTAAAAGTGAGAAAACTCATGATTTGAGATAAAGCTAATTTAACAGGTAAATCAAAAGCTGTGCAGACAAAGAAAGTAAAACAAGGAATTCATTCTCCACTCCCCATTGACAGGCAGGTATTCAGCTATCCCCAGGAAAGCACTCTGAATGTCCCTCCTTCCTTCTTCCCCCACCTTTGTGTGCTGAGCATGACACCATATGCTCTGGGTTATTCCTGAGGTCAGCTGGGATCAGCTGTCCCAGCTGTGTCCCCTACCACCTTCTTGTACCTCCCTGGCCCCTTTGCTGGTGGGGCAGTACAAAAAGAAGAAAAGGCTTCAAAGCAGTGTAAGCACTGCTCAGCAACAACAAAAACACCCTTGAATTATCAACACTGTTTCCAGCACAAATACAAAGCACAGCCCCGTTCCATCCACCATGAAGAATACTAAGCCAAAACCTAAGAGAAATGAGGCAAACACAAAATCACCTGTACAGTGAGTTTATCCTCCTATGTGTACAACCAGTATGACCTGTACTTCTGTGCAAGCCATGGACCAAACTGGCACAGAAAGTGTTTCATGTTTTAAGACAGACACATTAAACACATGACAATTTCTATTACTTTTAATTTGACAGTGGAAAGCAGACTTGCAGTTCTTACTATATTCACAGGCATACAATGATGGATGAGCTGTAGGAGAAACAAACTCCTACTAAGTCAGTAGTTCTCATGTCTCTAAATAGCAAAGGAGGATTTTCTTTCTAAGATAACAGAGGATAGTCATGGGGATGGCCAAAAGATCTAGCACAGGTTCCCATTTTTGGTGTTGCAGAATGGCAGAACCAGGAATCCAGCACTATTACAATGACTGTTACAATGAAATGGAGTTCACTGCTCAATATAGACTTCTGTACTGCCATGCTCTTCATCTCAGTTCATTGTTCAGTGTCCCTCAGCAGTCAACAGAGAAAGAGGTGCTTCTGGAACTTTACTCATCTCTGCATCAAGATCTGTCATAGGTTAGATGAATCTGTCTGGAGTTGTTCTCCTGTGGAATGGGATGGGTAGTTTTCTTGCAATGCCAGATTGTTTCCTTTGACTACGAGTATACAGTTCCTAACTATGGTGCAGGTGTCTGCTCTGAAGCTGCCTTCCACCTGGCCCACCTTTGCCTCTCAAGACTGTAACTTTCTTGTGTGACGGAATCTTGTCTTTTCTTATGTTTTGTCTCGTCAAGAGTGCAGGTCAACCATGGGTCCATTCTTTCTAATTAACCTTTTGCTACCTTGGAAGAAGAGCAGAAATTTGGTAATAGTAAGGGAAAAAGCAGGGAGAAGGAAGGATCCATTCCTACCTCTAGCAATAACTTAAATTGGTGTGGAGTATTTTATCTGAGACTTGAGGTTTTAAAAATTATTAGATACTTGCATCTGCGTGATATACCTGTGAGACAAGTAAATATAAATATAAATATAAATATAAATATAAATATAAATATAAATATAAATATAAATATAAATATAAAGAGTTGTGAGAACTATGGATGCTCAAGGACCTGAAATCACTCAAATGATTGAATATGTGTAGTTATCTTATGTTCAATATCCAGTGTTGGCTTAAATGAGTTGCTTAAGGCCAAAATGACTCAATTATGACAATGATAACCAGGAGGGAAGGCTGACAGTCCTTTGGATACAGTGGACATGCCCAGGGCTTTCAAGTGTCTTTTGGGCTTTTGGGACACTTACTGATATCAAAGTGATACCAAAGACTGCAGATCATGAAAGGAACAGAGTTTTTTCTACAAACAGGTATTTTCACCATGTGCTAACAGCAAATAGTTCTATCAGTTATATAAAACTCCCATTTTGTACACATATATGATCTTTTTAGGTTTCCTGCTGATTTTTATTAGATTAGAAATGAGTAAGTCTCTTCCTGTATAATTAGCAAAGGATTTCTGATCCTGGAGTTGGTACTCACTGCTTCGTATTGTGGACTATTCTCCTTGTAGAGGTAATCCTTTGGTTAACAAATGCCAATGTTTTTAATTCCAATGTCTCTTTAACTATTGTGCAAATGTCATGAAAGAAATTACCTGGCTATTGTGAACTGGGATTTACACAAAATCATCTGCTGTATTTTTACATCCTTGAATGCAACAAGTTATTGAGCCTGTCAGGTTTGTGATATTTATGAATATTTGCTTTGCCATGACACATGTAGGCCCTAGCATCTGCCCCTAGCCACACGGTGCCAAGGAATAGTCATTGAGGAAGTGTGTGACATCAAAAGTATTTCAACTGTGCTGTTCAGGCACTCCTACTAAATTGAGACTGTCAGATTGCAAGTCTCTGTTGTCCTTGTTCTTTTTCACTTACATGAGATATGCTATGGTGGAATCTTCATGCAGATGTAATTTTGGGACTGCCCAGGTCCCTATTCAGAACACCAGTAATGAATGACAGCAGAGCCAAATACAGTAGAAAGGGTTTTTGTTTTTTTTTGGTTTTTTTTTTGTTTTTTTTGTTTTTTTTTTAATAGGCATATAGTTTGGGATGCAATGGGATTACAGTTATGTCAGCACAGGTCCTGAACTGGAGCACTGGAAGGAACAGTGAGTGATCTGTTAGTCCTACCTCAGTCCAGAACCTGACGAGACTTCTGAATTCATTCTGCAGCCTCTTCCCAGATATCACTTGCTCATTACATTGTCTCAGATTGCCATGAGAACCGGTACTGCTGCATTAAAACCCCTTTTTCTCTGGAGCACTACATGTCCATACAGAGGAGCCGAGGACCTGTTTTGTTAAGGATAAATCACAGAACAGCCTTTCCTTGCTTAGCACTTCTCTGGAATTCTACTGGTTTCCTCCTCTTTCTTCTATGAAAAGATTGAGGCTTCAGACACATTGTTAAAGTAAGGAAAAAACTCTATTAACCATATTTTCATCACTCTCCCCAGCACCAGACAGAAATTTGGGATCTTTAGTACTCCATTCTCCCTGGTGATGTGGATTCCAAGGGCAGGAGCAGAACAGGAATTTGGGAGATCTGATCCCTGCATACATAACACTGCTTTCATCCTCATCATTTGCCAGAGATAGCCTTATAGACAGTAGGTGCAGTATGTGTTCATTGCCGGATGGTTGGCTATCAGTTCAGTGCCTGCGAAAGCTCATGGTTGTGCTGCACCTACACCTGCAGTGCTTCTTTCTTCAGCCTGAAGAACAGGGGATGGATCTCTGCAGAGCAGCGATTCTCGGGGATGTGGCTGTACTGGGCCACTGGAGGGCAGGGCAGGTATGATGTATCAGGAATGAAACGAGAAGGAAGGTACTCTCATGCACAGCAGCACCCGTGAAACACTGAAATCCGTGCCCCTGAAGTCGACAATAACCTCCATAATTTCAGGCTTTATTTCATCATCATCATCATCAGAGAGTGATTCTTTGATCCTTTATTTTTCACTTTTGCAATGTAAAACAGAACTAGAGGAAAGGTTTGCTTGTTCATTTATTTTTTTAATTGCACCATTTTTAATTGCTCTGGACTATTTAAACTGTGACGAAAACACGGTGAGTCAGTATGATCATATTGACAGAGCAGGATTCAGGGTGAAAGCAGTTGTAAACCCAGCAGCTCTGACTTTGCACACCCAGATGCTTACCTGAAATGCTGCAACAAAACTAGCACAGAGAAAGGGAAGCCTTTAGCTTGGCTGTGAAGCCAGCCAGGTTTGGGGGTATGCAGTGGTGACAAGGAAAGTTCCATAAACATGGTTGCTGAAAGGAAATGTCCTTGTTTGTATTGTGCTCCAGGAGGGTCAAGGGCACTAGCATGTCTCTCTGAATTATCTTCACAAGACAATTAGGTCAGCGTTTCATTAATTTTGCAAACCACATTTGATCCAATTGGAGGATTTTTTCACAGTAAATCAACCAGCTTCTACACTAGTGAAGGACGTTTAAAGAGGAAGTTGAGCTCTGCTGTGAACTGAGGGAAGGAGAGGGATGAATGAGTCAAAAGCAAAATCCAGACTTCTCCTCAGACTCTTCTTCTGAGTGCTGAGTGCATTTCTGACAAGCCTCAGAGAGTAATTTGGAAACAATGTCCAGGAACATGAAGTTTATTAAAATTTTCTATTAAGCCAACAAATGAATAAATAAAATCCTTAATTTCAACTGCACCTATAGTTCACCTGTGCTCAGCAGAAAGAAAAGAAATACATGCTTTTATGTATGAGGAAGAAAACATACCAAAAGAGGAAAGAAACTATGAATGACAAAGAAAAGAGCCAAAATAAAATATAAATCTGAGGAGATGGTAGGCAAAAGGAACAGAAATAATTGTGAATGGAATGCTGGGGTTTTATTGTAGCTTGTAGACTTTTTTTTTTTTTTTCTTTTTTATTTTTAAGAAACGAGAACAATGTAATCTTGTGGTTGAGGGTTATGGTAAACAGGGAGGCCAAGAAATAGCTGAACAACTTGCAGAGGAGACAGCTGAAGATAAACAAACCCCCAGACTTCCCCTGCTCATAGGACAGAAACAAATGGGAGAAAGCAAAAAGCAAATAAGGCCTGCAGAGAATGAGAAGTATGTCTCTGTGTAATGTCTGGGATGAGACAGACCTACCTTTTCATCTGTACAACCAAAGAGGATCACCGGGCAGCTGAAGGAATAGGACTAGTACTGTAGGTCAGAGTAAGTACCGTCCTACCACTGAGATAAAACTCAATGTCTTTGAGACGTAGAAGGTGAATTTGATATAGAATTTTTTTTGTTTTAAAGAAGTGAAGAATGTGCCATGTGCCATTTTCCCTCATAATTCAGGTTTAGGGAGATGGGGAAGAACAAACTTGCCTACTTTGCCTGCCATTCAATTCATCTTCAGTGCACAGGTGGTCACAGAAACAAAGAGTGCCTTAGTCCTCTCAAGTATGTGACTGTGGTATGAGATTTGTCAGGTGCCACCCTGGTGGTGGCATGGCATATTCACAAATTAAAACAAGCTTTTCCCCTGAGTCTCTAATATTATTTCTGCAATGCTTTATGTAAAAGTCACCAAATCACAGAGCAGCTGAGGCAGTTAGGGACCTATAGAGGTATCTGCTCCATCTCTGTTCCTCTGAGTTGCTCAGAGCCATGCCTAGTGGGTTTTGAGTATCTCCAACGACAGAGATTCCATAACCTCTCTGGGCATCCCGTTCCAGTGTTTGACCATCCTCACAGTTTTTCTTGTGTGTTCAGTGATATACCAGCCAACTTCCTGGCCTTTTATGTTTGGAAATGGCTTCCAGGGGAAATTGCTCTATCACCTTTCCATAGATTGAGTTGTTGCTGACAAACTTGTTTCTCAGATCCTCCTTGCCCAGCTTGAAGGTGGGAGTGACATTTGCTCTCTGCCAGTCCTTAGTAACCTCTTCTGATCACCATGACCTTTTACAGATAATCCAGAGTTGTCTCACAGTGCCATCAACCAGCATCCTCAACACTCACAGGTACCTCCCACCATGTCCTATGGACTTGAGTATGACCTATGTGTTTAAGTGCTCTCTAACCATGTCATCATTCATGAGGAATGTCTTCCTTGCTCCAGTCTTTCCCTCTGGTCTGAGTAGCCTGGTATGGCTAAAAATCAGTATCATATGTAAAGACCAAGACAAGGAAGTACCCTTGGGCTTTTCTATGTCTTCTGTCACTGGTAGTGGGGTCAAGAATGTAGGTAAAGAACTGAACATATTGTACAGAATTACAGTTAGTTTCCCAAGGATTGTCTTCTGTCACTCTCATGACTCTGGCCAATTTGAAGGGCAAATTGATCAGTACTTAGTTAACTACCCTGCCAGGTGGTAGTGGGAGCCACAACACAACATTGTTCTCTGACCTTGAAGACTCTTCTTCATACTAGGCTGAATTTCCTAAAGTAAATGAAAAGTGCAGACATGGCATTGTCCTGAAAGTGTACTTCAGAACTCAAGGTCCTAACAGATTTAGGCATCTCTCCTAACTATTGACCCACATCTGAGTCATTTTGATAAACCACTCTCATGGGCTGCAAAGCTTTCACTTGCTCCTTGCAGTACAGAGGGAAAAGGTATGCTGGGTGGCAACACCATCAAACAGGAAAGGCAAGAAACTCCAAAACAGATTTTGCCTCCTGATGCCAAATGAAGCAGGTGGTGTTTTGTAGTAGTGTTTTCTATCAGACTTGTCCCAACTTTTGGGCATAGTAATCAGTAGCAGATTCGGGCTTTTCACCAGCCTGTCCTTTGGGACTGGAAGGAGCACATCCAACTCCTGCCAGCAATGAATTTCTCAGAATTCTTCCCCGAAAGCTCAGCTGTTATTGACATTTGACCTGTTCCCTTTCATCTGCAATGATAACAAGGGTGTATCCTCTTGTGAATTGTACCTGGATAGCTTATCTGTTCTGGGAATCCAATTTAGAGCAACCTTCTAATTGCTTCTGTTTCACCAGAATGCTTCTTGCTCCTGGTCCTTGACAGTACTACTTGGGATACAAAATGACATTCTGCTGCTATCCAGGGCTATCCCACATTAGCAAAAAAGGACATAGTCAAGCCTCTTGGAGACATTCAGCACAACCCCCAGCAATGCATGGCTTTAATTGAGCACCCTTTTCTAGAGACAAATAGTTGTCACATCAGCAACCTGAACCACCTGTGTCCGTGGAGAAGTGAGATTTTGGAAGGACCAAAGAAAAAGACACTTGGTGTTTTACAGTATTTTATGTGGAAAATAACTTCTGACATTGCTAGAGAGTTTTCAGTAAGTCTTTATTCATTTAGATAACAGAGACATTGATCAATGGCTGTGCTGTGATCATGCATATATTATAGAGGAAAAGAGTACAATTTCCCATTATGCAGCCTAAAAAAGAAGCTGGCTGTTGCTGAAAATCAAGAGTACACTGCCTATTTAATAGATTTTTAGCTCTACATTAAATCTCTAGTACTACGTCAGTCATTCGTATGTCTTTAGGCTTTTTACATTCGCTCTTGTGTCATATGAAGGTCACATCACCAATTTTAGTTGAACAGGTGAAGCACTGAGTATTGCACTTCCGTATTGGCTCATTTTTATTTCACTGAAGGCACTGGTGACTTAGGTAACATAATTAAGCCCTTTTTTTGCCACTTATGCAATCTTTCTCAGATTGCAAGATTTGAAACGTTGTTCACCTCTGCTCATGTCCCCTACACTTCGAAGATAGCTTGTCTGCACCAACACCTGATTCATCTGTATTCTAGCTCTCATGGGCATTCTCACTTCTGCATATTACATTTCCTCTCTCATGATCGTTAAAGACATGGTACAATCTGTATGAGTGATACTGTCTATGCATATGTGGAAGCGGGAGACTAAGACCAAGTGAGGAATTCTGGGTGCGAGACTAGGTAGGAGACTGGGAGCTAGGGACGTCAAAGAACCAGGCTGAAGGATTTGTGGCAGTTGAGGGTTGAGAAATAGATAGAAATTGCTAGAAACATCTAAGTCCTGGTTCTTGTCCATCCCAGAAGGCAATGGACAGCCTCTGCTCTGTCTTCTATTTTCTTGTCTCTGGCAAATGTGAAGAAGACAAACCTCCTGCTGTAATTTTATCCTCCATTAGCTCAACCCAAGGAGGTTTGTGCCACAGTCCTAAAAGGTCCAAACTGTTAGATTGCTTTCAGACAGAAAGCAATCCATGAACTTCCGAAGTAACAGATAATGCAGACCCCAAGCTGAAAAATGAGTAACCTGTGGTTAACTGCACAGTATCTAAAATGGCTTCTTTTTCACACTTTTCCAAAATACTGATGCTCAGCTTTCAAATTTGGTACCTTTACATTTTAAAATTGACATTCCATAGGAAATATGGTGCAAAACACAGGTTCCTGTGGAGCAAAAACATCTCAGCCATACCCAAAGATTCACTTGGTGTTTTTCACACCTTGTTGTAATTTTCTACACTTTTTTCTTTCTTCCTCACTGGCTCTGTTGCCTTGAGTATTGGAAACCAAAAGTTGGCCTGAAAAGAGAGAAATATGAGAATTATGAGTATTGCTGAGTTAGAGATCACACAGACACTAATGTATGTATAGTTAATATTGAAGGCTGTAAAAAACCCAAACATAAACAAACAATTTGTGTCTGCAGCTATCTGGACTTGCCATAGTATATACATGTGTGTTTGTTATTTCCATTAGTGTATAAATACATATATATATACACAGTACAAACGTTTTTGCAAACAAAGTTCTGTTTCCTGATAGTATCTGCAATCATAATGTGCTTTAAAACAGAAATATTTATCACCTTCCATTTTTCTAAGCAATAACTGAACATCTTTATCAGTATTTAGAGCCTGTTCTTATTGCCTAAAATTTGCTGTCTAGATTGCAGGAATACTCTTTGTGCTTTTCATATGTTCATGAAAATGAAGTTTCTTTTCTGGAGAGCTCTGAGTCTGGGAAGTATTTTCTTGCCAGCACATAGTCATTTGGGTCTACTGATGTCATGTCTGAGGCATGTGTGTTGAAGGATAGAATAAAACAATTAGATGATCTAATCTCACCTTGTGCAGGACAGCACCAGGGAAAAGTCTGTTAGTACATAATTGAAGTTAAAAAGTGTTTAAGTATTTCTTGTATCTGGCTACCACACTGTGAGAGGGAGATTTATTTTTATCTAGAGCTGATGGCTTACCGTTCTAGCAAACATGTTCTTCTCAGTTTTCTCTTGTAGCTTTGCTCTTTTCTTGAGTAATTTTGCATGCAAATAATATATCCGTTTCATTGCAGTGTCAGGATAAAAGGAAGTTGACACGAGTATTTTAAGTTGGGTCAATAAGCCAGAGAATAACCCAAAAATTATTAAGAAGAAGATGATGACTCCAAGTTGGATCCATGTCGTGGAGAAAGCAAGCTCTGGATGAGGGATGCAGTCATGCTTAAATGCAGGGATCTTGAAAGAATCAGTCTTTGCAATAAGTTTTGTCATACCAATAATAAAGCTGTTCTCATTCTTCTGCACAAGAAAAGGGGGGGAAAAATGTTGATTATGGTATTGATTCCCTCCTTTCTTAATATTTATCCCATTGGACATTCAGATTTACAAAGGACCATGAATTATCTAGTCTATCTAGTGTCTGTATATGGTGTGCTAATACCAGTATATTTATTGGCTATTTAGACTGTATTTCAGACTGTATTTTCACCATTTCTCTTGGGAGACTGTCCCATATTTTGGACTGTTAAAAACTTATCTTCTCAGTGGCTCTCATACAGAAATATTTAGCTAATATGGTTATAATGGTTTAATATTTTCCCACTCCCAAGACTCTGCTCAGATCCTCTGTTGGGGGGTCCTTCCTCCAGGATAAAACTGCATAGCAGAGTGTGTCCGTGCCTTTGGTTGTGTCTCAGCATGTGATCAGCAGTGCTACCACACCAGCCCAGGCAGGTGCTCTGGCCACAAGAGTATTAGGAAACAAAGCCACCTCTCCTTCTCTAGAAGGCACCTTTGCTTAGAAGAGTTGATGGCTTTCACTGCTTGTGGACTGAAATGCTGAATGAGAGGGAGTAAATTAGACATGCTACTGGGACCAGTATTTCATACTAGCAGGCAACCTCCTGCTCTGTGTGTAAGAACGCAGGTGGGACACTGAATCACCCAGCCCTCTTTTCTGACCACGTCAGGGAGATAATGTAGCTCTACCTTGTAGCTCTTCTTAACACCTTAAAGAGGCCAGGCACTTCTATTAGATGCTTGTTGGAACAACCAGGTTCCCAAAGCATGCTATTATTTTCAGCCTGTTAGACTTCCCTTGACATTATCCTGTAGGAATCTACTCCAGTACAGCTTATCCCTAAACTGAACCAATGTATAAGCAAGAAAAATCTCTATTAGGAACTCAATATGAAACAGGGGTACCAGTGCATGAAGAACTTTATTGTCTGAGCTAATTAATAAACATCTCAGGAAATC
>JAWWMO010000083.1:131918242-131938976 GCA_035047845.1 Dendrocincla fuliginosa | reverse complement strand
TGTCCTGCTCATCCAGCTTCCTGGACTTGCTGAGATCAGCAGCCCTGAGGCTTGTTAAGACAAATCTGTTGAGATTAAATTTTACATTTCAATGTAACTAGCCTTCCTTGGGGAACTAGAAACATTCTCTGTTTTAGGGAGTCAGACAGCTTTCCACAGGAATGAAGAGTGCACATAAACGGAGTAAATTCATATTCAGCCAGATGGAGTCAGGCTCAGGTCTTCTGACTGTGGATAGTGGGACTAAGCTCCTTCTTTGCCCTGACTTGGGTCAGACCCAAGGCAGGTCATGATAAGAAGCTCCCCTCAAGGTACAAAGGATAGAAACAGGCAAAATCACACACAGCAGTACGTAGCAAATAGTGAGGCTACAACAGATTGATTAGGACTGTTGGGTTTTTAGTATCTCCAGGGGTGGAACCTTCACAACCTGTCTCAGAATCTTGCTCTATTGTTTGATCACCTGAAGAGTAAAACAATAAAATAAAAATTAGTTCCTTTAATTTGTGCCAATTTCCTCTTTTGCATGCACTGTGCACCAAGAAGAGTCACAGAATCACAGAATCATTAAGGTTGGAAAAAACTTCTAAGATCACCAAGTCCAACTGTTGACTGAACATCACCATATCAACAAAACCATAGCACTAAATGCTACACCAAGTTGTTTCTTGAACACTTCCAGGGACGGCGAGTCCTTACTTCCCTGGGCCTGTTCCAGTTTTTGACAACCCTTTCAGTGAAGAAATTCTTCCAGAGACTGGCTCCTTTTTCTTACACCCACCCCCCAATCAGATACTTACACTGCAGAAATTCCGCTGAGTGATCTCTCCTTCAGCCTGAGCAGCCCCAGCCTCTTTTCATGTAACAGATGTTTCAGTCGCTTAATAATCTTGGCCCTTTCTTTGACTCCTCACTCCAATATATGCTCCTCATGTACTGGGTCTCACCAGTGCTAAGCAGATGGGAAGGATTACCTCCCATAGCTTGGTGGCAATTCTCCGTCTAATACAGCCCAAAAGTAGCACTTTCTTTGCCAAAAAAAGGGCACATTGCAGGCTTGTGGCCAACTTACTGTCCATCAGAACTTTCCAGGCCTTTTTCTGGAATGCCATCTCCCAGCCAGTTAGCCCCCAACATGTAGAGTGCATGGAGTTATACCTCTCCATGGACTGCAAGACATGGCAGTTCCTTTGTGAGGTTCCTCTTGGCCCAATTCTGTAGGCTTTTCAAGTCCCTCTGACAGCAGGATCCACTGGTGTTTCAGACACTCTTCCCAGTTTTATATTGTCTGCAGGCTTGAGTGGCTACAGTCTGTTCATCTGTGCAGACCATTAACGAAGTGGTTAAACAGCTGACTCAGCTTCAGGTGGGCTTTGGGGTTCCTGCCCCCATCCCTATACAATCAATATATTTAAATTCCTCATGGGACAGTTGTCCCGTCTTTCACCTCCTCTCTGCCTTTTTTTTTTTTTTCAATATTTGAGCTTTTTTCAAGAGCACCTTGCCAATCCATGCTGGCCTTGTGCTGCCTTTGCTTGATTTATTTATTGATTTTTTTAATATCAACCAGCTCTCCTGGACCATTATTCTCTCAAGGACCCCTAGGGGAACAGGACCATATCACATGGTGGACTGCTGATGCTAGAGCACAGCTGGTGTGCAACAGCAGGGTTTATATGAGATATATACCCCCCTTAGCATGGGTAGAAATCAGTCTCCTCATCATATCTCACATTAGGCACACTGACCAGATGATAAGATCCTCTCTGCTTTTGCACAAGGATCTGAAATCTGCAGGATGGGTCTGACTTGTTATATATGTGCTAGGTGAAGTTACAGTGAATCTAATGGCTTTTGCATCTACCTTCCTTAAAGAAGGCTCAGGTAACAATTAGAAAGGTAATAATTAGAAGTTGGTGGTCTCCATCCTCTAGGAAAGGTGTTTTTTCACTGGCACAATCTGTGAATCTTTGGTTTATGACTGAATTTTGCTATTCTCTGCTAAGGTAAAACTAGTCAATAATTTAATTTAATTTTTATCACATGGAAGTGTTTGATATTTTGATATACAAGAAAAAATATTAACATAATTACACCAGAAATTTCATTTCAGCTGGTTTCATTTGCAGGTCACATTTGCTGGAAGTGCTCCCATTCCTCAAAGATGCCATGCACTACATCTCCCTTCCCCTTCATGGTTCAGTCCCAGCCAGATGAACACCCCATGACACACTGGGATCACCAATCTGTCACAACACTGTCTAAGCTGATGGTTTCACAGTGTAGCTGAAGAAACTCATGTGTAGAAAAGTGACAATGAGAATCTCTCTGCCAAATATTGTACGTTCTGTTCTATATGCTTGTGATTTCAAGCAAAGTACTCATTGCATTGCTCACCTTACCTACTCTGTGGAACTGATTGATTTTTAGGGGATGGAGAGAAATGGGAATGAATTCTCATTATTATGAGAACTCAGAAGTAACAGAAAATGCTAAGTAAGATAAAACTAACAGAAGAAAGAGCATATACTATATTGTACTAACAGTCAAGCATTTCTATGAAACTTTTTTATCTTGAAAGTATCAAAAGGCTATATGCTTTCAGGAAATGTTTTAAGCCTGATCTTGCAAGTTATCAAACTGG
The DNA here is from genome assembly GCA_035047845.1 of Dendrocincla fuliginosa. Lineage (NCBI taxonomy): Eukaryota > Metazoa > Chordata > Aves > Passeriformes > Dendrocolaptidae > Dendrocincla > Dendrocincla fuliginosa. Next base: position 131,936,332 of record JAWWMO010000083.1, on the reverse strand, counting down.
GCAGCTTTCCTTTGCACTAAAAGCATAACACAGGTTACACACTCCAGTGGTGAAATCTCTACCTCTAGGAGCACTAAGACAAGACCCTGAGCAATCAGATCTGTCTCTAAAGTAGTCCTTGTTTTGAGCAGGAGGTTGGTCTAGATGGCCTCCAGACTTACCTTCCAACCTAATTATTCTATGGTTCTCTATGCGGCTGTTGCTCCTGCTAGAAGAACCTTGAGATTTCAGTCATGTGTTATAATTTCATGTGCATGCACCATGCACACAACTGGCAAGATTCTCACACTACTCAGCTAAAAAAAGGTGGGCATGTCTTGCATCAGCATCACAGTGATTTTGGACTATAAAAATGGTGCATCACAAATATTGGCATTGTGAGTGTTCAACTTTAAGCTTCCAGTTTTCTTCATATATATAAATGGAAAAAATGAAAGTCCTTCTAATATTTACCATTCTCTAGAAATATGATGATACTCTGGAAAGTGCAGAGAATTCTCTGGTTCCATCCAGCATATGCATCTGTAAAGGCAATGTCCCTTTTTGAAATGAATGATATTCCGTGAAAGAACTGATGCTCATTTGCTATAAATCTGCTCTTGCAGCTGCTGAAGATGCAGGGCAATTTTCCAACACTAAACTAAGAAATGTACAGTACTGATAAGTACTTACATTCTGAGAGAGGCTGAGTTGAATCTCTAGATCTGGTACTTCTTGGAGATACTTATTCACAGAAATAATTAACCAATAAAACAAATAGTCCACTGCAGCAAACAGAAGCCAGATGCCAAGATGAATAATTACAGGGAGAAAAAAATACAGCATATTTTTCCTGTCCTTTCTGGTGAAGCAGAAAGATGGGATTGTCACATAATCTTTTCTTTCTTTTCTGTTAAGTGGCAAAAGACAGGGTCTATGCTGTTGCTTTTGGTGCTCATCAAATGCAATGAACTCTTTTGTGATATAAGTGTTTTTAAATGTGGTACTGTGAGAACCCACAAATTTTTTGATAAAGAGGCCAGTTCCAAAAGAAACTAGAAAAATCCCAACTACAGGCAATACTTTCTGGCCTATATAGGGCAGTATAGTCAGAATAAAAGATATCTGGTTAGCAACTTTCTGGATTTCTTGGTTTGTGTCATTTAGCTCTTGTTTTAACGCATCATCTGAAATTGAATAAGTTGGTGTGAATTCGTGCTTTAGAGACACTATATCTTTAGGTAGTTCAGCAGAAAGCTTGGCTGCCTCGTAAATCCATTTCACTGCCTCAACATAATATTTTATCAAGGCAAATTGCTCATGATTCAAATGACAGGTTATGCTGTCTGCCAGAATCTTTAGGTTGTGAAAAATATTTTGGACGTTGTTGGCCACCATGACACCTGTGCCAGCAGTAATAAGAGCATTCCTGCCATTTTTCAGTCCACAGGAAAGAAGGAACAGGACACTAAAACAGCGCAGGTGCTTGAAACAGAAGAGCATGATAGAAAATGAGATCCAGATTAATCCAGAAATTAGTAAGGGACCCAGAGAGTGGTGTGCCAGGGAGAAGCGCATGCCAAGGAAAAAAAGAAAGCTGGAGAGGAACCCAACTGCAGAGCAAACTCCAAAAAGCTGCATCTGATATTTCCATCCAGGCTTCCTTTCGGATATAAAAATTTCCCATGCGCTCTGGGGTATTGAGACAACTGTTCTCATTTTCTTCTAATTGTTGCTGACACTGCAATGGCTCCAACTAAAAGGAAAGGAAAAGAAAAATACTGTTAGTTACAGGATCACATTACTGACAATGATGTGCTTTTAACTGGTTGTCCAATACTTCTTCACATTACAAAAATTGCAGGTCTGACTCACATGGGGTTGAACCACAACAGCTACCAATTGGTCCAGATACAGCAAGCTGTAAATGAGCCAGCAGTGCCCTTGTGGCCAAGAAGGCCAAGGGTAATCTGGGGTGCATCAGGAAGAGCACTGTGAGCAGGTCAAGGGAGGTGACCCTGCCCCTCTACTCAGCTATAGGGACACTGCATCTGGAGTGTTGTGTTCAGTTCTGGGCTCCCCAGTACAAGAGAGACACGGAGGTCCTGGAGTTAGTCCAGCAGAGGGCTGTGAAGATGATGAGGGGACTGAAGCATCTCTCTTAAGGCTGAGGGATTTGTGTTTGTTCAGCCTTGAGAAGAGACGACCGAGAGGGACCTCATCAATATATGTAGCTGAAGGGAGGGTGACAAGAGGATGAAGCCAGACTTTTCACAGTGGTGCTGAGCAACAGAACAAAAGGCAAAGGACAGAATCTGATGCACAGGAAGTTCCATCTGAATATGAGGAAGAACTTCTTTACTGTGAGTGTGACCGTGCACTGGAACAGACTGCTCAGAGAAGCTGTGGAGTCTCCCTCACTGGAGATACTTAAGAATTGATTCGATGCAATCCTGCACAGTGTGCTTTAAGATGACCCTGCTTGAGCAGGGAGGTTGGACCAGATGATGACACACTGGTCTCCTCCAATCTTACCCATTCTGTAATTTTGTGTCATATACACTTTTAACCCTTTTTAACCCTTCAGCTTGTGCTTGTCATCATCTCTCCTTCCTACCAACATGCCCATTATGTAAACTACAGAGTATTTCCGTGATTCAATTCAGTTTTATTGGAGACAGTCCAGTGCCGACATAGTTCCTTCTTCTTTCACAATATCATATTTATAGTGCAATTTGTCCAAAGAGGCAAGGTCAATTTATATGCACATTAGCCTTTTAATATACTAGAAAAAGATACTAATTAAATAAACAGTTATAAGTTTATCTTAAATATGGAATAGTTGTCTTTGCAAAATACCTCCTGAAGATATTTGTCTTTTGCTTAGCTCAAATGCAGCAGATAGCTAGGAACTAAACTACAATTTTGTACACGCAGTGTATTTTACTAACTTCATGAATTCTGGTAGCATTCACTGCACCATTTCCCACTTCTTCTCACTGCAATTAGTTATTACATGTATTAGTTGTGTCATCATGCAACAGGAGCAGGCATCCATCCCTAAATGGAACATTCTTGGTTTGCTGTGCTGCTTTTGCTTGGCCTCACTTGGGCCTGATCCTTTCTAGTGCTGAGGACTATCCTGAAAAATGCAGAGTGTTTTCTGTGGTTAACCACTTCAGCGTGGGTGAATGGTGGCCAGTAGCTCTCAGGGTGGGCTCAGCTCCTGGCACTATCACTCTCCCTGCGAAGGCAGAGAGAATTTCTTCCCTCTAGGACCCAAGTGAACTCAGTTGTAAAGGAGTATGAAGGTAGTCAGCAGCTCCCTCACAGGAGCAAAATTAGTTAATCAGTGTCACCAAACTATGTAGAAAGCACCACATTTGGGAAGTACTCCAAGTGAAATGGGGAGGAGAGTCAGCACACAAGCCAGTAAGCTCCTGCTTTGCCATGAGCAGAGCTGTCCCCTGCTTATGTGAATGGTCTGCTTTGTCCTCTTTCTACTGAAAGACATTTTTAGGAAACATATTCAAAAAGGAGATGTTCATGATCCTGGAGTCAAGCAAAACCAGACCTAACAGCCAGCACACCCTGTCAGCAAATCCTGTACTTCCTATATTGGATCGTTAAACAGTATGTGCGACCACAACTTCTTTGTGGATCTAAGAAAAATTGCCTTGTACAGTGAATACATCTGGCATTCTGTTCTTGATTTAAGAAGACATAAAAAAAATAACATGCAGAAAGGCTAGAATTTCTGTAATACTATGCAAAAACCTCCTTGTGAGAAAATCAAACATTTTGAGTTGTCTTGAGCAGCACCAATTTCACAGCTATTCTCAGGCATAGTTTTTGCATGGTTTTGTGCATTTGTATGTACGGGTATAGTGTATTTGGGTTAATGCTTATAAGCATTCAATAAATGGCTTCAATACATAACTTGGATCTAAGATATGTGACTGAATCCAAGAATTGGAGAGAGTCAAGAACAAAGCCTTAAAATTAACAAAAGTCATACTTCTGGACTTGAAGGATGGAGACTTGCAAAATATGGACAGAACTTGAAAATAATCAAAAAGTCTCCTTTACTGGGCAGATTCAATGCTGTTACATGAGATCTCTGCAGTAATCAGAATATACATGGTAAGTTTGTCCCTAACCTGCACAAACCCAGAGCTTTAAGGCAGAAAAGGCTTTGAAAGGACTGGAGTGTGTGGCATGGATACTCAGGTGTCTGTTACTGAAGGTTGGGAAGGGAGCATTGCCTTCCCCCCAGACCAATCTCTGAGCTCAGACTTTCCCAGGGTAAAAGTCAGGCTCACAGTATGCATCTTGCTGGCTTATCTGACACCTCATTTTTCCCCCATAAGACATCAGCAATAGGCATAGATATTCAGCATTCGGCAAGAAAGAATCACTCAAAGAATGAAAATTCTAAACCTAAAAAAAATGTGGAGGCTGAAATTTCTTGTATCAGCAGTCACTTAAACAGCTGTGAATGCTTGGGAAAGGAAAATAACACTGTGGCTCAGAGGTAGAAATAAATCTTTGGCTCCACTAAAGAGGCTAATTCAGTGCTTAAATAGTAAACCTTGAGAGCATTCTGGAATGATTCCTCTTAAAAATGTAAATCATGAAAGCTCTTCTGACGCTGTTAGATGCAGCTAATGAATCCTAACAGGAGGCTGACAAGAACAAAATCTTCATTTCAATTGCAGTTTGCAGCAAAGTACTTTTGCTTCTGTCCTGTAACATGAATTAATGTGAGGGCTGCTGCCATTATTTATGTACCATAAGGAAAGAATTATTCTTGGAAAGCAGTTTCTTGCTCTCAAGTGCCCATTTCTTTCCATTATAGCTTCTCATAATGAGAAACTCCCATAGAAGGGTGCTGGAAACTCTTGTGCTCTAGTTCTGCTTCTGAATCTGATTTTTTGTAGGGTCCAAGGGGAACCTCTCTATGCCTCAGTTTCCCTCTCTAGGAAATACTTACTCAGCTCTGGAAGCATGAAATTAATCTACCATACAGCATGCTGGCAGGAGTAATTATAAAAAAAATCTCAAAAGGAGCCTCTCCAGCAAGGAGGTTGGGCCATAATTCTTAAGGCTTGTGATGTACTGAAATTAATGCAACATAATTAAGCGGTATTTTTCTAGTTTAATTTTAAAATAAAAGAGAACAATTTAAAAGCATTTTTAAGAACCTGCTTGTGATATTTCAGATATGGCTACAGATTTCAGTAAGAAGACGACAAGTACATAGCATTGAGAGTCCCTAGAAAATGTCTTTCCAGCTCAGCCATGTGCTAGAGCTCTGAATTTTCATACAGTATGTGTTCACACCATCTATGATTTCCTTCCTGCCTTCTGTGGAGACTTGTCCATATTCATAATTCAAGAAATTGTGGCTGTTCTCACTACTGATTTCATCCAGTCCTAGTGCCTTGCTCACCCTGAAGCTGATGATCACTTGCTATGAATAGAATAGAATAGAATAGAATAGAATAGAATAGAATAGAATAGAATAGAATAATTAAGATGGAAGAAGCCAACAGTGATCACCTAGTCCAACTGCAATAGATAGAAACTCCTAATATTTGCAGCGAGTATGTTCTACCCAGGATACTCCTTGTTTAGAGGTGATCAGAAGGTCTATGTTTCTATTGTATGGATTAGCCACCCCTGCAAACACCTTGCCAATTTTCAAGATAATGGAAGAGGTAAGTGTGTCCTAAAAATGTATATTGAGCAAAAGAATGGGCTGATCTCAGGAGGACTGTGGCAGTTAGGCAGGCCCTATGCCCTCCACAGTGTGCAGGATCCTTATATATAAAGTCTTATTATGAGATACATTAGGTTAAATTGGAAACTTATATCCCATTGATGCTCAAGCTTCAGCTTGGGCACAGTGATCTTTGCCTTATAAATCCTGTTTAGATTTTATGCAGGAATTAAAGGAGAGAAAGCACACAATAAGAATATAAAACCAAGTATTTCCTTTTTTGGCAGTTTCAGCAGCCCTGTTTTTCTAGCCTGGATCAGTTACATTGAAATGTAAGAGAATTACTTCCCTTTTTTGGATACCGTCAAAAAATCCAATGCTGAACTATGGTTTAGTAAGAGGCAAAAATACAGGAGGCAGTCCCACATTATTTCCTTTGGTCAATGCAGGGCATTCAAGAAAAATAAAAGCCTAATCAAAAATCCATCAATGTTACTGTAACTATTCGCTCGTCATTTCTCATGTTCGTGTTATTTGCTTTTAAGTGCAGGAGGAAGAAAAGTAAATGGTACTAAACACATTAAACAGAAGCAATGATTTAAATGTCTAATCGTATATGTGCCCATAGAAACTTGAAATACTAAACAATACAACAGTGCAAATAAAACAACAATTTATACACATGCAAACCCAACCAAACAAGCAAAAATAGCAACAGATCGAGACCTCTTTTTCCTTATATATCGAAAATAGATGGCCTGGTGAAATTGTAAATATTGCAAGATATTAACAAGTCTTTAGGATGCCACAAATTGATTAAATGTGATCTGATATCCCATGTCCATAGCAGTGGAGATTGGACTGGACGACTTTCAAAAGTCTCTTTCAACCTAGGCCATTCTGTGATGTGCACATCTGAGCTGTCTGTACGTCAATGAGGAGAAAAGGGCAGTTACCCAGAACTGTACTTCAGACCTGTTTTACAAGTCCACCCCCACATGAGATGGATTGCATCCTAGAAGAGTTTTTTCTCTTGCTCAGCTATGAAAAGTGTCTGGATTACTCAGACAGTTATCTAAAGACTATCTCTCCCTTGTTATCTATCTCTCCCTTGTTTCTTCATTGCCAGCAGGTTATATTTGACTAATCTGGGCACTCAGAGCAAGATAGAAAACGTGTTGTGGGCAGCTATAGGAAATTGATAGTTATAGAAGGGACAGAGGATAAGAAATCAAATCCTCTCATATCACTATGGGCTATGTTAGGAAGCTGTGATGTAACAAACCCAGAGACATATTCTTCCCTTAAAGCACAGGCAGGAATGAAGGCACAGTTTGGGAAACCCAAATGGTAGTTCACCTCTTGCCAAAAAGAACTCTACAAAACACAGAAAATTCTATTGTGAGGGGTGGAAGGGAACATGAGAGATTACACAGTCCCTTTTCCTACACTGAATAGCTCTATACATAGTTCTGGGAGAGCTTAGGACTAAATTGTTTCCTCAACTTTAGGAATACACCCTCCAATCAGTAAGGTGACAACAGTTAACTTAAAGCAAGTCCTTTTATCAGAACAGCTAGCTCAGTCCACGATTACTCTCCAAAGTTCCTTGATATTAACCTTAAAGTGTTACTTACAGACACTCCTGTAAAGTGTTTGAAGGTTCTTCACAGTGCTGTGTGTCTCTCGACTTTGGTGAGGAACCAAGATGGGCACTAATAAAAAAATTCACATGAGTAATTTGTTTCCCATACCCTCCCTCAATGAGTCAGACACACTACAATTTTGAAATTGTTCTGGTTTTGACAAGGATTCATGAGGAAGTAACTTATGAACAAGACCAAAATAGTATATAATTTGCAAGTGCCACTTTCCACCTTTTTTTCTGGCAGAGTAATAGATATCAGCAAATGAGTTCAGGGCCCAAATTCAAAGATTTAATTTTATGTTGAATAATGCGTTAGGTCTAGAACATTTTAGTTATTTTGGTACTTCCCATTTAAACTAGCAGCAATTCAGTACCCCCCCAAAAAAAATTAAAGTTTTAGTCATTTTTATCCCCCCCAGATGTTCCTACTGAGATCTGTGAAAATCTTTTTTAAACAATCTGTTAGAATATGGCCCTTAAAATAAGACCTACTTTAAATATACGATAAGGACACTCAAATTACGTACAATAAAGAAAACTGATAAACAGGAGGGTAGAACTGTTATGCAGAGGAGCTTGTCCTGTAACTTTGGCACTTAAAATTTTATTTTGAATGAATTATTTGTATTATATTTGTGCATACAGAGGAGAAAGATAATTCTGGACACCCACACTCCCCACTTGAAATGGGTCACACATCCTTCCAATTATTGGATTGATCCATTGAACCAATCAAAGGCTGATAGCTTCACAAGGACAACAGCAACAAGAAGAGTAAGAAAAGTGTTACATGCCTATGATACCTTTTCAATAGCACCATTCATTAAAAAATGCCTTTTTCATCTACTTTCAGAACTAACTTGCAATTAGGGATTTACTGTTTATGTTTAACCTTCCAAAACCATTTTTTTAATAAAACGTATCTATTGCTTTTCTCAGAAGTGTCCCAGGTGGTTAGGTCCATTGCAGACATGCTACCTATTACACCTAAGCAATTCTAAATTGGAGACTAACTCTTTATTTAGAGTCTGATTTCAAAGATCCAGAGCTGTACACCAGTCTCAGTTCTGTCCTTGGACTCTACACTTGTAGAGTCCAATCAGCAACTACTGGAGTACTGGCACATACATTATCTATTTGCCCTTGGTTGAAATGTCCCTGCATATAATTTTCCAGACAGCTGGTTTTCCAGCAGATACTGATAGCATTGAAGTAGCAGGTCTCACTGACTCACCATTAAGACCAGGTTTCCCTTCCCCAGAGCAGCCATACCCCTGCTCTTTCAAAAGCAGCTATTGAACAAATTCACAGAGCTGGCAGACAGAAAGATGAACATAGCACAATGTTCATAGCGCCTAAATTATGCATAACATAAGGGTATAATTAGATACAGTGAACCATCTATAACTGGAGAAAGTCTCTGACTATTATAGGATAAATGGATGAAATGATCTTTTAGCAGAACATATCCTTCATATTATTAAATAAGGGAAAATTCTGTAGAGGGATGCAGGTAAGTGCATATTAAGTCAGACCAAGCCTCCACTAAACTCAGCATCTCAGTCTCGAGAGCAGCATACAGCAGATGTTTACAGAATCACACAGTGGTGATTAGGGACTATTTGGACATGGTCTCGGGGACTCTGCTTTAGTGGGGAGGGTTGGACCAGATGACTTCCAGAGGTCCCTTCTGACTTCAACCATTCTGTGATTCCGTGACAATTGAGATTCCTGTTTTCATTTCTCCAGCCTCTGAGGCTAATCTGAATGGCTGCCCAACCATCTGCAGTATCAGGCATCTTCCTAGGTTATTATCACCTGCACAGCTCCTGAGAGTGCACTTTTTACAGGTCATTGATGAAGATGTTATACAGTATTGGTCTCAGTATCAACCCCTGAGACACACCACTAATGACCTTTGTATAGCTGAACTTTGTGTTGCTGATCCCTGGGCCCAGCAGCTGATCCAGTTTCCAATCCAGCTCATTGTCCATTTATCTGCCCCACACTTTGTCTATGAGAATATTGTGGGGGACAGTGTGAAAAGCCTTTCTGCAGGTCAGCTAAACAGCATCCACGGCTCTCCCCTCCTCAGCCAAGCTAGTGATCTCATTGTAGGCTGTCACAGTGGGTGAGAATGACTTCCCCTTTGTAAATACATGCTGCATACTCACAATGCTTTACAGGATTAGTTTCTCTCTTACCTTCCCAAGGATCAAGGTGAGGCTGACCAGTTCCCTGGGTCCTTCTCCTTAGTCTTGTTGAAGATGGGACTAACATTTGCTTTATTCCGTTCTTCAAGAACCTCTCCCAGGGCCCGTGGCATTTCAAAGACAACCAAAAGTGACCTCACAGTGACATCAGCTGGCACCTTCAGCACCCATGGGTGCCTCCTATCCCATCCCATGGACTTACTGTGCTTAAATGTTCCCTAACCTGATCCTCCTCCACCAAGGGTAAGTCTTCCTTGCACAGGTTTTACCTCTTAGCCATAGAAATTTTGCGGGACTTCCTAATCCCTTTGGGACTCCAGAAAGAAAAGAGGCTCCTACAGTACTATTACAAGCAGTGGAAATGCCCAACTGGACTTCTATTGTCTGCCATGGTACTGAAAGTTTGTTGATAATAGCCCAAATATGGCCAGGTCAGCAGCTTGTAGCCAAAGAACTAGGCCCAAAGAGGAAGAGGGAAGAAAGGCATTTTTGCATCCTCTTGGGCTATATATGAGAAAGAAAGTAGTTTATGGTCACTTGGGTGGACTAACTTTTCCCACCCTTGATGTTTTCAAGAACAAGGAGTTGTGGGCAGGCTTTACCCATACCCACCAATTTGGATCAAGTTGTGGCAGTGTCTGGCAGTGTTTCTAGTCTCTCCTAGAGAACCAAATGCATTGTGAAGTACAAACAGACAATGCAGAAATCAACACTGCAGTCTGAAAATTACCTAAGGCCATAGCTCCCTTTGGTGATACAGCATGCTGATAAAAAGCCTCAGCTGATCTTTCTTAAGCCATATGCAGCAACCATTTGTGTTGGTGTCACTGTGATTTTTTGGCTGTTCTTTTAAAGCAGAATATTTCAGTGGCCTCCTCACAGCACACCCTCACAAACTGTTGTGTCAGTACAACTGTTCAACCACGTTTTCTGGGACCAAGGCGGATGCCTGCTGGCTGTGCTGGATGAGGCCACAGCACCACAAACTACAGCACAAGCCTCTACTGGGGGAATATTATCTCTAGCTAATATCAGCTGTTGGGGCTGCCTGGTTCCTGGACTTCCCTGCTCATGTTGTCAACTACTGGCCACTGTAAAATGGGGGGAACCGACAATTTACAAATTTGAACAACAATACAGTAATGGCTGTTGTTTTCTTCTTCTGCTGTCTGCCAGTTCAGTACAGATGCCTCTGTCTCCACTGAAAGAGTAAGGATGGCTTCAAAATTAGTGCATTTCTGACCTCTTTTCCCAGTTTTCTTAATCCCTGCTGAATGACTAGAAAAACTTGCTTGCACATAAAAAGTATTAAAAATGTCCCTGCTCGAGATCCTACTGTTCTGGCAGTTCCTTAATGCATTTCAACTGTGATAAACACTATTTGGATAACATTTGGATGCTGTGATAAACACTATTTGGATAACATTTTCCTTTTACTACTGTAACATGCAAGCTAGATGCATGTTTCATTGGGTTTTTCTTTAGGATGCTGAAGGTCGCTTCCTTTTGCAGCATCTGTGTGTGGCAAGAACAAGCAATAGTGTGTTGCATTGAAATCACTCCACATTCTCCTTTGCCTGTTCCTGCCTAAGGAAGACCAGCTAGCAACTAAAAGTCCTTCCTTGTGGCTGACGTCCAGAGAGCCAGGAAAGAGACAAAGATCAGCATTTGTAAATAGTTTTTGCCTTGGTTTTGAGTTATGGCTTTAATTATTCCTTCTGTTTTACTGCTACAGCAGAAATTTAGATTAAAATAAGACAATTGCATTTTATTTTCTAAATATCCGCGGAAATGAAATAATGACAGTGGATTGTTACTCCCAGTGAGCTGAGCTCCACCAGATGAGCAGTATGTCTGAAGCAAGAAACACAAGAGCTATGGGCAAAAGGTTATCAGATTGAATCAGGGTTGCAGAAACTCAGTGAAAAACCCAGTACAAATACTGCTGAGTTTGGATAAAGGTTGTATGTAATGCTGTTAGATGAAACTAATCTTAATATGATATAAAGATATTGTTTGAGCTTTACAAAAACACTACCAGGATGTTTGCTATAAAGAACTATTCCTGTAAGTTGTTCTGGCAAAGGTTCCTAAAAGTCTCCAGGAAAGCGGTTTAGATAGGAGTTTTCAGGTGAATAACTTTCATTGATGGCCACATAAATGCTTCTGACTTGGTCCCAGGAAAATGAGATCTTTATATCTCTCTATGGAGTCTTGATTGACTGCTCAGCAGATATCATGAAGTGACTGCCTAAGGCAGAGATTTATCACATCCTTCTTTTAATGAAAGCTGGAAGTGGCTCTCTTTGCTGTTATAAGTTACTTTACTTTGTTTATGTTTCATAACTTCTTCTATGTAGGAGATGACACTTTCAACAAATTCTGCAGCCAGCTACAGCTGCTACCTCTGAATGCAGAGAATAGGCATTTCATATGGAACATAAAATCAAAGTTTTAAAAAGCACTGGTAGCTGTTTCACTGCTATGATGAGAAGCTGCACCTGCCCAACTAGCTCTTCTAAAAGGCAGAATACAGCCTCTGTGGGATCCTGGATAGAGGTCTGTAACAGCCACCTTATTTGGAAATAAATGCTTGTTAGGTCATGGCTGCCTGTGAGTTTCCTGCTCTTCAATCCACAGCTTAACTGTTGAGCAGATTCACAGACAAATACTTTTGGGCTGGAGTTTTGTCTGATGCAGTCACGTACCTTGTTTTGGACTCACGTGAGTCCCTGGCCTGAGCATTCCCAGCCTCCTTAGATTTATGTATCCATCTGCTCATCTATTCCTTCTAAAACTCATTTCAAATTCACTCTGATTAGAAAATGTATACTATTAAAAAACCCTGAAATAACTGGTGGTGCTTTGACACTGTTAGACTGGCTAGAAATTGTACAAGAGGTTGTTCCAGAAAATCTGAGAGGGGAAGTATTCTCTGCTGAGTCACAACTATGGGAATGAGCCGGGAAGAGCACAGCAAGTTCTCAAGCTGGAGATGCTGTGTACATTCTTAGCAGGTGAGGGGGATGCCTGGGGATACTCGCAAGGCACATTTCCCAGAAGTAAGTTTCAGGTAATTTAAAGTGACCCCAAGCTATTCATACTTTGGTAACTGATTTATCATTCCCTTTTTCTTCCTTTGTGTTTTCATCCCAATGTTCACTCAATATCCTATTATCTTTTTCAACAAAGCAAAAATAAACCAGACAAGAATCGACTCTTTTAAAAGAGTCCAAGGAAATGAAAAACAAACAGGATATGCCACAAAAAAGTTTTGCCCCACACAGTTACACTGTAATGAAATATCAAACAATTCTTATCTAATTTTTCCATTATGTATGCTATTCCAGAAAATTGAAGCCAGCATTGCTCCAGTGAAGATGCCCAAACAGCAAAGCCTGACAAAGTGATAAAGGAAAAAGGTTACATGGAAAAAAAGAGAAAAGTGTAATAACAGCATTTGTTGGACCATATCTTACCAGGAAATCTGATACATTGCTAATAAATTTCTTACTGTATGCTATGAATAGAATCAGTGAGATAAGGAAAGAAATAATGCAGTCAAGGAACAGCAACTGGATAGCAAGCTTAGCTTAGAATAATGGCAGTATAATTTCTAATGGATCTATTAAAGCATTGTTGCTATAAAATAAGTCTGGCACTTCCATCTTTACCCCCCAGTTAGTTTGAAGGAGTTTATAACTTTGCTTACTTGACTGAAACTTGCAGTAAAGTATTATTTGCCAGTTGTGGATGTTTGGGTACTATTAGTGACTCATAAGAAAGTTTCTTCTGACAAAAAAGGGGAAAAAAAAAATAAGGCAGCCTGAGACTCACAAGACAATACTTGCCAGAGTTCTTTCATAAGTTTTTCCTCATGTTGACTAGTTGTAACCAAAGACTGAAATTTCTCTCTTCTGTTTTCTTACTTTCACACAGTTTAGCTAAAGAATGGATTCTTTAAATTAAAAGAAATGAGGAGGGAGGAAGTGGTTGATGCAGTAAAGTTAGTTCTGGTGCACAGTGAGCATATGATACTAAAACCAGAACAGAAATAGAATGTTTTGAGTAAGAAGAAGTGGTAAAACAAAGGGAAAGGGACAGAATGAAACCCACAGAGCATTGTAAAACAAGCCTCAACACATACAAGTTTGCAGAATTATGGAAATAGAATTTCATGAGGCATTAATATATAGTGTTATGGGTTCCCATCTGCCCTGTAACTTCACAGGACATGCAGCCTTCTTCCCAGCCACAGCCATTAAATGGTTAACTGCACAGTTCATCTCCTCAGAGGTATAAAACCAATGAAGGTTTGAGCCTGAACCACTTAGGAACTGAGAACATGCATGATCCAGCAGTCTATCCCAGCTAATTAGGGCAAACCCCTATAATTTAATGCTTTTGCATGGATTTAGAAATGGGTAGTGACGCCTTCTTGTTTTGCAGGAAGAAGAAAGAAAAGAGAAAGAACAGCAAAGGGAGTGACCAGCATATATATGGTCCTAAAAATTAACCCTGACCCTCCCTGTGACAATCCTACTCTGCAGATGTGGTCTTGGCAGCCTCTGCAATGAGAGGACTCCCAGACAGCACCACCATTAAAATGAGACTCCTGTTCCTGTCTCAGCAGGATCCTGAGTTGTAGGATATCTAAGGGCACAGAGGGAAGATGATTATGAGCTGAACTATCCTGGGAAGGACCCAGAATAAGAATGATGGCAAAGTGAGATCAGAAAGATTCATATCAGGCTATTAGACCTTCTATAATGGAATTTTTTTTTCTTTTGGTTAATTTTGTTGGAGAGGGGTGTATTTATTTTGGGGTGGGGTTTTTTTGGTTGTTTTTTGTTTGGTTGGTTTTGTTGAGTTTATTTGGTTTGTCTGGCTGAAGTCAATTAGAATCATAGAATGGTTTGGGTTGGAAGGGACCTTAAAGACCATTTAGTTCCACTTCCCCTCCATGGGCAGGAACACCTTCCACTAGATCAGGTTGATCAAAGCCCCATTCAGCTTGGCCTTAAACATTCTGGGAATGAGGCATCCACTTCTCTGGGCAACCTTTTCCAGTGCCTCACCACCCTCCTAGTGAAGATGTTCTTCCTAATATCTAATCTAAATCTACTCTCTGTCAGTTTAAAATAAATAATTCTTTATGGAAACAAGCAAAGAGAGATTGCACACAGTCTACTAACTGGAAGTTGCAGCTCGCGACAGTTCTGGTCAAAAGGAAGAAGATAAATATGGAGAAGTTAAATATTTATTAATACTGATATAACATCTGATTATATTTATAAATACTGACATAAAAAGCTCCCAGTGCTAAAACCTGAAAGATTGGATTCTGTTTTTCTTCTGACCTATACAGAAATTTTTTGTACCCCAACATTTGTAAATAAAATCAGAGGAGTAGCTGTATGACATTTCCAAAGAAATCTGGTTTAGTGCAAAAGAAAACCATTTTCTTATTGATGATAGTAAACACAGCACAGTACTGCTAGTTGTCTGCAAAGAATAGAAAATGAAAGAAATTTTCTATGGTTATATCTTGGGGTTTTTTCAATCAAACTGATTCATTATAAGTTTTGAAGTAAGTCTGGTATAATGATTGCAGCAATTAATTATTTATGTTGTTACAGGTAAACACTCAGCATACACCTAATGAAGCAAAATATAAAAACTAACATTAAAGTATATAATTTATAAGAAAAGGAGTTTCCTTTCTAGCAGATGTACTTCCTTCTGCATTTCTATGAAAAGCAACATTCAAGCTTCCAGTATATTATCCTTTCTTCAGTAATCACAACTTCAATTGGCATTTGTCAACATTTGTACTTTGTTAGGAAGGAAACAGCTTATCAGCCATTTCCTTTCCTGCAATCAGGCAACGATTGTGTTCAAGATGAGATAAGCCACTTTGGCACTATAAAACTTTCTGTAAATATGGGATAAATTCTGGTAAACAGGTTGCACTATGAAAGATTTCTCAGGTAACAGGGAACTTGACATAAAACAGGGGCATAAGGAGGCTTTGAGGAAGAAAACTTTCCAGCTGAAGTTAGTGAGCCAGAGCCTGAGTTTTTCTCCAGGTACTCAAACAACACAGATCATATGCCAACACCAGGAAAACATGATTGAAAACTGATTTTAACTAAAAGATTTATAGGAAAGGTAGCTGTCTTGAGGACACATTTGTATTGAACTCTAATTACTAATGGGCTCAATTACACTGCGCTGAAAGAGCTCATAATAGCCATGACACTCATAAGGATTGTTGAGACACCAGCCAAACCTCCTGGAAGCAGGAAAGGGAGCCTGAGGTTGGTTCCTCCACCCCCATGAGAACATGTGGCAGCAGAGAAGAGAGTCTGGAAACAGAATTAACCGGGGATGTGCTCAAAATCTGAAATGTAGATTATACTATATTTTAAAAGCTCTAACTTTTAAATTAAAATCAATAATTCAAATCAATAATTCTTGCTGAAAAACTTGCTCCTAGCTGACAAATGCCCTATTTCTGTACTTTTCAGTGTTTTCAAAGAAAATATTAATGCTACAAGAGAAATATTGCATTTTCTTTGCTTCTGGCATGCTGTAAATGTTTGAGTCAATTGCATGGGAATAAAGGAAGATGCTCAATACACTGTAATTACTTTTCCTTTTTCTTGATTTACCAGCTCTTGATGGATCTTCCCACTTCATTACAATTCTACGGAAAGCTTTTAGTTTATTTCTATATCATATCTATGGAGATTCTTTAAATATGAATGAGGTGAAATGACTGTAAAAGGAAATGCAACCAAGCCTTCTCAGTACAGTGTCTCCTTGTTTCACTGAAGTTTCATAAGAAGATTTATACTTTAGTTACTGGAAAGAAAAAAAACCTTGTCAAATTGATACCATTATTCAGAATACAATGTCATGGAGAGTTTAATCTTGCTCCAATATAATGAGAAACTGTTGAAGTCTGTTATGTATTAACTCTATATTTTTTGTAACTTGCTAAATGTTCCTTTACTTAAAACACAATTAGCTACTTTCACATTTTTAATGGAGAGACTTTTTTTCTAAGTGCCACAGCACCAGTATCCCTACCAAGAGAAGAGATCTAGTCAACATCAGTAGAATTTATGTAATATGCAGTTGGTTTGAGCCAATTGGTTTGTCTCCTTTTTGGCAAAAAACCCACCTTGGACCTTTTCCTACAGCTCTAGTCGTCCATTCAAGGAAAACTGATTTTTGATTGACACATGATGTCTCATAGCCATACAAACTATGTTACCATTTCTAATAAACTAATGATTCTTTTCTTCATGTAACTCAAACAAGCCATAATGCAGACAAAACAATAAAATACACCTTTCCACACCTCTGTGCGTCCCCACTCCTGACTGTGTGTTGGGTTTTTATCTTTCTGCCAGGGAAGGAGACCGCATGTCCTACACCCGGCATTTTCTTCAAATCATGGTGCATCTCAAATCCTCTCATATCCTTCTCCCTTTCTAAAATATCCAAACTACCTTTCTATATCGTCTATACATCAGGATGAAGTCATGAACAAATCCCTTGTCAGATTGTTGTTACTGTCCCACCAGACCTGCTGCTTAGCTACCAGCCAGCCAGGTGCCGTCTTGGTCTGGCCATGCCCTTGTCCACAGATTCAAGTAGAATTGTTTTAGAGCCTCGCAGAAGTCTGATTTTAGTCCTGTGTCACCACTTCCAACAAGGCAAAATTTTGTAGATTTGGCTACTCCAGTAATCCACATAGCATTGGCAGTTCATGACTTCAGCTGGAAATATCACCATAAATAGGTTACGTATCACAAAATTGCCACGCACAGATTGTGGCTGTATTCTTCAGCAGGGATACATTAGAAACTGGCTGAAAATGGGCTTGCCTCAAGTGTTCATGGGAAATGATGCAGGTCAGATCTGCCATGGTGGACAGATTTCCTTGAACCCTGCTACAGGGTCAGGGATGCTACAGGCGTCAGAGGACCACCTAGACTTCAGCTTCATCACAGACTGTGCCTTTTCCATCTCAAGTCAAAAGCCCAATTAGCAGCACTTGCAGCACTCAGCCCTGACAGCTCCCTATTGCTCCCCAAAACCAACCCAGCACACTCAGTCTCTCCTGTGGTCCCCTTGCACAGTGGGAGAGGAGATAGTTGTGGGTAAGATAGCAGGAGGAAAAACCTAAACTAGATAATTTTAAGAACTTTCTGGGGAGAGTGGAAGAAGGAGAGCTTTAACCTTGGCCTCTAGTCCTGGTCTGCTCTCATACCGTAGTCAATCACCTACATAGTTCCCTCTTCAGACAGGATTGGAGGCTCTCCCAACCCCACAGCTAATGTCACCTCTCCAGTCAGGCTTCCCAGCCTAAAGCTGTGTGCATATAATGGAGAAAAGAAATGAACAGACCTTGTCCTGTGAAGAGCAGACCAAATAGTCCTGGGGCAAGAGAGAATGACAGCAGGGAAGGAGGGAAGGGAGGGAAGGGAAGGGAAGGGAAGGGAAGGGAAGGGAAG
>JAWWMO010000083.1:131879633-131911724 GCA_035047845.1 Dendrocincla fuliginosa | reverse complement strand
AGAAAGAAAGAAAGAAAGAAAGAAAGAAAGAAAGAAAGAAAGAAAGAAAGAAAGAAAGAAAGAAAGAAAGAAAGAATCAGTTGTTTCTTCACAGACATAATTTTTTTATCTCTCTTTTTTCCTCCCTTTCTATGCTTGATGTGCTAATGCCATCTCCCTCTAAGACAAATGGGATGACTCTGGGATTTCATCTTTGCAGGGCAGAGGTAAGGATGCTTGGATATTCTAAGGATATTTCAAGTTACTTCTTTTCAAGCATTCTGACTATTCTTTGAATAAAGTACTTTTCTTACTAAAGCTTTACACTCAGGAATATCTAAACTTACTGAAGCAAGGGCAAAAGATTAGACCTGTTTTGCCTGGAATATGCATGAGCCACCAAGCATTGCAAAACCTGAGGGTCATAGTAAGGTTCCAACAGTGTTGTATCCCCTGAGAAAGCAGAAGTTTCCCACATACAGAGGAAACTGTAATGACTCAGCTACAGGCTGCACAGTGACTGCAGTGACTGAAAGTTTTAAGAGCAGCTAGTCAGGAGTGATTCAAAAATATCTTCTGAACCAACAAAGGGTCCCAATCTGTGTTCACTCTGATGCTACGACAAAGGCAGAGATTATGTGGTTTGTTTCTGTTTCAGGTCTTATCCCAGAGTGGGCAGAATTCCTAGTGCGCTCTTGACATGCTGCCTGAGCGTGGAATGGCAGTTTTTCCCTTTCTTCAACTACAAGCAGAGAACACACTACAGTCAATCAGAGCAAATACTAAGAAAATCAATGAATCATTTTTAAATTCTGTGTGAATTTCACTTTCACATCACCTGATCCTAAGTCTGTTAGAATCAATGAATTTCACTTAAGGACTAAGTATTTTATATATATATATGTGTGTGTGTGTGTGTGTGTGTGTATAACAATATATTATATAAACAACATAATAATTACTACCAGAAATATACAATAATAACAGTATTATAGAAATATATAAAATTATATAAATGTCAGGTCCGATACTATGATCCAATTTTTAACAGAGCTTACTAAAGTCCTTCTACTGATGCTTTTTATGTGTGAGACACCACAGACGTAGTGGCATAGATCAGCTATGTACAAGTGAGGTTGCTCAGTAGGAGCAATAACTGACTCCTTAATAACACCAGCTTCTTCACATGGACACAAGCAATGCAAAACTCCTTTCCCAGCTGAATAGGCAGGAATGCCTCTGTCAGGAAGATACAATTGCCTGGGACAGCAGAGTTCTTATCATATTTTACATAGTACAGTGGCCAGAATGGCTCACCTTCAAACCTATAATCCAACCCATCCCTTTAGGGGAATGCTATGTATAACTCCATGCATAGCATCGGTTCAGTGGTTCTCACTGGGAAAAGGTCACATCCTACTTTTATGGTGCCGCTTCTCAGCTCTGTTGCTCAGAGTTTTCCTGCCAGCCTTCTGTCAGCCCAGAGATACTCCACTCAAACAGGCACAGTACAGCTCCGGAAAGATGGATGAAAGCAGAGCACACAATGATACAGCTGGAGACCATCTGCTCTCTGGACTTAGCTCCAGGCAACAGGAGCTACAGATGTGTAAGCACATGTTACTACAAAGCACAGAACAAAGAACTGTGTTGTGAGGCTGAAGATGTGAATGGGAACAATTAAAAAAGTGCAGAGGCAGAAGTAACTGCAGGATTTGTGGAAGCAGTGCCTACAGTATGGATCTCCACAGCCACTCTGGTCTGCTGCTTCTCTCCAGACAGTGAATATCTACAGTGAATATGCACCAAATAGAAGTCATTTACGAGCAGTATGTTCTTAAAACACTTCTTAATTTGTGCCCCTCTGCCAGTGTAGACAGAGAATTTAGGTAGGACTTAATAGCAAGCAGGCTTAACTAAATAATCAGATCACAGTGCAGCTTTCTTGCTTAAAATCTGATTGACATCCGTGATCAGTGAGAACAGTAAACAGTTAGGTGTTACTGTAAGCAGCATAATGGGACATTCAGTGTTTACAGAGGCAGTTAGTGGAGACTAAGGTTACACATGCACCAAGGCTCTGCTGTATTGCTAAGGAGGTGCATGCAAGCTGCTCCAGCATGTTGCTTGAAGCTGGGTCCCTGAGACAGCACTGAAATCCAAGGGCAGACCTGCCCTCATAGTGCAGCTCTACAGTCAGGGTCTAAGATGGTTCCAGGGGAGGCAGTTCCATACCCTGTGGCGATGTATTTTCAACACCACCTTCTGCCAGCCCTAGATTCACACAGCTACACTGTTACTGGATCAGAGAACTACTCCTGAGTGTGCTACAGCTTACTTTTATTTGCAATTTGACAGCTAAGCCCAACTTGAACTTAAATCCCACTCAGATGTATATGCTTTGCTTAGAGGAACAAGGTAGTGTTCAAACTCAGTGTCAAACTCAATACAAAGCGGGCAAAGATGTTATCATTCCAAAGGGTCACATGATGAATAAGTGAACTTATCTTTTCCCACTACCAAAATAATTACCAAGGGAATTTGCATATTTCCCAGATGAACTATCTCTGCCAGTCATTTTCTCAGGTCTCTGTTCAGGTTTTTATAAGGCCACGTCTGGGCCGATTTGCCTCACTTTAACTTACAGGAAAAACTTAGCTTTGAGTTTAAAGGGAACTGAATAAGGTCTGTATAGCACAGTTTCTCAGGTAAACATGAAATTACAAGGGTATGGGTAAAAAACTACAGTAAGCCTTTCTAGTGGCATCAGAGCATGATTTTTGAGTAGCATTTATCTGCTAATGATCCCTTAATGGTTGCATTTGACAAATAACACAATTAGAGGAATTAAAAGATTTCTCTGCTAATAGTTATGACTGCTGTGGTGGGAGATACAGATCTGTCTTGGATGAGTCAAAGGTAGGGTATGGCAAACATTACAGTGACAAGGACTTGGTTTCAGATGTTTCTCATAGTCTATGGAGAAACACCAGTTATGGAAGTGTTGCATTTCATTTGACCCTGACTGTAGAAGACAAGCTGTCACAGATCGCAGTGGGAATTGTTAATCTTCATCCCTTTGCTTTAAAACACAATAGCTGGCTCAGGGAGGCAATCTTCACATTTTTGGTCAGGCTGCAGAACATATTTGGCTGCACAACATAGCTGTGGTTTTCCTTCCTATTAAAACCAGGATATCATGTATTCAGTTATTACATTCCTTTATTTTTTTGTTACGTAAGTGCATAAGACCCAGTCTTACAAGAGGCCGTCCCCAGCCTACAGCACGAAACTCTGTGTTACTCTGAAACTTGCCCCCAACCATGAAGGAGAGCTGACAGCCCTGGCAGTCACCTCTGGTATGCCAGTGCCTGTCTGCCACCACCACGGTGCCAAGCTCAGGGTGCTCTCACAGCCCTGGAGGAGACTGGTAAACGTAATTCCCTAAGACGGGCACATTTTGGATAGAACATGTGAGTGTGAGATATATCATGGTTTCTGGCTGCTCAGAGTTGTATTTTGGAGGAACATTTTCCTGATCTTCCTCCAGTTTGTTTTACAGCATATTTGTTTTCATAGCTGACTTAGCAAAGCAGAAAAATCATGATTTCTAAACACAGGAGGAAAGACTGGAAGCAAACTCCTATAAATATAAATAAATAAAAATAAATATAATTTAAACAAAATAACAAAATATAAATTTTACAAAAGACAACATCTGGATGGAATACTGTGTAATGTGCTCTAGAACAAACTTGCTTGAGCAGGGAAGTAACGTTAACCACTTGGCCCTTTCCAACTTTACCCATTCTGTGATTCTGTAAATGGAAGATGTGGTGCCTCAGGACTTTGTAGGCTGGGGTACTTGAGGTGTTTTTTCCAAGCTATCTGCTCCCTCTACGCTATAGAGGCATTTACCTATATGCAAGTTCTAAGCATAATGTTGGTCACACATGCCTAATAGGGGAAAAAAATCACATCTGCTTCTGATACAGCTTTTTCTTTTGCTCTGTTTTCACTAGCACAGGCAGCACATCCCCAGAGCACAGCACTGGGGCATCAGGGGACTGTGTAACCATATAGCCCTGTACTACAGTACTGCTATCACTGGTAACAAACCATAAGCTTTGATACACGTCTCAGGAGTGGGGCTGGTCTGGCTTCCCTTGACTGAGCTCTCCTTGACCTGCCTGCAGCTGTGGCTCACTTGGTTGAGCTGAGAAAGCAACTTCTCTAACTGTTCAAGTGTCTATGGTTGGTATCCTTTACTTTGTGTAGACAGTCACAGTAAAGCTGTGAAAAATTCTGCACAGAATGAGATATCTACAACTCCAACACTAGATGTAGAGCAGAGAAATATGGCCCTGGTGCAACAGCAGATGTCTTGAGAAGCATGGAAACAAGATGTAGTGTAGAGAAGCATGGGCAATGGTGATAAGATATGGGGTGCAGCTGTCACTGAAGACCCTCTAGCTATAAAGAGTTCCCTAATAGTCAGTTAAAGAAATACAGAGCTGAAACTGAAGAAACTTGAGTTTTGGGGTAACAAAGAGAAAAAAAAAGTAGTATCTAATCTATGTAAAAGGCACAATTTACAGTAAATGTGGATACAAACATGAAGCTGCAGACTGGTGAAGAAAGAACAAAGGTGCAAGAGTGTGTTAACAAAGGAAGACCCAGGTGGATCTTGGACAGAGATAGAAGAAGCCATTGACACTAACACCACATTCTTTCAGAGAAGCACTCCAGGTGTTGAAAACTTCCCCACCTATGCAATCACCAGCCTTAAGACCTTCTGGAACAGCAGACAGGTGAGAGGTAAAAGGGGGTAGAAAATAATACAAATGTGTATAACAATCTGTAATTGTATTCTGCTTTTGGGAAGCACCCTCTAAGAACAAAACCAAGGTACACAGAAGTGCTCTGTGCACTGAGGTGTGACATTATTGTTATCATTATGTTTTGTTTTCTTTTTTTTTAAATAAGGAACTGAGTTGCACAGAAATGTTTAGTGTACTTAGATATGACTCCAGTGACTAAGCCATGATTTCACAAGAAGTCTGTGAAAGGCAGGCATCCCAGAAAGGGTCACTGACTACAGTCCTCCCAGTTGCAGGCCCCATATCAACCCTGTTAGATATCTTTGAAATCTCTCATGGTCTATCCATACAGAATACTTCTCTACAGAAAATTGAGCTACTTATCCCTCCCTCTCGACACAGAGCTTCAGTTCCTTCAGTGAAAGTTTATACTTTCTGACTTCATGTTAATTTTATTAACATCATAAAATATATTCTTGGCACTAAGGAAATACGTGGACAATACTTTTTATGGTTACTGTATGGCATTCATGTGTCAGCCTTAACAATTCATGAATGCATTCAGTTCCTAAAAAAGTCCCAATGGACACAAATATCGGTTTCTGTTGTATTTGGGAGGTCTGGAGCCAAAGTTTTAGTGCAACACTGCTCATGAGATTTTTTCTGGAACAGCATTTAGAGGCCATGTGGGGATGTTTGTATTGCTACTGCATTAGTGGGTGAAAGGAAGACTTCAATGCCCAGGGCTATCGAGCTGGCCCTAAGTATGTCTTCAGCAGCTTCGGTTCAGCATTTGCCCAGAGAAGAGTTTGTGAAATGAGTTTTCTTTATTTGAGGTGATCCAACAAGAAAATGAAGGGACAAAACTTCCTGCATAGCAAGTAGAAATACTCCTGCAATTTTCTCTGATGAAAGCCATGATGTGGCATTTGCCTTCTGAGCAAAACTTTGAGGCACTTTCAGCTAAGCAGCCACTGATGTTATAGCCCAGCTATTTATCAGTCTGAAACATACAAAACATTGAATGTCTGTACTATGACTGCATTTCTGACATTTTTGACACCCAAATCCTTGAAACTTAAAAATAGAGTTGAAATCCAGTCCAGTACTGTGTGTTGTGCAGTCACCCTTGTCTCACAGGTCAGGAAGACACTGCTGGGAAGTGGAATTGTTTGCTGCAATTAGCAGAGGACAGTGATTGAGAAACAACTGCACCATCTTAACATCGGTGGTTTGTAGATCTTAGGATTTAGCTTGTTCTCTGGGTGAGATTAATAACTAAGCAAAAAGTAATGCAACCTGAGAAGACTGCAAAAGTTTATCTTATTTTTCTTCCCTCTTTCTTTTATCTCATTATTTCATGGCCATTATTTATAAGTATTGATTCTTAAAAAAATGTTAATATGGGATTATCTTTCAAGAAAAAGGTCAAAATATAAACCCGTGTAGTTTAGTGGTCACATAACAAGGTTAAGTGGGACAGTGATGCATCTTATACCTACTTAGGGGAAAAATGCCATCTGAGCCAGCAGATGGAAAAAGAGGATGTCAGGACCCCATTGAATGGATTCATTTCACTCCATAGCCTGTCTGTACATTGGTGTCTTCACTGTCCCTGTGTGTGCATGTCTGGAGTCTGTCTGCTGAATACAGTATATGCATAAAGATAATCATAGAATCACAGAATATTCTGAGTTGGAAGGGACCCACAAGAACCATGGAGCCCAACTCTTAACCCTGCACAGGACCATCCCCAAGAGTCACACCATGTGTATGAGAGTATCATCCAAATGCTTCTTGAACTCTGTGACCACCTGGACATCAGGGAACAGTAGAATAGAAAAAACACAGAGAGAGGCATAAAAGTTCTCTAAATAATGCTCTGTTCTAGCTTCAAAAAAAGTAGCAGCTATAGCTCAGTTCAGCAAAAGGCTTTTCAGAGAAGTGCTGTGATGACTGAGTGTCTTGCTGCAGCCGCACTTTCCATGGAGCCCTGCACTTGAAGAGTGAGATAATCCAACCTGAAGTTCATCTCAATCCTGGACATCACGTGCCTGGGAGTGTGACTGCAGAGGCTGCCATGGACAGGCAGATAAGTCAGCATGGGCTGTGTATGTGCTGTCAGGAGAGGCTGGTGCCAGCCTCTGGTTCTGCTGTCATGTGCCAGTAACATGTAGCATGAGCATCTAGTGTAGAACTCTCTTTTTTTTATTGTTAGTATTATTAGAGTGTATTGGGATCTGCAGTGGAAAAAAATTAACCCTCCAGTACAAACCTACTAATTTCTACACAAATAGGAAGGAAAACTTAAAGTTTTTATTCACAGGTGAGGCAAAGCCCTCAGAACTAATTAGCAGAAAACAAACTACTTATAGGTAACTTATAGGTAACTCTCCATTTTTTTCCTTTCTTGGGCCAGGAAAAGCAAAAAGATTCAGACCACCAAAAAAGTTGGAATTTATTGTAGAGAGCAACCATTTAACATAGGAAATTAGAGGCTTTACTGGAGATGAAACCTTTTATGTTTTGTTTCCTGCAACTCTTCAGTGCACAAGGCAAGCCTGCTATCTGTCACCAATTTCCTGGGACTCTGCAGGGCCCCAGTGACTCACAGCAGAGGCTCCCTCTTCCTCCCATCAGTCACCCTCAGCTGACTGCTTCTTTCTGTGCCTCGGTCCTCACCCAGCCTGGAAACTGTCTCCCCTCCCAGTATAATGCTTCAGTTACCTTTTTCATATTCTGAAGAAACACAGCATTTTAGAAGAGACAATATATTACACTCCACAGCTGTCGTTAATGCTGGTTTATTAGCAGGTAATAAAACTGTTATGGAAGTGCTTTGCAGAGCACTGCCCTAACGCAAAACATGTTTAAGGGCTGCTTTCAAAATTCTGGAGTGAAACCAGCAAACTGATGTTACACCACTGCTGACTCTGACCCCTCCTATACTCAACCTGACTGGTACTAAGTCCTTCTCTCCTTTCTCTCCTATACCTTAGAGATAAATTTTAGGAGAAGTGAGAATTTTATTAGAGGGAAAATATT
This sequence comes from Dendrocincla fuliginosa, assembly GCA_035047845.1. NCBI lineage: Eukaryota > Metazoa > Chordata > Aves > Passeriformes > Dendrocolaptidae > Dendrocincla > Dendrocincla fuliginosa. Next base: position 131,903,880 of record JAWWMO010000083.1, on the reverse strand, counting down.
CAAGAAAGCGTCTTTTTGTGTTGCTTGTCTTAATAGTCACCATATTAAAAAAAAAGAAAACCAACTCTTCATACTTTTTTCCACTCCCAAGTTCCCAATCCTTAAAAGTCAATGGCTACACATCCATCAAATACAGTTTTAACTGCATCAATCAACAGGAATTTTGTTGTTGACTTTGATGAAAGAAGAATCTAAGACAGACATGTCCAGGGTGGTTTCTCAAGTTTAAAAAATAAGTTGTTTTAAAACAGAGAGTACAATTACTGTGTTGGTTTTCTGTATTCTCAGCTTGTACTGAAATCAGACAGGCTCACTTGCAAGTTGCAGTACCTTCCTTTATGCAACATATTTTCTACAACTTTGAGTTCAGAATAAAGTGCAAGTTAAATAACAGCCAGTCCAACCCAAGGTTAATAGCAGAGCCAGAAGATGGCCAGAGAGAATTACATAGGTAGAAATAATGGCATTCAGCTTAATTTCTTAATTAAAAATAATATCTAATAATAAAAATAAACATGCACAAATCTGCTCTCCAAGGTAACAATTATGTTTGTTTGCCAACATGCCTGCACAAATCTGGTTTGGAACATATGATCATTTCCTCTTCCTCTGTGTGTAAAAGAAAACAGATGAATGTGAGAATGGATGAGCATATTTAGGCCACAGAACCCCTCTCTGAAATTCCTTTATAAAGTCAGCCGTCTCCTCTCATGCTGAAGGTAATCTTTTAGTACAACAACCAGACCTAAATGACTAACAGGAATAGTGAAAGCACAATTTCTGCAGGTTAGCAGCATCATTAACTGATAATATTCCAGTGTTATAAAGAAGAAAGGTTGCCATTTCGTCATTGGAAAGTGACAAATGCCTTAGCACTTTGTCTTTGGTCTTGTTAAGCCTTTTCTCTGGGGCTGGAGACCTGCTGATTGGCAGAATTTTTTTTCCTGACGAGATCAGGTCTAAAAATTTGGAAGGGAAGCATAGAAGGTCCTGGTGGCATACAGAGAGAACTTTAGAAATACAGATGATGTATTTCCCTCAGTGTGTTCTGGCTTACTTTCTTCCACTGTCTATTCTGTTGCATGCCTCCGGAGCAGCCTCAGGAGGCACCTCTCCTCTAACTGTGCCCTGTGCTCTGAGTGTGGTGCTGCCACCTCCTTGGACTGGAGTGGCTTCTTGGTGTCCATAAGACTCACAAAGAAACCTTTCTTCCATGTTCACAGTTTTCTCGACCAATGTCATATATATGTTTTAGGCTAGGGTCTGTCTTACATAAACGGTCCACTAAAATCAGGCTCAGCCTGCAGGTGTAGCAGTGATTTCTGCAGCCTGTACACAAACCAGATCCTGTGTAGCACACCGTAAGACAGCCTCACAGCACTGGAACTCTCAGTTTGGCCAGTAACAACACCTTCCCCTGGCATGGGTCTTACTGGTGTTACTGAAACAAGAGGAGAAACCCAGGCCCAGATGATGTGTGTGCACATCTTTTAACCTTGTTGTGAGCCTCTTCTGGACCTGTTTTTCTTGTGTTATGACACTTTCTTCAGATGCAAGACATGGACTGCTGCTGAGAACTGAAAGTGGGCAACAGTGTCAGGAGACTGGCTAAAGTGACATCATCCTCTTCACCGTTTCTCTAGATGGCACGACAACTTAGGTGTTTTGATTCATTTTCAAGTGTTCTCCATGTCTATTGCATCCAGAGCCTGGGTACCTCGTGCAGAAGTGAAAGCCATTTGGGCACTAGATTCAAAATAGAATCAGGTTATGAACTTCACCATTATACCCTAAAGATGTAAAGGACATCATGGCTTTACTTCTATCTTCCATGTCTTCTCCAAAGTGCTTTCCTTCTGATAATTTTCCTGCCAAAGCACGTAGCCTGTCCTTTAAGAAAAGGGAAGGGGGCTTCTGAAGAAGTGACTAAATAGTAATTGTCATTGAGAAGTTTTTCTGCTGAACATCATTCTCTCCAAGTAAACATTCATCAGGGGATAAAATTGTATTATTTTAGGATTAAAATAATGGTTTATAGTATAGGAAAGAAGAAGTTGGAAGACTTAGGGAGATTAAAAGGAGATGCATTCTTTCAGGCAACAGATAAAGGCTGCTTATGTGTGAAGGCCAAGTCACTTGTAGATGGCCTGGTGAAGACATGGGGTTTAGTCTGCAGCAGAGGAAATGAAGGGGAGTTGAAGACTGTTCCTGTGTTGTGAATAAGGTGGTCTGTGAGATATGTACAATCTCTACCTAGGGTTATTGCTGTGTATTTTATTTAGCAGCTGTTTAAATCCAAAATGCAGCATGGTTCCCCAGAATCCAGGCATGCCTAACTCCTCAGCTCAACCAGCACTTCCACACATCCTTCCATCTCTGCTCATCCAGCTATGCAGTTTCACAGAGGCTGTGAAAGTCCCTTCTCCACCACGTACCTCAGAGCTGTCTCTTGGGGACCCTTTTCTGCTCAGCAAGAGATGTGGGTATGAAGTGTTTTAGGGGTAAGGAGAAACTCATTCACATTCTCCAGCATCTAGGACTCATGCTACAGGGGAAAGACTTAGCAATACAGCTGTCTTGTCAGCTTTTCAAAAAGCCTGGGGTAAAATTAGATACCTTAGAGAAGAAAAGTTCAACCCTCTGTCTGCTCTTGCTCTGCACCCCAGAAACAACTCCTGAACCCCTACAATTTCAAACATATTCAGAGATGTCTGCTCTCTCTGTTTGGTTAGCTGAAGGCACCACTTGCCCAGAAACCACTGAAGTTATTTTAGATGCTGTCCTACAGCACTCAGTATGTATCTCCAGTGGCCTTGGAGTGGATCCCACAGTGGTGCCTCTTCTGTGCTAGAGCCATGTAGGTGGTTTCACTCAAAAGCCCATTTGAGTCCATAGCAAGACTCAATTAATGGGTTTCAGTGGACTAGATGTACATCTGAGCTATTCCCTTTATAGTCAGTGACGTGAATAGGAACAGCTAAGCTATGACTCATTTTCCTCTTAAAGGAGATGTCTAAAATATGTTTTAAAAGTACCATTTCCACTGTCTATACAAGAGATGAGAATATACATGCCCACCTGGCTAATCTCCAAAATTAGGTGAGACGAATCCTATTCCTAGAGGCTTGCCAGACAGCAGAGCACTCTCCAGGTACAGTGAAGGCACTGTAAAACAGAGGGGAAGTGGTGATACAGTTAATGTTGTAACATATGGAGCATGCAGACTTATTTATGAAAGCCATGCAGCAGGAAATAGAGCCTGGTGCCAGGGCAGGAGGAGAGCCCAATCCATAAGAGGGATCCACTACAAAATCTCTCCAGTGCCACTAGATGCAAAAACTGGAAGAGTCCCTTCTCACAGGGACACTCATCAAGGGGAGATTATGTACCTCTTTTATGCAGATACCAATTGTTAATTTATTTACCTGCCATAAAGAGTCCCCATCTTCTGGAGTAGTGGAGCGCTTGTCAGAGGGCACTTTTCAGGCTACACACTGAAAGGATTTTCTGGGAATAACATAATTCAGTGCTGACTGGAGCAGTAATTAGAGGGCAGATTTTGTCTCACAGCTATATGCTGATCACCATCTAATTCAGCCATGCCCGTCATCCCTGAAAATCTCAAGGGATCTGTGTGGTTTCACAGTCCCAGTAAGTGGTTCCTCTGAGGCTGACTTGAGCTCCTCTCCCAACAAAAGAAAGTTCCAGAGAAAGCTCAGTGGGAGATGACTGCATCACAGCTTCTTCCAGCTTATTCTTCCCCTGCAGAGCTTTGGGTAACAGATCTTCTTAAAAAAAAAATCATTTTTGTTCACTTCCAGGGGAGATGATGTATGTGATTTGGCATCATTTGACAATGGCCTATTGTGGAGCCTTGCAAGGCAGGCACTTATTCCTTAACTTTCCTTTTCCGCATGAATTGTGAGCTGTTTCTATCCAATTTGCCATTTTCTTCTTGGCCCCTGCTCAAGAAACTACTTGATTTTTGTTTTTTTTTTAAGAATTTGTCTTGAGCTATTCAAACTGTATTAACAGTTATGACCTGGATACATGTGGTTAATAAACAATAGAATAGTAAAATAAAAAACAAAAACACATTTGAGTGTGAGGGAACTTGAGAAAGAAAGAAGGTGTCAATTGAAGACCCATAAACAAGTCATGTTATCTTTGCACCATCTCATTTTGCTGTTATTTGGCATCTTTAAAGATAGATCAGCAGCAAAATTAAGGCTGGTCTTCAGGAGCATGGCAGTCACCATCCTGGATCCCAACCTCTTGTTTCACTTTGGTTTGACAAGTATCCCTGCTCAATGCTTCTCAAGAAAGTATATGATGTTCTTTGTATAGAAGCAGGATAATCTGACCCACCAAAAGAACTTTCCCTTCCTCTGGTGCATGGAGACCAGCTTCAGCCCCAAAACTCAAGTAACTTCATCTCTTTCAAAAATTTGTTAGGAGTGGTTGTGATATTGAGGTCAATGTTGATTCTTTATCAGAAAATCCACCTGCATGCTGATTTGGGTATTTTACCTGTTGAAACAATATTCATACAATATCACAGGTGCTGAACTAGACAAAACAACACCCTGGTTGCAGCCAAGAAAATAATTGAATTGCTTAGCAGGTGTTTTGTGGGGGTTTTCCCTTTCTTTAGGCTTTAATTACTTTCCTTGGTTCATTCATGTTATCCTTGTTGATTATGATTAATTGACTGGCCAAGAATTTGTTTTCCTTTTGCAAACTTGTACAAGTAGGACCAACTTGAGAAAGGGAAGTATTTGGCCAGAACATCAGAGTTCTGGAAACATGAATCCTTACTTTTCCTGAAGCAGCTCCTCAGCAAGTTTGTTGACTCTTACCCTTCCTGCCGACAGCAAACAGGGTGTGTGCTGTAGTGCTTTTTAGTGCCTCTTCCAGCTCCCACACCTCCCGTCTCTCCTGTGGTCACAGCAACATACTGTGGTCCTTAAATACCATCCAGATATTTCAGAGTCACAGAATAGCCAGGGTTGGAAGGGAATTCTAGAGATCATCCAGTCCAACTCCCCTGCCAAGACAGGGTCACCTAGAGCAGGTTACAAGGTTATCCAGGTGCATTTTGAATGTGCCCAGAGAGGGAGGCTCCCTGGCCTCCCTGGGCAGCCCATTCCATTGCTCTGCCACCCATAACATAAAGAAGTTCTTCCTCAAATTGAGGTGGCACTTCTTGTGTTTTAGTTTGTGGTCATTACTCCTTGTACTGTCCCTGGGCACCACTGGAGGGTTTGACATCATCCTCTTGGCAACTGCCTTTGAGATATTTTATATATTGATGAGACTGTCTCTTAGTCTTATCTTCTCTAGATTAGACAGGCCCAGCTCCAGCAGCTTCTACTCATAAGAGAGACGCTTCAGACCACGCATCATCTTTTGGCCTCCACTGGACCCTTGTCTGTTTGGGACCAAAACTTCCAATCTTGCTCACAGTGCTGTCTTACCAGAGCTTTTAATTTTGAAATTCTTGTTTGCTTCAACCTTTCTCCCTTAACAGATTTGCATTTATTTACAGATTTATTTAAGACCACATGGAGCAAATGAACAGGCTTCATATCTGGCAAGAGAAGTGCTGTATTGTCAGTTTGAAAATGACTAATCTACCCTTTGCTGATCCACTTGAATTCCCATCTGGCTCTGTCTCCCCACATGGAAAGGTGGCCAAGATGCATCTGCAAGCAGAGACAGGCCATGCCCTAAAGCCCATGCTCACTGTGCCATCGCTGACATGGCCCCTGCAATGGTTTTAACTGATGACAGACAGCATTCTCCGAGGTAATGTTTTCTGGGTGGCATCTGCCAGCCCTCACTCCCAGAAGTTTGGGAGAGGAATTCTTATTTGAGGAGGGATAGGTAAGCAACAAAGGAAGAGTTCAGGTGTATGGATGCAAAGCTTCTGGGAGACCCACGCTTATGGGTCTCCGTGCCTGCAAAATGGAGCTGGCATGTTTCATTGAGCAGTGCAGATGTGACCTAACTCAACAAGGTCCAGAGGCTAAAGGGAGGCAGGGACACCAGGACAATGCTGTCATAGGGCTACAGCAGCCAGCTGGCACTTTGCTTGTCTGCAAATGGAACTCAGGTAGCTGTTTGAGAGCAGGAATACAACCAATCCTCATCCCATGGCCTGTCTCTGAGGTCAAGGTCAACCATGATGTTAGTCTGAAGTCCTGCACGAGAAGATGGCGAACCTTAAGTGGGTCCATTTTTCCCTTCCTCACTTTTTTGTCTTCACAATATTCAAATTCATTGCCATTAGGGTCTCAGGAGAGAGATTTTCTTCGATGTATTCTGGGACCAAAAAGTACCAAAGGGAATAAACACCTGTTATTCTTTTATGTCTTATCCAGAGGGTGGCATCCTCATTTGGGGAGCTATTTGCTTGGCCTGCCTTGGAAGCTAAACTGCCTTAGCTGTAGCTGATAGTGAAAGGTACTCAAAATGGCTTTCCAGAGGATCCTAGAGTTACCATGGAGAGCCTGCTGTCTCTTTCCCTTGAGTGCAATTAAATAGACTCTTAAATTTGGCCCTCTGAATTTTACCTAAATTAGATGATTGAGCACAGCCTGAGGATCCATCTTGGACTGTAACTAAAGAAAACTAGCCCTACAGCTGTACAGATCCTGTGATCTTTACTGACACCCTAGCATGCTAATTGAAAACAAGAAATCCTGGGTTAGAAAGGAGCAGAGTTCAGAGCAAACCAAAATGGGGATTCTTATGTTACTTTTTTTTTTTTCTTTTTCATCTTAATGAACCTCCCATAGCTGACAGCTGTGCCAAGAGGGTTTTTTGGGTTTTTTTGAGATTCTTTAAGCTGCCAATACATTAAGGAACATGTTACCTCTGTGTCTCCACTCAGCATTTCCTTGTCTAGCGCCTGGCTCATGTTTAGGGGACAGATGACAGATGCAGCTGGCTTTTGTCTGATTTGGTGGTCTGCTTCACTTCATGTGACCCAAACACTTCTTGGCTCACTTGGACATCTACTCTTCATAACTCTTACTTTATTTCAGTGGCTAAAGTGGATCAGAATATTAAAAAAAAAAAAAAACAAAACAAAACAAAACAAAAAAACCCACTCAATTCTCCAACTCATATCTTTGCTAGTGAGGAGTAGAGTTGCCTATTGGTGAAGTGCCATATTACTCCAGGGCTGTTCCTAGAGAGCCAGAGCTGCTGGCTTCCGGACTGCTGGGCCAAAACACAGTGTTTGTACAGCCAAAACACAGTGAAGGACAGGACTCATTTGTTTGTGCATGATGTTGTGTAACTGCCCTGATGCCTCAGGCGTTTGGCAGATGATAACTAAGGCTTCTGAAAGTCCAGGTTAGCAGATCTGAGAGTAAGCAGTTCTTGAGTACAAACTCCAAAACACAAAATCACAGCTTGGAATTTGGTATGGAATCAGAATATGGGCCGAGAAACTCTTAGATTAAGAAAATCTTTGTGCCATTTTCAGTGTGTAAGAAGGCACTTCAAATTTCCTCAAGCTTTTTAACTGAGTTTCTTCCCATGCAGAACTCCCATGTAGCGTGTTGGTCCTGGGAGATGGTGTCTGATATAAATTACTCTTCCTCATCTTCAGGAATCTCTCTGCCAGTATTCAGAAACGTTGCTGCTAAAGTACCAATTAACCAGAAAAAAAATGTGGGATCAAACTGGATATCATTAAAATATCTGTGGCTTTGATGACTTTGCATTGCTACTTCATCCCTCAGTCTTCCCTAAATCTCTTTTCATTTTAATCAAGGGGATAATAATTTTGGCTGCTATGGGCTGCTATGCCACATACAGTGGCAAGTGTAGTACTGGCCTTCTTTTCATGCATCAGATGCACTATCAGCATAGCAGGACCTACTGGTTGAGCTCTGGCCTGTTTTGCTTTGTTTTCATTTCAGTGAATGGTGTCGCCTAAAGAGTTGGACATGATGATCCTTGTGGGTCCCTTCCAACTCAGAATATTATGCAATATAAATATCATCTTTAAGACACTGATCATTCTGTAGCAAAACTGTAGCTAGACAAAAGGACTTTGACTAACAACTCTTACGTCTAGTCCTGCTAACAGCTGTCCAGAGGAATCACAGAATATCTCAAGTTGGAAGAGATCCATAAGGAGCACCGCATCCAATTCCCTGCTTCTTGCAGGACTACCTAAACTTAAACCATATAACTAAGAGCATCATCCAGACACTCCCTGAACTCTGACAGATTTGGTGCCATGACTGCTTCCCTGGGGAACCTGCTCTAGGGACTGACCACCCTCTGCATGAAAAGCCTTTCCTTGATGTCCAATCTGAACTTCCACCAATGCAGGTCTATTCCATTTCCTCATGTCCTATCACTGGTGACCAAAGAGGAGATCAGCTCTTCCGCCTCCACTGGCCTCTGTGAGGAGGCTTTAGACTATGATGGGATCACGCCTCATCCTTTTCTTCTCCAAGCTGAACAAGCCAAGTGATCTCAGCCACTGCTTGTGAATCTTGACCTGGAAACAGTCTAGCAGTGCCAAACCTGCTGCCACCTCATTGAGGTATTCTAAACGACTATGTCCATAAAATTAATGGCATCCAGTGCCACTCACCCAATCTGTCTTCATGTAAACATTAGTTCAGTAATCTGCACATTTTGGATGGCCCTTAGTAAACTGTACTTGTTTGCAGGAACAGTCAGAGAAAGGCATTTATGACAAACTTTTCCTTAGTCCTGTGCACTGCACTCTCCGTAGATCTAGGATGCTCTTTCCTTTCCGTGTGACCTCATGTCAAATATATTTTGGGACATCAGTGTTCTGTGGTTTAATTAGTATGGCTGCTTCTCTTTCTCCCCGGGGCTGGGCTGAGGAGTGACCTGACATGGCAGTGTGTCAGATCTGGGAAATTAATTCCCAGCCATTTCCTCCTTCATCAGTTATCAGCTGCCTGCTGCCCTCAGACCGGATAATTATACAGGCAGTTCAGATCAGTCTTACTACTGAAAGCCCATGGAATCCTTGTTCTTATTTCTGACTTCGAAGGCTGGATCCCCTTCTCTTAAGCACAGCTGTGAAGTTAGACATTCAACACAACCCAGTCATCACTTTCTGCTTTTGCGGCCAATAGAGAGAGAGGGGGGAGAATCTGATCTCTCCACTGAGGCTCCTCCCATCCTAAACAAGGTATCTAAAATAAGGAGGTATTAACCCAATAATTCCAGAAGTTAATTTGTCTTTGGTACTAGTAGCATGTAGCTGGGTTTTTTTTTTTGTTTTGTTGGTTTGTTTTGTTTTGGTTTTGGTTTTTTGCCAGCTAAAGCTAGCTCCCATAAACTTGTCCTAAAGATGAACCATTTTTTGCAGGGTAAATGTGCAGCTTCTTTCTTGCATAGCTGCTTGCTCCTGGTAAAGGGTCGCTGTAAATACTTACCAAGGAAGGGACAGAGAGGGTAGTCACAGCTGGAAGGTGGTTATGAGATCTACAGCTCTGGTGTCTGCTCTTTGCTGCTTGGATGTCAGGGAGGTGAGAATTGCACAGAGGAAATAAATACAAAGTGTTCTAGACTCTCTCACGGCATTATCTAACTCTGTGAGGAAGCTGTGAAATCTATTGCTTTGATAACTTTTGTAGCGTATTAAACTTCTATATAAAAACTGTTACATTTTAATTAATTATACAATTGTGAACAGCTATTTGATAGTAGCAGGAAACTATGAGAATGCACTGGTGTGGTGGTTAGGATGTGTTGACCCCACACACACCCTCATCGTGGCAGAAGCATCTTGCTACTTAAGCCTTGAAGAAAGGCACGGAAGCAGAAAAGCCCCACAATTAGTGTGACATGGTATTTTACTGCATTTTTTATTGGCACGTCTCAGAATAACAGCATGAATCAGTCATCTGAGCCAGTGTTTAGTGGTCATGAGTAAAACAGTGCTGTTAACATTATAATTATCTAAGCTTGCTTGGTTTGAAATTAAATGGAGGTAGGTAAATAAGAAGAAACTGGTGAGGGGAAACAGCAAGCAATCTTGAAAAACTATCTCAAAGGACCCTTTACAAAAGTAATATGTTGTGGCTTTTTTTTGTCCTGGACATTTCTATCAGAATGCCTTTTCAAATATTTGCTGAGTGCAACTGTGTATGTTTCTAAAGAGTGCCAAAGGAAGACAAGGTCTTGTGTTCACCTCTGGAAGGAAGTGGGTTTGCTGCCCTGCTGCCCACTCCCCCAAAGGGCTGGAGGTGATGCACTCCAGGGCACAGGGCAGCCTCATTTGCCCTTGCAGCCCAGCTCCTATCCAGGTACCTATCTGCCTGCCCTGGCATCCTTGCAAGAACAATGTCAGTGTCAGCAGAAGAGTGGATATAAGTGATATAAGTGGCTTAACACACCAGCAATCTAGGTCTGTTCCCCCAGCACCTCACTTTCAGATGCAGTACAACTGGAGTTCCCATCTTCACAGTTCCCATCAGTGCTCTGCCCCACATATACTTGCTTGCTTTTTTGGTAGTTTTGCCTCATGACAGTACTGCAATGCTTTTCTTTTGCCTCATACCTGTAATCAAATACACACATTTTGCTGCGCAAACTGCTATCCAGCCTCTCACTCCTCAGTAAATTCCCAAGGCATAGGTCTTTGATGGGACAAGTGCCCATTTGTGTGTTGATGCTGCCTCTGAGGGGTAAGGTAGAGATAAAAGCCTCCATTTCCTCCATCTCCATCTGCCCTGACATAGCCGTAGATGTGTTGGACTACTGCCTGCTCCCTGCTGCGGAGGCTGCATGAGCCCCTGCAGCCACCACTGTCCGATGAGCACTCTGTCCTCATTTGTACCCCGCTCACGAAAAAAGGCAGCTAATATTAGGTGGTATCCAGAGATAGGGTGGAAGCATGCTGGAAGTCTAACTGGATGGTGTGGCCACTCCAGAGCAGATGGTGGGAGCACTTCACAGTCTCCAGCACACATTTAGTGTGCTGGTTATATCGGAGTTGGAGCATGTCCTCACAGCCAGGGTTGGCAGCTTGGAGCCAGCTCCATCCCAGGAGCTGTGCACTCTTTGGCATGTGAGAGTGGGAGGGCAGCTGGAGCGCAGAGCCTGCTGCCTGCCTCCCACTGCTCCCGAAGCCTGGCAGTGATCGTGGCATCTTAAAAATGGCATTTCACCTGCAGCCCCATTGCAAGGAGAAAAGCCTGCTTGTTCTTCAGCTGCGTGAGGTGCTTTGCCACCAGCTCCACTGAAGAATGCTGCCCACCTCAGAAAAATGCAACAAAGCACCGCACACAAATTCTGTAAAGAAAATGTTTTATTTAAAGTGTTAAATACCATCACCAGAATGAGTTTGATTTACATTAGTTGGTGTTCATGACAGGCCTAATCTGGCTTTTTTTTTTTTTTCCCCCACTGTAATTCCTTTTAACTTTTTAAAACGTACTATGTACAAGACAGCAGTGATCACTGGAATAGTGCTATTTACATGACTAAACCATAAGTAGAGTTGCAGACGTGTGAAAATTAAAAAAAATACATTTTTTTTTAAATAAATACCACATAATGACAAGTATGTACAAACCTTCCATGCGTCATGTCCTTGATTTTAAAATTTGAAATAATTTATATAGGACTATGCATACAAGAAAGTGTGAGCACATCTCACAGTGTCAGGAAAATGGTTATGTATTTTTGTTTATATCCTAGGGGATATTGTAGACTGCATGTTAGTAGTATTTATTTGCTGCTGGTAGACAGGTGTCTAAATTATTTCAATAAATATAATTTTACCAGTCTGTCTATTAACTTAACAATAATCCATTATATAAACTCTGCAGACAAGACACAATCTCGATTTCTATGATATTGCACAAAGTAAAAGGCATTGTAAGTGATACTGTTATTACTTTTGTCCTCTTATGAGGCGTACACAATTTGCTAATGGGCAACTTCAATAGATTTTCAAATAAAATCAGAATAATTCTGTGTGGCCTTAAAGGTAAATGTAATGTATATTTCAAAAATTATTGCCAGGTTTCAATATTAAACCTTAAGTAGGAATTAAAGGCATACAAAGACCCAGAAAATAAAAGGATATTTTGTTATTAAATGTTAATCCGTTACATTCCCTTTAAATAACGTAATTTAATGAGAAGCTTGAACTCGCAGCACCACCCAACGGTAGTTACTGTATGCTACAAAAAACAGGTTTTTGAAGAGCCATTAACTGCAGCAAGGTTCTGATAATGGTGTCAAATAGCTGTCAGAGTGGTACTGATAAGCTTTCTTTAAGGCTATTTTACGAACCAAAGACTGTTACTTTCCAGACTGATATTACCTAATTATGTATTTTGCAACACAAATGTAATTTATGAAAATTGAACTTTACAGCAGAAGAACTGTATGGATTAGTAACCTTCGTTGCTTTTGTAATCTCAAAAATGTAGCAATCAATTTGGTTTAGTGCAAATAAAAGTGCTTACATTTATTTCCTAAAAATCAACCAGGTACTTAATTTCTTCTCTTCCCAAAAACCTTCAAGAAATGATAGTTCAGTCTTTGAATGAAAGATGCTGGTGCTGAAAACAAATTTATTTAAGACATCTTACAATGGCCACATGATTCCAGTATTTTGCTGTAGAATTCAATTTGAAGGTGAGAAAAAAATGAAAATAAGTTACCATGCACTGTACAATAAATTGCAAAAAGTTCAAATATCTTCTTTATCAAATACATGCTGAATTACATTAATGTACTCCCAAGCCATGTTGCAAAATCCTTTTCAACATGCTTGAAAAAAAGTAAGTTCTTAAACAATATTTTTCTCAAATAATTCAGAAATGCAGAACAATCTGCAACCCTGAACCAAATATGGGGCATAAGAGAGTAATAAGTCAAAAGGTAGCCATTTTAGAATACGCTGATCATCCTGGGAGGTAGAGGGGGAAAAGAGCAAAAGGAAGAAGGGAGACTGGAAGGAGAGATAGAGAAAGAAGGAGGTAAAAGAAGTGTACAATTTGCACATTATGTTGAACTTTACAAGGCTTGTACCTTTTACATTTAAATAAATTTAATATATTACACTTATTTCTTGTCACATAAACAGAATTTTAAATATTTGCTAGAAATTATTTTTTATTTTTAATATAAGTCTGCAAAAATACAGACCATGACTGGTTTAAAGAATGATAACCGTGGTGTGTCTTTGTATCACCCTGTTGCATTCTCTTCCCTTTAAAACCATGCACTAGTGAAATTTATTTTTAAAAATAATATAAACTGTTGAAAATGGCTGATTTATTCTTTTTTTTTTTTTTTTGCAAGTTGCAGCCCCAAGAAAATAATTTAAGTGTTCAGCTAAATCTGTGTCCATGCAAAAAAGTTTCTTAATTTCATACAGTACAGTATATCCACAGAATTTTATTTTTCAGAGTCCATCATGTCTGGGCTTTCACTGTGTGAAGAGCTGGAGGTATGAAGCACGCCACTTTAAGTCTTGAACCTTTTCGATATGAAGATTTTTCAGATCCCAAGCAACTGCTGCAAGTGCCAGTTGACTTTTCCAACATCCTTACATTCTTCCTTTCTTCCAATGTCTGCTATTCCACTGACTTGTAACGTGGCTTCACAGGAGGGTAACTCCATTTCTGTGGCATAACCAAGCTTTAGGAGGGGAGGGCAGTTAAATAAAGAAATGGGAGCAACAAAACAGATATGCTATTGAAAAGGACTTTTGTTGCATGAAACAGATTGATTCTTTTAGTTTAGTCCATGGCTTCAGATTGGACCAAAACTGAGTCCCTGAACTCCAAACCTATCAGTTCTTCATGATTTCAGTCCATCACCTGAGGGCCTTCGGTAGGGCACAATGTGTGCGACTTCCTTGAGAACACAGGATCGCGTTGCAGCCCTAGAAACAGGCTCAGAAGACACAACATTAAGCATGCAGTGTTACCAGGGTTTGCGACCTGTAATTTTATTTTTTTTGTAACGCTGGTTGCTATGACAACAGTTTCACAGCTGCTATGAGCGAGCATACGAAGGTCCTGTTGAACTTTCAAGAGATGATTGGGAAGCTCTTCTAGTGAGAGGAGCTAAAGTTGGGTCTACTAGGGAGGAAGGAGGAAAAAGTTTGAACCACCCAATCACCATGTTGGACAGGTCCAGTTCATCTAAAAGTATCTGTGCCACTCCCATAAAGGATTTGTGATCCATACGTCCATAGTCTCCCCAAACAATTATCTGTTAGGAAAAGAAACACAAGAAAACAGAAAAATTACAAAGGCTTCAATCTGATTTGTCAAATATCTCTGCTTATTTAATTACAGTAAGGAATGAAATATCTGACTGTTGCCATAGTTTGGTTCTGTGTATACTAATTATGATGCCCCGACAGAAATGATCTGGGCAGTTACAGAGCAATCATCCATGACACCAGAGAAAATTCAGTGAGAGGAGCTCGTATATATAGCAATTCAGTGAGAGGAGCTTGTATATATAGCAGAAGCAAAATAATCTACAACCAACTTTTGCTCAGTACTGTCTACTTGCAAAAAGAGTTATTACTGCTGTATTTATCTCCTCAACATGTATCTAAAATATCGAATTTAGTGTCAAATGGAGCGTGACAGGAACTTTGAAACTTCTTCAGTGAAAACTGTACAAACTGACATTTTCAGGTTCAGATGAACATTGATGCAAATTACCTGTAAAACTTTTCCTTGGGGACTTTCTTCAAATGATAGAAGTTGCTGATAAAGCGGTTCCAGAGTTTTTCTTGCTACCTTTGTCTTCTTTTTGGCTATGCAGACTCCATTTTCTAATAGATACACCTTTACATATGGTGCTTAGAAGAAAGAAGATAAAGAACAGTAAGTAAAAAAAAAGAGGTCCAGATTTTTTGCACAACACATGCAGTTTCTATCACCATATAAAAATCTGACTTTAAATGGATATATATAACATATAAACAAATCTCCACAAGCAATTTTAACAATTACTCCCATGCAAAGCATCCATGCATTTTCTTTACTCTTCTTCCCGGTACATTTTTTCATGACTTCTTTTTATGTGTCTTTTGCCATGAAAAAAATCAGATTTTGACCTGAAAAAAAAAGGTATTCCTATATATAGTGTCCCTATACTGTACAAAATGCAAAATAGGCCTATTAAGTAAATGAACGGCTTGCAATGACTTTGGTGAGATTTGGATCAATGCTCCAAATTGTTAATAATTTCAAATTATCTACAAGGTGAAAATAGTGAAGAAAAGACTCTGACACAATTTCTATTTTAGCAGAAGAGCTTGCTAAAAATATCATTATTTTGTCCTTTTCACATAGTGTTATAGGACATCAGATTATAAAATAAGGAGTAAGTATCAAATACTGGTCTACTTTTTGAGTAGGTACCTATTCCACATTTCTTGATTCCCTCTTCATTCCTGGGATTCCTACACAAAATCTTCAGTATATACTTTTATTTCTACCCCATAATAAAGGATGCATTTGCTATCATTAAAATACTTCTGTGTCCTCTCGTAGCCTGATTTTTAATTTCCTCCTGAGGCAGGGTTGACTTTTTGTCTATCATTTCAATATGTTATGCATTTCAGTGTACAACATGGTAATTTACTGAGATGTGAATTTGATAAGAGTTTACCAACTTGAACAGAAAAGCCATGGATTTTTTTTGTAGAACTCTATGCTTAGAATCACAGAATCACAGAATGTACTGAGTTGGAAGGGACCCATCAAGATCAAAAAGTTCAGCTCCTGTCCCTACACTAAGATTGTTGCTAAGAATTTTCTTTCTCACCTGGCAGTGTCTTTGAACCTGGTTTTACAACAAGGCCACGGGCTCGGATTATTTCTACTTCCAGTTGTCCTTTCTTGTCCATCATTCCCACCTGAATGTCTCCTAGATAACAAAAAGAAATCATGGCATTGCAATTCAGAAATGCCTAAATATATGAAACGTCATGAGAATTTTTAGGATGAATACGGGGTGACTTGTATCGTCTGCTTTCCATCAGTAACTACGATCTGGATTTAACACTACTAGATAATTTAATACTTACTCATCACTGCTGTTTATGTTAGTAGGCAATTTAAAAACCCTGCAATAACATCTTCACTGCCATTTCTCATGCCCCTATTACTTCAAATTAATTTATTTTCTTAAGAATTTCACATTAAAAAAAGGCAGCAAGGGAATTAGTACAAAGCAGCTCTGCTTGAAATCTCTTCACCATGCCTCTAGTTTAAGACAAGTATGAAAAGATAACTTGTGAATATAAAAAAGTCTGTCAGTACAATAACAACAAATACTTTTCACCTAAATTACCATTTTTGTACAATATTATCAAAGGGATTCAGAGAAAAGAGCCCTTAGCCCCATTTTAAGGATGGAAAACTGAAGAAGACGAGCTAAAAGACTGATTTTTTCAAAGCACCTTTCTACTTTAGCATGTCTGAATAAGCAGCCATGATTACTTTGGCTGAGGTTATAGCTTTGGTCTTAACTGAGTTCAAGAGCACATGGGAAATCCACATTTAAAGGGAATCTAGATAAAGTCTGTGTTCTAATTACCATATTTACAGGACATAAACACTTACCCATTGATGGTGTTGCCAAAGTCTGTCGTCCTACAAGCTGGGCAGGACCAAGTCCATCCAGAAAATCACTGAACTGGCTGTCTGCAGCCAATCTCACGCCAGGGAAAATCAAACTAGAAATAATATTGAAAAAAAATAAAACCACGCAAAAATAAATACACTTGAATTTTTTTGTTTGTTTTTTGTTTTCCAGATGTTTTGCACTTGGTGTTTGTGGTTTTGGTACTAATGTTCACAAGGAACTTAAAAAAAACCAATTACTGCAATTTTCAAAATTTCAGTGTTCAACAAGCAGCAATTCGGTCTCCAGCATAAAAACAAACAAGTAACAAATGCACTAATCTTCAATAACTTCCTCATTAGTATTTTTCCATCCCACTTTCTTTTTCCAATATATTAATGACCACTGAAAATTACCATAGGATTCTTACGAGACCAGTTCACTAAGATACTAACATACATCCTTACCACTGACTTAGTTACATGAAGGTAAAATTACATTTCTCAGTCACTGTGAACTCGATGGCTGAATATCAAATGCACACAGTGAAATGATGACATTAGACTGAAGACTGGTTGCGATTTTTTAAAATCACCTTTTAAAATCAGCATTCATTCTAAATGTTAAAAGTGTTTTTGAGAATGCCATCTATTTAATAACGGAACTCAAATCCATTGTAGCAAATGACCAAAGTAACTTAAAATTCAAATTCTTACCATAAATTATCTGTGACCCATTAGAAAGCAACACAAACTAATGAGATTTGTAATGACCAACCATAAAGAAACAACCACCTTAAGTACATACAGTGCATCAACTTGGATGTGTAACATATATTGTGCAGCACACATGTATCACCCATGCTGTGAATACCCCTAACAAAACAATCCACAGTAACACTTTTCTGGTCAATGCCTCAGATATACCACTCAGAAGTCTTTAACCTGGGCTCTTATGAAAAGCATGATACACAACAGACTCATACTTCTGCCCAGATAGTTTCTTCAGGATTAAAGTAGCAGAATCTTTGAAAAACTCTAGAGCCCAGTGAATGACACCTGGAAGTACTCTGGAAATGCTTTGTTCTGCAAAACACTGACATACGTGAGGAGTTTTTGGAAGAGAACTTGCCCTTATCTGTGTTTTACCTGGTGTACTGCACCTGCTTCCCCTCCTAACACATCTCATGTTGATGCTCCAACCCTCCAGGAGCCTTTCGCATGGCACAGCAGAAAGGATCCTCATCCTTCCTGCACCACCAATGGGAGACTCTTTCTGTCACAGTGAAAGACTTATGCTTGGCCCATCAATGATTAGCTTGTGAAGGCAATTCTGACTGAACAGGACCTACAGCCCTCACTGTGCTTCTTTCTAACTAGGAGTTTCATGCAGAAACATCAGGAAACCACAGTTATAACTCCTGCTTACTTTCCCTCAGAGCTGTAGCTGTTCATGCTCCCATCCGTGGATTCCCGGCTAGCCTGACGAGTCATCCAGTTCCTCATCTCCACGGCCAGCCCTGTCTCAGTGCTCCTCTGGACGGTGCTCCGCAGCTTCTTGCCGCCTGCTTCTGTGGAGACAGAAGAGAAGCCCCCATCACACTGTGCTGTTGCAGCGGGGCGGCCGTGCCTGCAGCACAGCACTGCTCCATGTGGCAGAAACACTCAGAGCCAGAAATTAATGACCTGTACCAAAATGTCCATTTAAAAATTAACAATTTTTTAATAATAGGCAAGTAGCATCATAAATCTCTCTCCCAGGTCCTTGGCTCTGACACGGCCTGCTTTCCAAGGTCAGACAGCACATACACAAAGCAAGTCTGCCCACAGAGGTAACCAGATTTAAACAATCTGTAGTCTAGCATGCTTAAAATATATTTTCTTTGGATGAATAAATTCCTCTTAGGAATTCAATTAAAATATTACCATGGTGTCAAAACCTGCAGAGAAATATTCTAATTCAGATGAATTATTTGGTTTAAAAACATTTGGTCATTATCTGCTAAATCAAGTTACAGATACCCATTAGGAAGGATAGTAAACAACAAATCAAGAACGCTTCCCATGCTTTCTTCTGTATTCACTAGCTGCTTTAAACTTATATTTAAAATATACAGTATTGATTTTTATGCACAATATGAAACTTTATTACCACCTCCAAGAATAATGATTTTTCTATCTGCTTGCATAGTTTACTTTCGTTGTAAAAACAGCAACATGACAGACATCTGAGTAACAGACAAAGGAAAAAATATGCAAACAATATAGTAGCATTTTAGTGTAGGAATTCTGATCAAGACCTCAGCTGGAGGTACTGAATGCAACACACACACACAAAAAAAAAATTAGTAGGAATGAAGCTTCAGTTTTTCTTTCATGAATAAGGCAGTCACTCTATGACATTTCTGATTTTAAATGCTGTTCCCTGCAATGGGGCAAAGAATTCTGCATACTGATTTCTTTTATCTGTTCTATACACCCCTGAGTTCAGCACAGTAATGTGTGATAAACAAATGACATTAAAAAAGAGCAAGAATTCTAAATGTATGCTACACCAAGTAAAAAGAGAATTCTTAAATACTGTTACAATGAGGGTAGAGTAACATTCAATATCCTAGGATATCTACGGACTCAACTTTCTTCTGCACTTGTTCATAGCATCTGCTACCCTTTACACCTTCGCTGGCTCATCATGTACCAGAGATCAGAAGAATTTCTGTACCTGTGTGGTCAGTGAAGCAATATGGATTGGAAAATGCAAATGAGCAAAGAAACAAGGATTTTCACACCCCAGAGGAATGTGTGAGCACAGGGTCTGGCTTAGAGTAAGAGGAGCTGCACCCTTGGATAGGGAATGAGAGAGAAACATCAATTTTTAATAGTGCATTCAGTGTCAATGTCCTACAGACTGAAGCATGGGTTGAAGTCTCCCAGGCCCCTCAGTCAGGAAGAATATTAGGTCAGATAAAGAACACGGGAAATGTAGTGAAGTGGGAACTAGACACCAAAAATACCTTGAAAACCACTGGCTCCTTGTCAAGAAAGATTAATAACTCTGCAATATTTAGCAGCAGTGAGACATTTCTATAGCAGTTCATGAGTGGTTCAAATAATATTGCTTATTACAAGGCCCCTACATATTCTTTGACCATAACTTTTAATCAGTATGTAAATATAACAGAAGTAGTAATTTTCCTCCAGAACTTCAGCTACCCACATGAATGCAGTACCCAATAGAATGAAAAAAACCACCTTTACTACATCAAAAGTACTTCTCAAAATGCCCATCAATACCTGATGCAATAAATACAAATAAAAAGGATACCAGCCCAACATGACATATGAAAAATGAAGGGCAGAAATCAACAATTTCATTTCTATTGGACTGCACTGTTCCAAGCGCCTGCTGGTTTATTATTTATATTCTAATGAATATAAACTAATAAAATATATAAACTAACTACTGAAAGCTGGCAGCTGACTTCCAACACTGGCCCAGAGTTGTTCTAAAATACAAGCACTCATTTCAAAAAAATATTCCCACAAAACTGCTAGAAAAATATTGTGCTATAGTTTTGTAGAAAAGGTACACTGCATCATAGTTACACATGAAAGGCATACAATTCCTGAAGCCCCATGCTTGTTAATTTATTGTTATAGGATATCACTCTTCCATTCTAAGAGCTCTTTTGATTAGCAAGTATTCCTTTTCCTTCAGCCTTGTTGAATTGTGGTCATTCTTGATTCATTATTGCACACATGAATTCTCTCATGCAAATTCAACAGAACATCTATGTCTTGCATGATTCTTCAATATCTTCATAACATATCTTTCAAAGATTTGGGGGTTTGGCAGAAATATGTTTCATTATGTGATACATGAAGGAGTATATAGTAACTTACTAACTTGTAGCACAGATTTTTTTTCTGAATTAGAAGTCTGTATGCCTTCACTCTAGAACATTCATAGGAAAAAAACATCAACACATCCACTGCACATCAATTTACTGAGAAATCAAGGCAGAACTGGTGCAGCTGTCATTCAAATCTTCATAGAGGCACATATGCAGCTGTCCGTAGCATCCCTCTAAATCTCATTTTAAGTAGTTTTACTTTCCCACATTCATTTTAATTAAAGTAAGTGCTCTGGTTTACATGAAAACAGACACAGCTGATAAGATACAACTTTGATACAACATGAAGTTAGGCATGTGTAGTACACCCAACTTTTGTACAGGTGTGAGTGGTAAACAGTCATTATTTTGACCTTAACATTGAATTTAAGGAGGGCTGAAAGGGAGCTATGTGAATAACTATTTCCCAGTTTTCAACAGAAACAGGCAGTGCTTTCTGATGGTCTCCAAAGATCTGGCCTTTCATCAATAAGGCTCCTAATCATCATTTTGATGCTTCTTGAAGTAAGAATTGAAGACTTCAACAGCAAAATGGCAATGTGGAATAGAAGTACAGAAGAAGACCCAGATCACAGGCATGACTCCTGGGCTACTGCTTTAGAGATGACTGTTCTTTCAGACAAAGCTTGGCTAAACTAGTATTTATTAATACAGATGAGAAATACGTCCACTTGATTACCCACAATACTAGCAATACATTTATCCTTGAAAAAATGTTAATAAATCAAAAACAATCCTAGAGTTCCTTAAACAATTTAAAATCAAAGACAATATTTTTATAATCCATAATTTGTGTCTCATAAATTCAGCACTAAAATACTTAAAATGTTGCAAGTACCAATGAAAATGTAAAGTATTAATTCAGAGAAATAGCCTTTGGTGTCATACTTCGAAGCTGTAGCTGGTAGAACATCTAGTTGAAGATCTTAGCACTGTAGTAAATCCAAATTCTTTTCCCTCATTCCTGCCTGGACATTGAAACCTCCTGTCTTGTGTTAATTTCACTACTCATGTGGCTGTGTTCTGTACTGGATTCAGATCAAAAGGAGCAAACCAACAATATGACTTCAAGTTTTCTTTTTCTTTTAAGACAGGTAATTTCCAAAAACACATTTGTGAAAACAAGCATACAGTTGAATGAACCCAACTGAGGTGATGCTAATATCTAGCGAGATGAGTAACTTGAGACCGTGTCTGACTCTAACACAGAAATAAACATGTAACTAGCGTCACTATAAAAGTAGTAGGGATTGGTTTTATAGTCCTCATATATATATATATAATTACACACACACACACTCATGTTATGCATGCTGGTTTAATCTTACCAAATAAAAGGATACACAAACAAGAGAGTTTAGAAGTGTACTTTGTTAAGTATGCTGCGGACTACCTACACTGAAATTAATTTTACTCACCATTTCCTGAACTCTAATGAAGTACATTGAAAATTTTCTTCAAATTAGTATAAGCTAATTGCCCTAGCAAGAAGAAATTTCTATCAAGTCCCCATCACAAAATATGGAATATATTATCTGGAAAACACTAGTTCAGATTCTTGCAGACATGTTGTAATGAGTGGAATAAATTACCGGAAAATAATTGCTTTGGTATTTATGAAAGCACATTCATTCTTATGGTTAATCACACTGGTAATTTAACTAATATGGTTACTGCAAATAGACTCCGCAGGCCACATTTTCTAAATTACACACGGAATTATTTGTTCCCACAACTTGGAGTGCAAATCACTTGCAAATTAGGGACGCAAAACTATTGATATGATCTTCAACAGCACATGAGGACAAGTCAAAAACTGCAGTGAATGCAACACATTGCCTTCCATCATCTGGGACCTAGCCAGATGAAATCTGCCTCAGAGAGCAGGAGCTCTCGGTTTGCTCTCTGCAAGAGCTTCCTACAACTGCTCCCCGGCAAGCACAGAGCCTTGAGAGAGGACACAGCTGGCACAGGTAGAGCCAGTCCCCATGTGATAATGTGAGCTCTTGGTAGGACTTATACTGAGTACAGAGCAGCTGTGGCTTCAGAAACACACTCAAGTGCTTGGAGTGGACCTTCTCCGCTCTCCCCACCTCACCAAAAAGGCTGCATAAAAACTGCTTCAGTATTTTCATTTCAACTCAGGAGTTAGACCCACAAAAAGAGTAAGTTGCCCTTAAGCGACCATTTTTCAAGAGTTAAACTCTTTACATACCTAGTTATCACTCTGGGCATGTTAACACCAGGCTAGATAAAATCATCAGAGACAGTCTAACAACATTTGAATGGACCTAAGAAAGGTGGACAGTGTAGTCTCAAATTCCCTTGCAGCCACTCAGTTCTCTGTCTGGAACAGCCCAGGTTTTGGCTGCATTGAACAAGGCATTTACCTTCTGTTGAAACACTGGGAACCAAAGCCAAGCTGTTTCTTTCTTTGTGTCACCCACAGACCCCAAGCAGAAGATATGGATTAGGGAAGACCTGTATTCTGGTTCCTGCTTCCTTGAATATCTGAGCATAAAATACTGAAAAATTTTGACTAGAACAGGAATGGTGTACCCAAATAGGCCCAAAGCAGAGCTGCTTTCAGTAAGGAAACTTCAGTATGGGAGCAGCCAGATTTGGAAAGTGTGAGTCTGGGTTTACAGCCTCAGTTTACACTACACATTTTTAAATTTCTTAGGAGGCCTTGCTAGTTTTTCATTTTCAGTGAAGAAACCGTTCCTCACTCTTGTCCTGTTGTATTTCTTCCTCTCTCTATTCCTCTGGCCATAATGAAAGCATGGTTAATCTAGATTAAGGTTAATTACAACAGCACCTAAATAAAAGAAAGTGAGAACTGAATGAGATAATCATCTGCAAAACTGTTGCTTGACCTTCTGGACACAGACTGGTCTAGAAGCTTTGGCACACCATTATTGATGAATTTCCATATACAGGTCCCAAGAACCAGCCATCACCAAATCTCAGTTGTCCCTGGCAAGATTGAAGCATCCTTTGTCTGCATTCCAGTTCCCTGTCATGGCAAGGATCGTTGTGTTTTCAGTCTGGAAAAGATTCCCATGGCTTGTTGTGGTCATATGATGTGACGTCAGTTCACCACACAAGGTGTCCAAGCAATGCTCTCATTTAAGGCAGCCACCTGATGCCTCTTAATGTGTTTAAAGCTGTACTCTTTAATTAAAGCTGGCACTTTAATTTCACTGCTGTTCTGATATCCATTCTCCAGTCTTAACTGATCCTTCAGCAAATTTTTCAGAGCATCAGACAACAGAAACTTCTTTTGTCTGTGTGGGGCATGCATCAGTTTAAGCTCTTTAATACTTAGGCTTTTTGAAGTATTTTTACGATACTGAAGTGTTAACAAAGAGCTGTTATTCTACATACACAGTCACTACTTAATGTTTCTAAAATTCTAGTTATCTCTGGTGTTACTATTCAGAATCCCATGCTGCATATAAAAAGGACAAATAGCCATCTTGGACACTCTAGGGCTTGTTTTCAATATCTGTGCTAAGTAACACTCCTGGAAACCCCAATTAAGTATATACAGAACCACGGCACGAAGGTTTGACGCTTGGCCATTGCCTTGACAAAGAATTTGCCCCGAATAACAGACAAAATAATGGACTGGGGGCCATCCCAAGGAATTAAAACTAAATAACTGCAGCTGTAAGGAAGAGATATGTTAGTCTGCTTGATTTCCACTTCTTG
>JAWWMO010000083.1:131826277-131871418 GCA_035047845.1 Dendrocincla fuliginosa | reverse complement strand
GGCGGGGCGGGCCGCCGCAGCCCGCACGGAGCCGCCTCCTAGCGGGGCGAGCCTCCCTCGGCGGCAAAAGTCACCGGGGCGGGCGGAGGGGACGGCGCCGTCGTGCGAGCCCCGCCGGCGGGACGGGCCGGGACAGGACGGGCGGTGTAAACACGGCCGTGCCGGAGGCAGGACAGGGCACGGCGCCGGGCGGCAGCGGCGGGACGGCCCGCAGGCACCGCCCGCAGACTTTGCTCTGCCCGCCCGGCAGGAGGAGGGAGGGCAGCGCCGGGGCTGGCCGAGGGTGCACGGGGATGCTGAAGGCGGGAGGAGGTCACAGGAGGGGCGGCCCCACGGTTCGGGCAGGACCGGAGTGGACCTGGAGTCGTGACCGCAGCCCGCGCTCCGGGCCGGCAGGACACACCTGCGGCCGGCGGGCAAGTGTCTGCCCTCAGGTGGTGTTTGTATGGAAAGGGAACGCAACATCGAGCCGCAGAAGGGCTGTGGTGGGAAAGGACCCCATCGTCATCTAGCAGGGTCACCTAGAGTCAGCTGCCTAGACTGGGGACAGCTTTGAGAATCGTCATGGATGGAGAGTCCACAGCCTCTCCGGGCAACAACACTCGCCAATGCTCACTCAACCTCACAGTGAAAAAATGTTTCCCGGTACTCAGAGCAGGCCTCCTGTATATGAGCTTGTGCCCATTGCTTCTGCTCCTGTCAGTGGCACAGCATCTCGTGAGGAATTTGCCCTGCAAGCCACAGACAAATCCTTCACCTCTCCTCCACTTCAAGCCAAGCTGTATTTCTCTAAAGCACACCTGCCTCCTTTGCAAACATGATTGCATCTATTCTGAATTCACAAGATTTGCTTATAGTTGATTTTGGCGTTTTTATCTAATCTTACTTTCATATCTTCCTCACCACTATTTAATGTTACCTTTCTTTTATCCAGTACGTTATGTTAATTGAGTGTACAGCAGTTGGCAACATTCCCCCCCAAATGCTAAAAAACTAAGGCACTGGATATAATTAAAAAGAGGTACTAGCTACTGTAACAGTATTTTGCAGTATCAGTAATTTATTCCACTACAGTTTACTACAGTACAAAAGCAGTATCAAACCATGCACATG
Organism: Dendrocincla fuliginosa; assembly: GCA_035047845.1. Classification (NCBI taxonomy): domain Eukaryota; kingdom Metazoa; phylum Chordata; class Aves; order Passeriformes; family Dendrocolaptidae; genus Dendrocincla; species Dendrocincla fuliginosa. The sequence goes on along the minus strand of JAWWMO010000083.1, from coordinate 131,870,305 downwards.
GCTGTTGTTTTCTTGTGGGCCCTTTAAACAGTAATGATAGTATAACTTGGGGGTGGAGGGTGTTCAGTTTTCTTTAAAAAAAAAAAAAAGAAAAAGTGACCCAAGATAATGGTAAATGATATTTAGGATTTGATCTAACCAACTTTGTAGACAGAATGCTGGTTTGAAGCCAATCAAAACTCTTCATGAATAAAATATGTAGATACACACCCCTGAAGTGTATTTCATGGAGTTGATGTTTGAAAATGAATATTTGTGCCCAGATAATAATAAGAGATTACAAACAGCCAACTCTTAGACATATTTTGATGAGGAATGAGGAAATTCAGAACTTTAGTACCCAGGGATGGAACCTATTGTCACTCATTTACAGGGAAACAGTGAGTCTTGACAGCTATTCTTACAATGTGCACAATAATTTCATTTTTAGATAACTATAATAAAGCATGTTTCCTGTGACACCATAGGAATTTACTTTAGAACAATATAAATCCTCTTTTCCTCTGCCCTAGCTATCAATCATGTCCAGGGCAACTTATCTGGGCTCTGATATCTTTTAGATGTCACATTCAGGTCATACTCAAAAATGTGTATTTAGTTCATATTTCTCTGGCCACATGCCAAAGTTTGTCACCTTCCAACATATCTGTGACTTTTTACTGATTAACAAGAAGGTGAGATGCCAAGACAGACAGACAGCTCCCTTGTGTGCCACAGGCAGGCACACAGGCAAGCTGTGATGGCAGAGACCTGCTGAGCCACTCCAGTTTGAGGTGGAGGTACTGGTTAGCCTGCAGTACCTCCAGCACTTCCTCTAAAATCACTCTTTGCATTTGTACCAATGCTACACCCCATTAAAGTATATTCAAGTTGTTGAGTGAACTTTTTCTGTTTATAAAAAGACATTACTAAAATACTATAAAGCAAACAACTCTAAAATAAATTGTAATGATAGTAATAATAATAAATGTCTAATATACAAAATACCATCCTTGGCAAACCCCAATAAAAGATGTAAAAGTAATTGCTAAAGATACCTTTAAAAGACTTGGTGACTATAAACTATCTATAAGCACTAAAGCAGACAAAATAACTTCCTTCAATATTTTTATCAGTGTAAGATATGGCAGAAAAGTAAATATCCATGGCTTGATTAAATAATAATTCATGATAGCTTTTGGAAAGTTGGATTAAAAAAAAAAGTTAATGTTTCTTACATTACAGATGAACTACTGATGATTTCCATGAAAATAGCTGAATGAAAACTGAAAAAGACACTGAGGATGCAGAGAAAAGCAAAACAACAGTTGGGTGACTTGGAGATCTTTACAAAAATATAGACAATCTGTAGAATACATATTCAAAGAAATGCAACTGATTTGTAACATCTGTTTCATCTCCTTTCACTCACATTTATAAATATTCCTTTTGTAAGTACTCCCTTTAGAAGTATCCCATGTAGAAGAAATAATACCTGCTTAGGAGCCAGGAAGCTTTCAAGGAGCCTGCTTGTTCTCCTTCCCAAATAAGAGAATAAGCACCTCCGCCACCTCCCCCTAAACTCTGACCTCAGCAGAAACTGGAGGTCTCCCTGTGACACAGGGGTCTGAAGTGGGAATTTGGCTGCAACCACAGGTGTGGCTGTCCCACAGTGCCAGAGCCCCCACGCCTCTCAGCCCCTCAGCACTGAACAAGACCTGTCAGCCACAGCCATTATCACAAGTTGATGTTTTCACTAATATTCATAATATATCAAAAAACTTGTTACTGTTATTGATAAAATCAGCCCCAACCAAGAAATTCACTTTAAAATCTTCATGATCTGTAGTCAATTCCAAATTACCCCAAATAGAGTTGCGATACTAGGCACGTACTCAGAAAATCTGTGACAAAACACCGAATCATGATCCCATCCAAGCTTCTTCAAAATGCTTTTATCCTAATTTTCTTTCTTTAAGATAAAGGTTTAAATGGAAAAATTAAAACAGATACAAAGAGATGAGATAAGAAAGTCATAAATTCTCAAGATTCTGGGATTTGGGGAAGCTGTCCTCAGTTTCTAATGATTGCATCATGCAAATAATTGTTGACAATCTAGACACATGCCTTGACTGTAGAAAACAAGTTTGCTACCCTGTCATTGACAAAATCCCCCTGTTTTTTTACTGAATTTTAAAATTTTAACTGATGCTCTTGGATTTGTGTCACCAGTTGGAAGTGAATCAAATTCCTGTTAAAAGAACTTTGTCCAAACTCTCATCTCTGCTAAATATTAAGACAAAGCAGGAAACTCCCAGATATCATACTTCTTTAACATTTTCTGATAGTTTGCTGAAAGAACTGTGTGTTGTAGGAATCCAGGTCAAACAGAACAAGGTCAAACATCTGCTATAAATGTCCTGAGGAATTTTATTTGTAGGGTTGGTGGCTCATTAACAAAGTAGGAAAGCAATTGCTTACTAGTTGTATTCCCTGAAAATTACTAAAAGATGTCATGTAACGTGAATTTGTGGAACTGGATCTTCTGTGTCAACCTACTCTAAATATAGTCAGCCAATAATAGGATTCTGATTAATAGATTTGTCTTTTTATATAGATGTACTATGTGTGGTAATTTAAAAAATAATATGGAAATTATTATATTCCCCATGTGTTTTCATGTTTAGTCTGTAACTGGGTGTATTTCAGTGAGCATGCTTCAAGTAAACACAAATTTATTAGACTTTAAATGGGGATGCTTTGGAAAAATAATGATCTGATGATTCCTTCATGAAAACATACCCTTTTTTTAGAGGAAAGAAAAAAAGATTTCTTTACTTCCTATTTCTAATTCTGTGTATTCAACCCAGAGGTCTTAGTTCCCTGGATTGAAGAATGCAAAACTATCTATGGAGATTTTTTAAAAAGATATTATTCTTGTCTATATTATTGATTAATTCCTAAAGCCTGCTCCAGCTTCTGAAAAAAGCACACATTGCCATAAAAGGGTTCTTAAGGCCTTGGGCACATTTTGGAGAGGATTCTCTAGGGCAGTCACTATGGAAAGGTGATCTAAAGTTTCTGAACACCCTTTTTTAAATGTATGATTAAAGAAAATATTCTGGGAATGGAAAGGAGTTACTGCCCTTTTCTTTGCCACCATTTTCAATCTTCTGTCAAGCATTGCCCACAGATTTCTTTTGATTGCTACAGAAGCGATTTGTTTTGTTCACAGTTGTCTTCAGAAAGTTTTTGCACAGGTTAATTATCTTTTACTTGCACACCACCTATGAACTGTTAGGCATAACTTACTACCAAATTCTTAATGGCTTCCCACTTACAAGAAATCTTTGTGCAATGTGTCACTACAAGAAGGGCAAATTGCTTCTTCTTACAACACAAGGGCCAGTCCCCCACACCTCGCACTGAGGTGCAATACACACTGTGTTTTATTTCACTGAGTTTTGGCCTCCTCTCATACCCTCAACCTGCATTAAGCAGAGACAGCCAACGTGTCAACAGAGAAGAAACTTGTCAAGGGCCTCAGAAAAAGATTTAACTGAATTGGTCCCTGCTCCAAAAAATAACCCAATCTGAAAAGTCAGCTTTTTATCTACTTCTAGGAAGATATAAAAGAAAAAATAAATACCAGTACTAGTTGGAGAAAATGTAATTCTCCAACTACAAGCGATTTCCAATCATTTGTCCAGATGAAGTATCACTGGGGTATATGACTGCTATTATTACTGAATTAAACTCTTTTCCTCTTTGTAAAGCTGCAACAATACACTGAAAAGATCAGTTAAAAGCATGGCCCATTCAGTGTAAACTAGAGTTTCTATCTGAAAACTTGTAACATGTAGTAATAAGCTGGTATTGCCTATAATTTGCTAAATGTTCGGAATGTGCTGGCTGTCCTCAATGCCTACAGAGAGGGGCATGTGCCAGCTCGAGCCAAACACTCGGAAAGGGCAGATTCCAGAAAGCTATAAGGTTCTTCATAAAGGAATGGCTGTTTTTACTGATTTGCATCGTATAAAAAATCACTATTAGTATATTTTTGATCATGATTAACATGATCAAAGAATCATTGAATGGTTTGCACTGTAAGGCACTGTTAAAGGTCATCTATCCCAATGCTGCTGGGATGAGCAGGGACACCTTCCACTAGATCGGGTTGGTCAGAGCCTCATCCAGCCTGACTTTAAATATTTCTAGGGATGGGGCATCTATCACCTCTCTGGGCAACCTATTCCAAAGTTTTATCACCCTTGTTATAAAAAACGTTTTCCTTGTATATCTTCTAAACCTACCCTCTTTCAGTTTAAAATCATTACCCCTTGTTCTATCACAACAGGCCCTGCTAAATAGTTTGCTCCTGACTTGTCATGAACTTTGTCATAATCATGAGCTCCACCCCAGGGAGATAGCTCCCTACCCAAGCAGGAGTGACCTTTCGTGGTATTCTTGAAGTTTCATGGCATAACAATCATTCCTACGTAATTTCTATGTCCAGCAATTGGATATAAGTGTTCTAAATTCTACTTTGTTTAAAGCATGCATTTTGGATTTTCTGAACATCCCCTACTAAGCAACCACAGAGAATGAAGCGAAACTTTTCTGTCTGCTTACACGGTAACAGTAAATTTTTCCATTCTCCCAATTCTTTTGGCATTTTCTACTGTAAGGTCAACTCTACCCCAAGCATCAGGCTAAGTACACAGTACTGATTCCTACTAAAATAGCTTTGCTGACTGCCACAGCTGTTCTGGGAGAATTCCCTAGTTGTTAGTGCAAGTGCGGTTATATCAGCAAACCAGGATTCTCCTAGAACTTCTTGTTTTACATGGATGAATCAAGACTCATTTGCTGGTACACAATTCCAGTGTCCCTACACTGGAAAATAGTTCCACTGTTCCCACCATCTTAACAGTCTCTGCTAGTGGAATCTGTAACCTGTAATCAGTTCAGCCCTTGTGGACATAATTTCGAAGTCTTGAACGTTTTCCGAAGATACGGATTTGAAGAGCTGAAAGAAAATGCTTTCATTATGTCTCTTTCAAAAAAACACAACAGATTTCAATTTCTAAAAATGAAATTGGGAAATTTTCACATAAAAATCATTTTGAACGGTAGAAACGGAAACATTTTTTCGTCTTGAAACAAAGGATGCTTTCAGAGGAATAGAAATACCACTTTTAGTTTCTCAAGCAAAATGGTAGGATTTCTTGTCCTGCAGTTGGCATTCTCTTATGTATCAAGCCTTCTTCAAGGAACATAAAGTAAATACGTAAAAGTAACTACCTCTTTTGCTTTAATGCTAATATTAGTCACATGTGAAAGCTGTCTATTCTTATTTAAATAAAATATATTTAACTTTCTTCTCAAATATTTACCATTACACCACAAACCCAAAATAAAATAATATTTTTCTAAATAACAGAAGGAGTTGCTAATGGTCTAGCATGAAGCAATGCAGTGTAGATAGCTCACAGGTAACTAAGAGGTCAGACTTGGAGCAGAGAGTCTCTACACTGGTGACTGTCTCTATTTGGATTAAAATAATTTCATATCTTTGTGATCACGAGGCAATCTGCAAAACACAAGGTGTTTAAGAGCTTGGCAAAATGTATTACTTCATAATGTTTCATCAAGGTGAGAAACCAAGAGCACAGAAATAAAAAGGTACATGATTTTTTAAGAAAAAAAGTGTCTTTGAGTAAGAAACTCACAAGAAAAAATACGAAGCTCTAAAAAATCCTAAATCCAAGTAGTAGGGTTTCTGTTTGGTTTGGGGTTTTTATTATAAATTCATACATGGAGGCTATCTGCTTTCTCTGTTTAGATCCTAATCCACCTTTTTTGTCTCTGAGAATAACCTTTATAATTCATCAGACCCATCAGCTTAGAAACAAGATGCAGTTATTCATGTATACACACAAATCTTATGACTGCAGCTGCCTGTGTACTCCACTGAAGGTTTTCAAAATGTCTTAGAGGAGGACAGTGTAATTAGTTTCTGAAACTGTAACTTCATGAAACAGGATTTGTTTCCCTTATAATTCCATCTTCAGTAGAGACGGGACAAAACCAGCACAGACTACTGGCCCTTGAGCAGCTTGTGGAGCACAGGGCCCTGCCCCTCTGTTGATGCAGCAATCTGCTGATGTTACCTAAGAAGACATATTGCAGGAAAGCACACTATGATCACTATGCTTGTATTTTTCCAGACAATAAAAAAGTACAAAAAAATCCTGCCGAGTTGAAATGTATTTTGCAAACTACATGTGAAAATGACAAATGGAAACAATAGGATGGAAAGCAAGGTGTGTGCCTTGTGTTCTCTTCTCACAAGGACTGTAGCGCCTAGAGAGTACAGTTTGCTGGGGACATTGCACTACAGTTCAGGTCTAGTTCAATATGTTTGCCTTTTAGGAGTAATATGTTATCATCAAGTGGTAAAAGCTTTGCTGAGTCCAAATGTCAGCTTTGTAAAAGACATTTGTCTTGCAAGCCAGTAAGGTGATTTTGAAATAACCTATAGAAGGTTAATATATATTAAGCTGATGCAATTTTGCAAAGGTCTGTCCCTATTAGGTTATGTTTTTTTCTTGAGGCCAGAGACTACATTCAATAAAAACACTATATCCCACAGTTCTGCAGCATTATTTCAGTGCTGAACAACCAACCAGGTTTGTTTGGGGGGGTTTTGTGCTGTATGCAAAGCCCTGCAGGGACTTGCTCCATCTATTTTGTAAATCATGCTCTTTCAAACTACCTGCACTGTGTAGTCCACAGGTAACCAGCTCCACCTATCAGCCAGCTTGGCTTCCACTTACATCCACTTATATCCACTTATGGTTACTGCTACGTGGTAGATTGGAATCTCTGAAAGTGTCAGAATGTCAGTGGAAACCATGTCATTTTCACAAGGGCATAAATTTCTCTTCTTGCGGGCACAAATGTATGGAGTATGAAAATTTTAAGTCTTAACAGATATCTTACAAAGGCTCCATATTCAGAGAAACCAATTCACTAATGAAACACTAATTTTAATGGTCAGCACTAAACTCACTGACTAGAATCTGAGTCAGTTAGTGGGCACTGGGATCCACCCAGAAATAACAATAAAAAATATTATCCAAGCAAAGTTTAAAAATATTTTTTTCTAGTGATGTTATGTTTATCTCAAAATCACGAATTTCTGTTTAATTTTGTAAGTTTTCATGCTCTGTAGTTCTGGCAGAGGAATGTGTGCTGTTGTCATTACACTACTCTCATTTCCATGGTGTTTGAGTCATAGCAGTCTCTTCAGCCATGATCACATAATCAATGAATGCCAAAATGTCACTCTTGATGAAAAACAATTTCATTTTTCACTTTCATTTGTTTATATTCTGGTAATCCACAGCTATGTCTACATGAGCACATATAATATCAAGACACATTCTGATGCATGGGATCACAGAATGGTTTGGGTTGGAAGGAACCTCAAAAATTGTCTAGTTCCAACCCACCTGCCATGGGCAGGGACATCTTCCACTAGACAAGGTTGCTCCAAGCCCCATCTGGCCTGGCCTTGAACACTTCCAGGGATGGAGCATCCACAGCTTCTCTTGGCAGCCTGTGCCAGTGCATTCCCACCCTCTGAATAAAGAATTTATTCCTAATATCTAATCTAAACCTACCCTTTCTCAGTTAAAGCCATTCCTCATTGTCCTATCACTACATGCTCTTGTCAAAAGTCCCTCTCCAGCTGTTTTGTGGTCCCTCTTTGAGTACTGGAAGGCTGCTGTAAGGAACTAGATCATTTTACTGGTACACTTTTAGCAAAGTCTCTAGTACAGTATCAGCTTACAGTTCTTGAGTACCTCCAATGATGTTGTGATTCAGAAGTTCAAATGGGCCAGGAATCACATCCAAAGACTGTTTGGGAGTCTAGGAGAGTATCACAGTATGGATTTGGGTACCTGTGCCAACCGGACTCAGTGCCAGAGAACAACCCCGTGTGATTTAATGCTGTAATACAGCATAACCTTCTCTCAGATATGACACTACTGTAGATCTAAAACTACCAGGCAGGACTTGGAATGCAGGTATAACATATGAAGTTACCTTGCAAACAACTTATTTGGCTTCAGAGTCACTATGCTGCAAATAACATTTCATGTTTGAAAGCCAGTTAGCCATGCTATCACTATTTTAATGAGTTTGAATGTGATTTGAAACACCATATATGCAGCTTTAATGGGTGTGGAACTCTTAGAAACCTTTTGCTCACATAGAATTACATGTAAGGCCACACTGGACATCATTTCACAATTTAGTATTTAAGGACTGAGAATAACAAACAGAGAGCAGTAAATTTCCATTGACTAGTATTCTATTACTACTGTTACTATTACTAGTAGCTAGTAGCACTAGCTAATATAGATTACAGACTAGATATGCTGCTACGAATTTGACCATATGCATGTGTTGGATCCTGCAAAATGCTGAATACCTTTAGCTTCTTTACCTCCATTGACCTTTAAGAAATAAATTTTACTTCTCCAGCTGGTAAGGTGCCCCATCCAAGATGATCTAAATATATGTTCTAAAGATCCCTCAGATACGTGGTTCAATATCTTTCAGGCATAATTTAGCCTGTCACCTAAAGTGTACATGACTGGAAATTAAAGGGTGAGAGATATATCATTGATGCCAACCTCAAGATAATTTTATTGATCTTCATATCCACCTATGAGCATAGGTCTGTGAATAATGCTCACAATTTTTATTTTTTCCTAGGGTTATATTTGCTATTCAAAAAGCTTTTCTATTTCAAAATATTTGTCCTTTAGCTTCAACTGGCTACTTTTTCTGTCATATTTTGTCAATACTTGCATAAGGATAATGCTAGAAGAGCAAGCAACCTTGGACCTGAATACAGAAAACACTGTATGAACTCATAGTTTGAGTTTTTTTGCTCAAGAGTTTGCAATCTGAGCAGCACAACAAATAAAAACCTCAGGCAGCAGAATAAAAAGAAATGGCACTAAATTTACACTATCCCCAGTAAGTCAGATGCAAAAACTTCCTGCCATCTGGATAATCTCTATCAGCATACAATATCTCAAATGTATTATCAAATAACATCCTATCAATCTTTGCCTACATATATATATTGAGGTGGTTTGTATCAGTTTCCTTTTTACTAGTGTAAATTCAGACTGGCTTACTGAAGTGAGGACTATGATTTTCCCAGGGGAAGGGAAAGTGAAATGTGCACCTCTTTTTTTATCTCCTCGTATTAGCTATTTTAAATAAAAAGCAGCACCAGTATAATTCTAATAAAGATCAGTCTATTTAACAGTATAAAATCCAGTAATGCTATTCTTCTTCAAGGGTCACAGAATTCCCCATAGCTAGTGTTAAGTGACTCATCTAAGTGCAAAGGTGTTTCTCTGGATTAGAGAAGAGTCTCAACTAAAAAGAAAGGATAAAAAAGAAGTCTGAATGGTTCATGCTGTGTGACATAATGTGTTTACTTACACAGCACAGTGGAGCTGGTACTTTACCCCCAGCTTGGGTACTGGAAACTAAATCAGTCCTGTGTTTGGCCAGGCTAAATAGTTTTGCAAATTATGTCTCTTGTTTGCCTGGAATCAGCTCAGGTATTTGCAACCCTGCTATGCTGTGTGACACTGAAATGCACCAAGAGTAATCTCCTTTCACTCCTGCATATTAAAACTAGGAGTCTAGTTTAAACCAGCTGCCTAGGCTCCCTCTGTACTCAATGGATAAACATTTAAAACTATCTGGTTGCAGTGCCAGTGCGGTGCCAGAGTACCAACTATGGCAAATGAATGAATTTTCAGTCCCCAAGGAGTTTAACAGCCAATGTTAACTGAAAATAGAAAACGCATGGACTCCACTAGGAACTACTTACAGGCACAAAAATGACAGAACCAAACCTAGAAGATGACAAAAGCCCAAAAGGCTGATACTGCTGGTGACTCTCAGCTGGGTAAAAGAGGTTCTCAAACCTTTTTGGACTTGCAAAGGCACATCATGTTTTGACCTCAAGAGAGTGCTCAGTGTTACAGCACACAGGTTCTTCTGACTTACCCATGCAGAAACCCAAGGGCCAATCTGCAAATTGGTCAAATAGGCAGGTCATCTCCCAGCCCCCAGTCCAGATGGAGATGCCCAGCTACATTGTGACTGCTCCTCTGTGTTACACACTTGTGTGTCTGTGTACATGCGCATGCATTGTATTCATACCTACAAAAATGCTGTATTGTATTTATCCACATTCACTTGTATCTATATAATATTTTATACTGGAAAAAGTGTAGTAGTTGATGATGGACTGATAAAAGGCATCAGGACGATAACCCATCTGTTTGACATATCTAACAAACAATGTATATTTAATTTGAAATATATATAAATGATAGGTTAAAAATAACCCCCAAATAACAACATAACTAAGTTTTTATTAAAAAAAATGTTATGTTTCTCCATAAATTTCAGCTGAATAGCACATAAGATATTTTGCACCAGAGCTGAGAAACTTTTCCTCCCGCTTCTTTTGGAGGGATGTTTCAGGGACTCTGGGTTTTCAGAACCCTAAAAGTCAAGTCAATAATTCTTTGCTTTTTCCTTACCCCACTACCCTGTTTCTTTTGTTTCAGAAACAAAATAAAACAGATACACATTTTGTTAATTAAAAGTCCTTGTGTGTGTGTCTGTGTGTGTGTATGAATACTGGCTATTGTTACTTTCTAAAATAATCCTTTGTGGATTTAACAAATGTCAGACTTTCATCAGGATTCTGCACCAGCATATTTGTTTAGAGAGCTCTACAAAATTCAATTAGAATAGAAGCTACCCACTAAGTTGAGCAAATGAGTTATTTGAATACATTTCTTTTACATCTGCCCATTATGCAGTGCATCAAAGATAGCTGACTCTTTTCTAAATGTTATAATGTGGGCCTTTAGTTAGTGTGTTAATAAAGTTTAGTTAATAAACTTCTAATCTTCTCTATATGCTACCCTTATTCAGTCCCACCATGTTTAATAATCTTAATATCTTAGTGTTTAGTTTGAGGAATATCTTTAGATTCAGGGTCATTTAATACACAGATGAGTTCAGTTCTGTACGCATGAAAAGAAAGGAAAAATGTTCCCTAAGAATGAATATGACAAATGAGCATAGCAGAACATTTTTTCCCTGTAAATATTTTGAGAATGTTTTAAATTTTAATTTAAACCTTATTTTATTCTGTGAAATGTGATATATAGCAGAAAGGTACAGACTGCACTGTTAAGCTATTGGTGCCAAAGTCTACTAAAGACATGGGGCCACATCTTGTCTTTGCTTATACCTTTGCAAATATGTAGTTACTTCATGAACTTATCTAGATTATCATTAAATTTGAGGTTTCATAGAAATATGTCAGGTAAGCACAGCAATCAGTTGAACTATGCACTTATTTGATTTAAAATCTTTTACAATTAAGCTAAGATCATGATTAGAACATTGTTCTTAGGAGAAAGATAAGTATTTTTAATTAGGACTAAAGACAAAAAGCTTAAAAAAATGTTAAGCTGTTTAACCGGGATAATGAAATCCAGCTTTGATATGAGCTACTCAGACTTTTGCGAAAAGTCAACCAAAACTTATAACAGATGAAGTCTTCAGAGTGAGGAGACAAGATGTTATTTTAAAGACCTGAGTCTGCCACACAAACTTTTGGTTTCCAACATCTATATAGTCTAATTATCAGACTGCTTTTTTCAACTCCCCGACCAGAGATAAATATGAAGAAAACAGAAGAAAATAAAAATGGCCTCATCAGGAAAATACAAATGTTCAATTGTTCAGTATCCTCTCTGTCACCATGACAGATACCAATGCCTAAGAAACATATGTAAGAAAAAATATAGAAAGGAACACCTCTGTTTTGCTGATCACTGGTTTAGAGGATGTTAGAGGCTTTTGTGTTTAATTGCCATAACTAGGTCAAACGCAGCTCATTTGGTCTAATCTCTTTTTGAGCCAGTATATATATCAAGTCCATTCAGCATCCTATAGAACAGACCCCTCAGTCTAAATTTGTACTGTGAAGAAGTACTTTTTGCTTCTTTGCCTGGTAGTTGACTGCAATGCCCTAGTTCTTGCATTGTGAGAACTTGGAATAAATCATTCTGTAGTCACCTTTTTCGCAGTATCCCCCATTTTACAGCCCTCAATAATCTCCTTCAGTATTTTTTTTTTTTCTGAACTGAAAAAATTCTATTCCATGTTTTTCATCACCCTGGTTGCATCTCTTCCTACTTGCTCTAGCTCTGTGTCCTCTCTGAGGCTGTGGGGCCATCAGAGGTGCATACAACAGAATAATCACATTTTCTGTTCTGCTTTGTAATATTATTTTCCTAACAATTGTAGCTTCATATTTTGGTAAAAAAATAAACATAAGAATTTGAGTGTGGAGTCAAAACAGAGGGGAGAAAATATTAAACCACAACTTCAATTTGAGATGACTTAAGAAGAAATAAACTTTCTTATTTTTTGAACAATTTCTAAGCTGCAAAGAGTCATGAAAATATTTCTTTCTCTTTTGGAAAGCCTCAACACATAAAAGTCTGTATTCAGACAGTGACCAACTCTGCTTGAACTCAGGAACTTAAGCCTCTTTCAGTATACAGATTTTAACTCAGGTCTTATGCTTGCTTTTTGTTGCATCCAGTGGGACTGAGGTGTATCAGATAATCCTATTTCAAGTTCATGTATAATGGACAAAGACAGAAAATTATAAACTTCAGCCATTTTACAAAATGCAGCTATAAAGAAAAATGGAAAACTTTTTTTGCCTTCCTAATTAGGGAAGCCTTTGAATATAGGTAAAATTTTGTGACAGGATTAAGCAAAATTAGTGGCCAAGATGTTGGCATACAGATAATGAGAGAGACGAGAGAGAACTTAAATGTTAGGTGAAGATGATATATAAATGAATGGTGAACTAAGAGCCATTGCTTCTTAGGGCACACAAATGACAGAGTCAAAGATTTATATGGAAACTGGAAGACACTGGAAAACACCTCAATCTGGAGTTTGATACAAATTATGCAATTAATTTTTATATGAAACTAGGAGAAATCACTGATCATCACTGCCAAACATCCCATTCATGCAGTTCAGACTAGCCGATGAGAATGAACTAAAAGAATGACTGCAGGTGTAAAAACTTTGGCTCAAGTCACATAAAAGAACCTGTAGACACAAACCCTCATGCCTGCAGAGTCGTGGTGATACTAATCAAAGTCTGAAGGGCCACAGAGCCTTCTGAACTGCCATTTGCTGGATCTGCAGTCTTGGAAAAGGATTAGTGAATGAAAAGATGGTGATAGGCCTTGAATGGAAGCCATATGAGGAGCGGCTGAGGGCACTTGGTCTATTCAGCCTGGAGAAGAGGTGACTGAGGGGAGACCTAATTGGAGTTACAGCTTCCTCATGAGGGGAAGAGGAGGGGCAGGCACTGATCTCTTCTCTGTGGTGGCCAGTGACAGGACCTGAGGGAATGGCCTGAAGTTGTGTCAGGGGAGGTTTAGGTTTGATATTAGAAAAAGGTTCTTCCCCCAGAGGGTGGTTGGGCACTGGAACAGGCTCCCCAGGGCAGTGGTCACAGCACCAAGCCCGACAAGAGCTCAAGTGTTTGGACGATACTCTCAAGCACATGATGTGACTCTGGGGGATGGTCCTTTGCAGAGTTAAGAGTTAGACTCAATGACCCTTATGGGGTCATTATATTATTATACGCCTTCCAACAGCGTATTCTCTGATTTTTGACATAAGCAAGTACACGAACAGGCCAGTTGGAAATCAAATAATTGGTTCAGTATTTCTCCTTTTTAATTCAGTATGACTAAGGAGGGAATTTCCCATAGAAGAGAAAAAAAATTAAAGAGAAAAAGTTAACTGTGAAAGGGAACTTCAAGAATCATATGAAAATTGTGAACAGGGGGAAATTTGCCGCAGAGAGAGGAAAGTAGACTGAGGACACAGGCTGGAGCAGCTTCAGGAGATTGTGCTGGGAGGGTTATCTCATGAGATTTGAAGAGCCACTGTTGAGCTCAGACCAGATTGAATTTATCCTTTTGGATTGGGTGAAACTAAGAGAGAAATGTATCTATTTTTATTTCAGAGACCATAGAGGCTTTGGTTATATTCTGGCCCCTAACCAGATGACATTATAGGAAATTTGACTTCATTTTCAACTGACTAAATCATCAAGTAATGCGGCTATTGACTTTTCTACTGCCCTGACTCCCTACAATATGTTCCCCAAGGTGCAGGGAAGCAGGTCCTTCCAGGTGATGCCCTCTGACCAACACCCAACAACTACACTGCAAAGCGTGACCTCCAGCCACTGTGAGGGCACCATGGCTGGAAGGGACTTCCTGGGTCACTGAGGCTGCAGGTGCATTGCTGCAGGACTTTGGTATCCATGAAGTTTAAAAAGACTCAGCATTTGCAGGTGACCATACTAACATCTTTATTTTCAGTCTCTCATCAAGGTCCATTAGATGTTTTGTGTCACCTACCCTACTTTCTTGTACTTCTACAGAAGTGACAAATTCCATTAAGCCTCAAGACCTGTTTCTTTGCCACAATCCTGTAATGAGAATGTCTGGATACAGCTCTCTTCAGTCATCAAGGTGGTGGGAGAAACAGTTAAATGAAGATTAATTGAGGTAAGAAATAATGATGTTGATGCAAAATAATATTATCATCATAAGTGCTGAATATGATGAATCTAGGTAAATAGTCACATGAAAATCAGGTTAACAGATTTCTAAAAGAGCTTTGGAGTTCAATAGAAAGGTTCATCTGTTCTTCCTCGTGACTGAGATGCTTTTAGTGACCTTTTCTTTAAAAAGCTGCACTGTCAAGACTACACGTTTATTATTTAGCATTGTATTAAATACTTCTCCAAAATAAAAAGATAGTGTATGTGCTCTGAACATCTAAATGATACATTTGAGAGTGGAATGAAGTTGCATTCCTGTTCCTTTTATGGTTCCCTGTGTGTACTGGAGATTTATTTTCAGAACAAATAGAAGTACCATTGTAATTATCCTTTTATGCTAACAGTTTTGGCATTGTATTAAAAATGTTTGAAAGGAATACATGGCATGCACTGGCATAAATACTTGTGCTGTGAAATGGCTCCATTCTGCTTATGCCTGCTTCTATGCCGATATAATTTGCCAGCAGTATGTCTATATTACTGCCAGTTATCACTTTTATGAACAAATTCAGTATTGTTTCACAAAATAGAAAGAAAGAAAGAAAGAAAGAAAGTAGTCCTGACCTAGACTATTAAGATCATATTAGGTAATTACTGGCTGCATAACTTGTTAATTTTGAGCATTTAATATGACCAGATGAAGTAAAATACAACAATGTTCCAAAAGGTATCAAAGCATCACATTTTAATGTCTAGAATACAACTAAAAAGGGGGCGCTTTTTTTGTATAGTAAGATACAAGAGATGTCTTTTCCATACAGATGTATGGAAGACAAGTTTACTGACACGGAGTTAATGCTCATCAGAAGATATGAATAATGGTTCAAGATACATTCAGGAGCCGTGAAGAGCACCAAGTGTGCAGAAAACCACTTTTCTGTCAAAGCAGACAGGGAGCTGATGACAAAACAGAGGTCCAGGTTGGACAGAATAATTTTAGGCATTTGGTACACTTTACACATTAACAGTGCATGGGAATAGTCTTCTAATAAAAGTTACTTCCACTCAGCTCTACATTCTCTGACAGCTTATATTAATTTCTTCATTGCTGAACAATATCTCCCCCAAATTTCTTTTCTGAATGTTCATCTTACTTCTCTAGCTGAACTATAATAACCTAAATATTTTTTCCATGAAGTATGGTGCTGTACACATATATGTAAACAGAGCAAGAGAGAGAACAATCCTGTTCTTGTCACATAATAAACAGTCTTCATTTCCTCTCTCTTCTTTCATGGGGAGAAAACACTTTATTCACACATTCCATTGTTTTCTAGCCACTGAAAAACCACATAACCCAAATCTGAGGGCCTAAAATTATAAGATACACCACTTACCTAGTTTATATGTATGCAAGACTGTCTTTTGTAATGAAGCAAAGGAATTTACTCAAAAATGAAGTATAAATAAGTATTGATAATACACTCCTTGCAAATGCTCTACCCAC
This sequence comes from Dendrocincla fuliginosa, assembly GCA_035047845.1. Classification (NCBI taxonomy): domain Eukaryota; kingdom Metazoa; phylum Chordata; class Aves; order Passeriformes; family Dendrocolaptidae; genus Dendrocincla; species Dendrocincla fuliginosa. The sequence goes on along the minus strand of JAWWMO010000083.1, from coordinate 131,854,079 downwards.
AGTTGTGAATAAACATAATTTGCTAGTTTTTATTCAGTATAAATGCTGTCTGTGCATCTAGCTTTGCTGTCAGAGTGAAAGGAACAGAAGTAACTTCATGAGAAACAAAAGTGAGTAAGGATAAGAGGACGAATCAGAAAGGATATTGAAATTCAGGGCACCAAGGTTGAATTTTTAGTAATAAAAAGGGAGACAGAAAGTCTGTCAGAACAGTAGGCAAGGAAAATTTCTAGTATTTTTCCAGTGATGATGATGATGACCTACTAAATACATGAGGGCATGCCAACATAAAGAGGAAACCACGATACGCTGGGCTGCAGGGTAGAACTGTGTATACAGCACAGAAGTACAGCCCAAGAATAGAACTTGACTACTTTTGGGAAAGAGTGTTACTGTAAAACAGTATTTGCCTTAAAAAATTCATTGTTTACAATTTTCTCTACAGACAGGCCAAGACTAATCTATTTTTGTCCAATATCAAGTCTCATCATTCCTGTGTCTGTCATATTATTGCCTAGTAAATATGCATACTCTGTGCCTACTAAGGAAGGATCTACCATTAAGTGCTGAAGAAAGTAACCGGAAAAAACAGCTCAAAGAATACTCAATGGTGAAGTCTTTAATTTAATTTCAGTCATTCTTTCAATTGATCTTCTTCCCACTTGGGGCTTAGGCTTTTGCAAAACAATCTGGTAAGGAGTGGGTGGCAGTAACAGTCATCATTAAAAAATCATTTTCCATGCCTGCATGTGAATCTCACCCTTCTTTCTTGGAGCACTTCTATGGCCTTCTTCAGCCATGATTGAAATGTTTTAAATTTTATGTATGCTCTGCATATGAGAGGGATCTGTAGATCATTTCCACAGCTCTTGACAGATTAGAAGAAAAAAATCTCATACCCTTTTACCACATATTTATTACAAAATAAACTGAAGAACTAACACATGGAACATGGAAGTGCAGAACTTCCATGGAAGAGTCACAAAAGTCAAGCTGTTGCTTGGCCGCCGGAGAAATATCAGTCTAGGCACTGACTTTCTCACAATGGCTCAGTTTGGAAGATGGGGATGAAGGAGTTAAATTAGGATATTATCTATCTAAATTAGGATAGTATATACAAAAGATCAGTTTTCACAAAGAGAATTATAGAAATATAGAAACAGAGAGTTGTTAATCTAGCTCTCCATTGCCAATGCCAGAGCAAGAGTGTTCACTCTCAGGAAGCTCATTCAGGAAAGGACCAAAAATTATATCAGCATGAAGCTATTAGTTTCTGTATGTTGCACAAATTACATTTTTCTAAATAACTCAGCATGTCTACAATATACTGTTAATTTTTAAGATTACTGGCTTCATTTACAGAGATTTGGCTTTAAATTTGCCTAAAGGCTCAGTTCATGGCATAGTTCCTCAGAAAGGCATTACCAACTTCATGACCAAGCGTCCAAGCCAAATCACACATCCAGCTGGTAATTCTGTGCTCAGCCCAGGCTGAGAAGTGAAGATGAGAAAAGCTCCATTTCAGGACTGAGGTATACCATCAATATTGATTATCCTGTCCTGATGCACCAAGAACCCAGCAATGGCCAATGCTACCAGGCAGCGTGGCTGCAGCTGCCCAGTGGGACAGATAACGGTATAATTACCAGGCATCCCCTGAGTACAACTTTCTTACATGGCTGTGCTGTCGGCCCATGTGGACATTCTTTTCCTTCTACTGACTTTTCAACCTATGAAACATTTTCATTTACATTCCCTGGTAGATAGAGATCTTAAAGGTATTAACTTCCTGCAGGTTTAATGAAAACAAGGAGCCTGAGCTTAGGCTGGACTGTGACAGTCACCATTTGCACAGCTTGTCTCCCACGAGGAGGGTTTTTGGGAGAGAGACAAGAGAGATCCAGGGATTTAGGAGATTTGGTCAGGAACTGCAATATGCTGAGTAAGAGGCGTGATGTTATTTTTGAGAGGTGTAGCCTTCAATACTTCTAATATTTGTAAAACAACTGAAGTTATGAAGAAATGAAAGCCTTAAAATATACTTATAGAAAATACATATATACATATATATGTGCATACATTATAATAATATATATTTGACAGATGTCTACTTCTCAAACACATTCAAATAATCCTTGCTTTCTTTGAGACTAATGAATCTAAATTTTTTTCAAGGAATCACCATATTTTCACTTTATTTTTCATTACAAAATTAAAAGACATGCTTCAGAAAAGCATCTTAAGAGGCATCTTAAGGCAACATAAAAATCCAATGAACTTTTAAATCAAATGAAAAAAGAGAATTTAACACAGCTGGCTTTTTTTTTTTTTTTTTTTTTTTTACTGCAATGAGGCTGGCTCTGTGAAACTATAATCTCATTTCCTGTCCCCAACAAAGCAGTGGTTTTAAATTACGATTTTTGCTTGTTAGAAACCACAACAGTTTTTAAATATTAAATTTATTTTAATATTAATAGTTAATATTAAAAACAAAGTGGTAATACACTAACAATAATTAATTACCAAGCCCAAACAGTAGCTGAAAATTAATTTAGTCTTATGAAGAGTAGGGAAGAAGAAAGCCCGACACTTCAGAAAAACAGAGAATCACATTCTGAGTTGCTCACGTGCTCTGATTTCTCAGGATTGCCCTAGTCACTCCAAGAAGTCCTACACGGTTCTGCTTCACAAAAGCTTTTCTCTCTTGCTGCATTCTTCCCCAGCTGCTAGTCTTCCTCTAACTCCCTTGTTCCTGATTCCCACACTCGAACATGCAGCCAGATTCATGCTGTCATTTAGTCCCCTCCTGTGCATGCTTACTTCTCCTTCTTTCACTGATATAATTGTTGAATTTCTCCGTAGTGCACTTCCCTCACCTCTTGACTCTTTCTCTCACATTAAAGTCTGCCTTGCTAGCTCCTGCTGTGGTTCATCCTCAACAATCACTTCTGCTTTCAGGCTGCAGTTCATATTTGTTGGAAGTCTTCTCAACAGGTTGCCTGCTACCAGCCACAAACCAGCCCTTCATCCTGGATCTGTACACTTTTACTAGTCAGATATACTTTGCTACCTTCCTTTCATACCAGTGCTGCCCTATGATATTAGTACCTTCCTTTCATACTGAGACCCATGTCTTACAGAACTGTTTTCGTAGAACAGTTTTTAGAACAGTTTCTTTGTAATATTTTTAATTATCAAGTTGTTTTGCTTTTGGGTTTTTTTTTTCTAGAATCTGGAAAATTCCTAGGAGGTCACTGTTTTCATATTTGCTTTCATGTCAAAGATACTTAATTTCAGTGACATCCAAACTCTTTCTGTGCTGAAAACAAAAAGGCAATGAAGTGTCTTCACATCTCTGGTATTTAGACACTAGACAGACATGCCATAACTCAGGATGAGAGGTGGACAAAAAGCAGGAAGTAGTGGGCTAAAAGTGGAACTGGAAAACACAGTTAACTCCGCTAAAGGGAAGGAACACAAATTAGCTAAAAATTGCTAATTACCTACCTACAAAGTACTTGCATTTGAGAAGAGAATTCTTGGTGATATGCCAAAAATTTAAATTATTTTAATGAGTTTTACCTGTGTGAGCACTGACTGTGATTTCAGCCACTTCTGCTTACACTTATATACATATATATATATATATATAAAAGAAAAGAATTAGGAAACATAAAACTGTAAAACTCAAATTGTGGAGATAGAAGCTGCAGTAGGATTTATATGCAGGTTAAGTATTATGAGCACACTGCTCTGCAATCTTCCATATCCTCCTGAATTTAATTATCTTTGTGATCTACTAATTCAAATGTAGATGAAATTAGCCAAGGCATTATAAAACTGCAAGGAGTTACAAAGAGTGTACACAGACAAATCCTCCATCATGGAGGGGTGACTGCATGAAACTAATTTTCTCAGACTATATTTATATTACCAAAGTACCAGAGACCATGGTCTTTTTATTTATCTCTAGAAATATAACCATAAGTGATTGTAACACTGAGAGCTTTAGAGGTCTTTCCAGAAGGAGACCTTCAGATTCCTTTCCATATATACTGCATATCTTCAAATGCCAGATGAATATAGCATGGCACGAGGGTCAAATCAAATGATAAAAATTTTCTTTCTCAGTCCTGAAGAGCTAAGAATATGCAACATGGACAAAACTGGCACATTGTTAGACTCATGTCCCCACTGAGAGGAGACAAGCATGATTGTAAAAGCCAAGATGTAGCTTGGACCATCTGAGAAAAATCACTTCAAAATTGCAAAGGATCTTTTTCCCAGGGGGGCTCTGTTCCACAATTTCAATAATCTGCCAACACACTGCATGAAAACACTTGTTTAAATGGAATAAAAAGGCATGCAAGTTAATAACTTCTACTGAGCACTGAGCACTTACAGACCTCTTGGTAAGGAAGCTGCTGAACTGACTGATCTGTGTATATCCATGCAGCCTGACCTCTGATGGGTCCCTGCTTTGTGAGTACATGAATAGAACATGAGGAGTCTCTTAGCCTGCCTGCTAGCTAAGAAGTGGTTCTTTTAAAGGTAACTCCTATGGCAGTATGGTCTTCAACCACTGGGGAGCTGATAGGACAGCACAAGGAACAGTTCTCTCCAGACTTTTCCAGACTTTTTCATTTCATGTATTTAGCTGCAAGTAATTTTCTAAGCTTTCTGTCACTTCTGTCCTTTTGCTGATGAAGACATGACTTTGGCCATTGATAAGGTGGTGAACTGAAAACACAAAGCCTAGCAGTGGTACCAGTGACACAGCTGAAGGGTTTCTCTATTTTTCATCTCCTCGTGAAACAAAGAGGACGTATTGACTGAGAAAGAGTGACAGAACAAAGAAATAGCTGGTAGCAGGGACAGAGAGGCTCTTTGTACTGCTCAAGAAAAAGCACATTTTTGGTGAAACACAGACAAGGCTTTAACTAGACCTTCAAATTCAGTGGTATTTTTCTGATGTTTTCTGATTTTGTCTGATTTTTTCTGATGTCAATATATGCTATATTAAAAAAACCCTTACAGCCTACACGTAATTTATAGATTTTAGAACATCTACAATAGTGAGTTTCTATAGAAATCAGTTTTATTTTGTGAAGTGTTGCTGTGTTATCTTTTGTACTTAATACAGTTGTTAAATATGACACTGCCTGAACACTGCAGGCTATAAGAAAAATTGCATTAATTTTATCTTTTAAAAAATATTTAAGATAGCCACTTTATAAAAAAAATTAAGTAATGTTGATAACTAGTAATTGATTTAGTTAATCACAGGAAAGTAATTTTTCCCTCATAGTACAAATTTGTTCTTGACAGGTCTTACTGCAGCAAATAGCAACAAGAACAGTACTTATTACTGTGAATATTTTCAATTAAGTCTCAACGTGATTTCATAGATCAAGCTAAAAATAATTTTTACTGGCACCAAAATCTAACCAGACAAGGGCAAACTCAAAATACTAGAGTACTATAGTTACAAGACTGAATACAATCTGATTGTAACTTTTGGAGTAGAGATTTAATTAGCGTAAGGTAACATATATAGTTTAACATTTCATATTGTAATGAAACAATCATGACAGTAAAAGAAAATCAATTTCATTTACACAAGCACTTGCAAACATGGAAAAAACTCCTAGAAGTAGATATAAAGGTTAAGGAAACTATGTTTTGATGACTTTACAAAAAAAAAAAAATTAAAAAAACAGGACAGTTAAAGAAAGAATCTGTTTGTCTTATACAGATACACAAAGGACCATACACAAAGTATTTAGGTGATGGGGAGAACAGTATTTTTTGCCTTTGTTAAGGGATAATTCACCTTTTCCTAGATACACTCCCTTACAAGTAGTTGAGAACAACAACTTGGATGATTTCTTCCTTCTGTGACATGTTCTTGGTGAATTTTTTTTTGCTTTTTAGTATACTCCCTGAGCAGGAAAGAGAGAGTTTAATTGAACTCACATATGCCTAAGAGCAGTAGAGAAAATCCCATCACTTTGTTCAATCAATACTCAAAGGCCATAACAAGACCTGTACTGACATTTAAAAAAAATCTTGCAAACTACTAAAATATGGTAGCAAAAATACACAGTTCACTGCACTCATTGAGCTAGATTCTCATGTTTCCATTTAATTTAGTTGTGCTTGTGATGTCTTCAATTTATTGCCTCACTATCCATTCCCAAACCATTTGGTAATTGCAAAATATAAGGATGTGTTTTACTTTATTGAAGCTAAAAAAAAAAATAAAAGTTTAACCTGGAGTTCTCCAACAGCAAAGTTAAGATGCACAATGTACATCCAGGAGGACAGGAAGAATAATTTCATAAATTCCTTTTCATTGTGCTAAAGCAGAAAGTAGTCTTGACACATTTTAGGCTTATATTCTGGCTCTTCATTGACTTCTGCTGCTGTCAGGTAACTTTGCTATTCTTTTCTTCTCTTATTGTTCCATGTATTTGTCTCACTTATACAGATCACAAAGTCACATATGAATGAAGTGCTTAAAATGCATAGGAATTTGACATCTCATTCCAAAGTAATAAACCTGAAAAATACTGTTCATAGTCCCAGTGGTGCCTAAGTTCCCCAAATTCAGCATTTTTATCTTAATTTTCCCTCTAATTTTGATTCTGTTCATGTTGTGAAGGAACTGACTTGCCAAAAGGGAGATGGCAGGGACCTATGCTATATCAGCATTCAGAAAGCACAGGTCCTGCACTTTCTGCCTCAGGGACAAATCTGGTAAGCTTTACAAACTGCAGCTGCAGAACCCGGCTCAAGAAATGTAGTTTTGGCCACCGCTTTCTTTAATTACATCTCTAGAGAAGCAGAAACCAAATGTCTCTCTGATATTGCAACCAGTGAAGAAGATGTATCCATGATGGAGGGAGATCTGGGTTCAGAGCCCCTTCCCTGCTGAAGAAAACTAAAATATTTCCCACTTTCTTGCAGAGTACTTGGTACACATCATCTGGCATATACCTGACATGCACTATTTTGCAAACTGAAGTTATTGCTAGCACCTAAAAAAATTAAAAAGACCCAGTAGGACAAATAAAGCACTGATAAAAGCACTGATAAAAAGAGCTCTGACCGTAGGCTAATGGTTAGAGCAATCTGATTGTGAGCAGAGGGTTCAGCTTCCTGATCCAATGGTTACTTGTGTATTTTCTGGGAGTCATCAATGGTACACGTAGCTAGTTTTAAATTATTCTATTAATATAATTCTTGCTATAAGAATTTTCTGTTAGAGTCACATACAAGTTTGGGCTGAGAGGATCCTAACACTTTTTCCATGGAAGACAAAAGCAATCTAAATCGTCTGGAGATGTCTGGGAGTCATAGCCCAGCTCATTATGAGAGACATCACCACACAATGTCTGGAAGTACGAAGAGCTCCCACAACTGTATTCTCAGTATCTGTGTGATTTCCCATGAGCTTTATGTCCTATGTGATGTTCAAAAGCAGAAGTTCTGCAATGTTTCCCTCCGCATTTTGTCCTACAGAGAGCACAGATTGCTTGTGTTTGTAATACAGACACAGCAGTCAGTGAAATGGGCAATGAGAGAGGGCACTAAAACTGAACTTTTTTAACACTGCAACATACATGTTAAGTTACATACCAGTCAAGGCCAGAGAGCTGTTCTGAATTAGTCTGCACAGCAGGCCTCTATTACCAACCTCTCTTTGGGGGCTATTTTCATGATTTTTTTAGTTTCAGACAATTGTTTTATCAATTCCGTCCTACCCTTAGAAAGAGAATTTCGTTTATCAAAGGAGTATTATTAGTGTTACTGATACCATGGGTAGTGTTAAAGACATAGACTCAATATTGAGATACAACTTGCCAAAAGATGTTCAATATTGCATTCCAAGTACAAGGGAAAAAATCCTGTATTATTATGAAATGTTAAATTAAAAAAGATGCAGCCCTAATGAATCTGGAAATATATAATGTAATTTTTTTTTTTTTGGTGCTAAAACCATGCCTCAGATAACTATTCACCACCAAAGTTCTACAGCACTCTTCCTGCTGGCCTTTGGAGATCTGAAGTAAATCTCCCTTCAGGGCACATTGTTATTTAGTGGTGGTGGTTCACAGAGTAATGGGTGGATGAGTATTATCCTTCTGGATACATACAAACAGTAATCATGGAGGTGGCTACATAAGAAATTGACAATACTAAAAAAATTATTTAAATTGGAAAAAAAACCCAACTGAATTTTCTTCCCTAAAGTATAAACTACATAGATACACAGAACTGTAACTATGGGTAAGCACCCCAGACATGTCAAGTGAAAACTGAATAATTGCCAGCATAAAAGTATGAGATTGCCCTATAAGATTCTTTTTTTTCACTTTCAATTTCCAGTAGTATAAAATCAGAGCTCTCTGTCACAGAATAATCAACAAGAAATTCACATATATTATATCACATGTTAACTAAGGGATTATAAAATCCCAAAAAGAGTTTTCAAATGAAAACCTTCTTGAGGAAAACCTAAATTCTTCCTTATGTAACAACACAAAAAACCAAATCTTGTTTACTGTGAAAACAGAAATAAAACATCTTTAAAGTTTATGGCTGGTTTTTTGTTTTGTTTTTTTTATGAGATGTATATTTTTTTTAGCAGGGATCTTATGAGAATTCTTCTGCTCTGAATAAGATTAGCACTAGCTAAGTATTCTTGCAAAGAAAGATCACCCTACATTTCTCTCTCTATTTTTACCTCTAATTATGGAAAGAAAAAATTCTTTTGGTAGGTCAAACTAAATGTTCTGGTATCACTTAGAACTTTCTCCCTTTTTTTCCCCTTATGAATGGAATTAAATAGTAATATAAGAAACTTGCTTTTTAAGGAAAAAAAAAATCTGACACATAAGTAAAGATTTCTAATATTATAAATGCCTACAGCAATGGGTTTGTACCACAGGCAGATGGAAATGTTACCTCACTGAGTTGATAACTGTAGTACAGAAAGGAAGTTTGATGAATAATTTGTGATTGGGCCAGTATTGCTCAGTTGGTGTACATGGTCTGCTCATTTTGTCCCAAAATTAAGCTTTTTATTCTTACTTTCTAGTTTCACCACAGGACCTCTTTCTCATATGCCTGGAATGTCTCCTTATATATGGCATAAGGTGTCACCCACACTTTGTGTGTGAAAAATGTCTTCAAGAGGACTTCTATAAGATCATAGTTAGCACTGTCTCGAGTTCAGTTGTGACACCTCAGCTGGATGTTTCTTTTCACTGCATCCATCTCTCAGAAAAGCTTTATGAACCTGAGGACTCAAATATAAACCTAGTTCCTCTGAAGAAAATCTGTTGAGGAGAACTCTATAAATTTTGTACTGCCTTATCCTCTTCCCTAGTTGGTTCCTACATGTGGAGTAAAACAAAATTAAACCCAAAATGTAAGTATATTTAAAAGTCAATTTTTTTAGTTCATAATTGGAGTCTATTTATTTATTAGTATACTCTCCAGAGTTTATTTAGTAAAAGCTGATTAATGGCCTTGGTAATGTGTTTATAGTAATGGCCCTTTCTGTTTGGTATTCAGATCACAATTCTCAACTAATTTGCCTTAATCTCTTGTCAACTGCTAATCCTATATTTCTATCAATGTGTTGATTTTGAAAATAAATCAGATTACACATCAAGAATACAGATAGAAGTATGATACTAAACATTAAAGCAGTCTATTAACACTGACAATCTGTCTCTGAAATAGGAGAGGAAATAAGCCCCCAAACAAATGGCTTGCTTAAAATCACCTTATATATATGGTGAATTATAGATATGATTTAAAAAAAATATTAAAATACAGACCAACTTACAATTAGTGAATGATAATTTCAGTTTCCATATTGTCCATATAAATTAATTCTACGGATAGAAAACAGCAGTGTCTGTTTTTTAAACAAATACACTTTTAATGCAGTAAATTGTTTGTTTGCTATATTCTGTCTCATTTTAGAAAATGAAAAGCAATCCATGTAGTTTCTCCTTTAGTTACCACCATTCAAAGTGACTAATCATTCTCTTTTTAATAGGAAGCATATTAACTTTGTGTGTGGTAGAAGACTGTTTTTATGTAAATCACATTTGGAATTGAGAAGTGTCCCTACCAGACCAAGACCAATGTTCCCAATGGATGCCCTTCAGTTATTCCATAAACTGAAGAAATTGCTCTACAGGCTACATCATTGGCTCATGACAGACATAACTGAGACTGTTCTACTTATGAATACAGCACTTTAGGCTGCAGTTTGAACACCCTACAAACCATAAAGAATCCCAAACTTGGCTTTTAACACAGAGAAAATAAAATCCAAGCTTTTTGCTCCAAGAGACCTACTTCTCTTACATTTCGTCTAAGAAAAGGTGTAGCCATGAAATATCAAGATTTCACAATACTTTAACCTTCTTTCACTGGGGTCACCCTTTGGACTTCTCCAGGATTTGTTAAAATGGAAGTGCCTCTTTTTGATGAACACTATTAAATTGTCTCAAGGACAGTCATCATTTTGTTGGCACTGAATCAACTGATTTTTGTTCTTTTTTCTACAGAGAACTATAACTCCAGGAATATATGCTGTAACTTAATCCCAGCAAAATTATAAAGGATGTCAGGAGAGCTCATAATACTGTCTCAAAATTCCATTTTTACAGCCCTATAAATTCATGCCACATAAGGCGTCTTAGAAAGAGTACTTAGCTTGCGTGGAGCAGCACAGAGAAACAGCAGCTCAGGCAGCGTCCCCTGGCCCCCAGCACCGCCTGCTACGTGTAGGTGTGCAGGGCCCCCCAGAGCACAGCACTCTACAGATACACACCAGGACATTTATTTCTGACCAAACACATGGTTACACCTCTCTGCAGGCACTACTGCACTGGTCTTGCACTGCACTGCATGCTTTTTGTCATCTCTTTCAATAGGTTTCATCTATTGTGGTTGTATAGCCAAAGACATCACGGGCTCAGTCTCCAAGAGTACTCTGGACCTCGTACCTATGACTGAATATATGTACACACAGGAAATGTTTTAGTATGTATAATCCATGGAGTGCTCCAGATTCTGAAAACATAAATTAAACTGCTTAGGATTTTGGATGTAATCAGCCTACGGACAGAATGGGTCTTGACTAACTAAAGAAAAGAGAAAATATTTTCCCAGCTAAAGGAGAAATGTCAGCTAAATAAGGGATGCCAAGACACCCAGATATCTCTGCCAGATACCTGTCAGAGGCAGCGCATGTACGTTGAAAGGGATATCTAAGATTGTATAATCAGAAGAGGGCGAAGATTTTACTCGTTAATGAAATACAGTTGAGAATTACAGATCTGCACCTGTATGGAAGCCTGATCATCAGTTTCCTCAGGGCTATCCAGAAGGAAAATGATTGCATTCCAGATATGAGTAGCTAAGGCAACACTTTTAAGATCTGCATTTTGTATTCTATTTTCCTCTGTAAACAAAGCCATCTTTTCCACTAGGAAGAATGCCTGTGGAATTAGGACCTGAAGGTTTCAGCATAAACTCCTTCTAACCCACCAAATGCTGGCTTCTAGGAATGACTGCTTGGCTCAGGAGTAGGGAATATACCTTTAGCTATTTTTTGTAGCACTGAAAAGGTACAAGAACCAGAAGTAAATTCTAATTTCTCTTGCTAATCTGATCTGCAGTATCTTGTCTTTTACTAAAGTCTTAAGTAAAACTGCTTTTATGCCATCCAACCATTATTTTGATTCCAAGGTTAAAGACTTTCTGTATTCTCTTTTTGAAATTGCTTTGAAATAAGCCAAATCAGTTAAAAAAATATGGATCTTGTATATTCTTACATTTAAAATTTTCATTAAATCAAATAATATGAGTGAGAACAGCACTGATACACTTTCTTAAAAGGAGTATGAACTTTTAAAAAATAAACTGCCACTCTCTTTTAAGCCCAAATAGAAACCAGAGAATGAGTCTCATCTAGTTTTATTCATGTTTTCTGCATTCCAATGCTCTTAAGACTGACATTTTTCTTGCTCTTTCTTATCCCATAACAATAGTTATCCAAAGAGCACCACTGAAGGTCTTCTCATGTAATGGATATGAAAGCACAGTTGGATTTTCTTGCTATGATAATTTGAAAAGATCAATTCCTAGTGCCCACGTTAATGAGATCAGATCTTTTCCAATTCTTGAATTGCTATTTCTTTTTTTTTTTTTAATCTCTATTACCCTTGTTGGGATTGGCTGGCAGAGTTACCAGATGAGCAATTTCCAGGTATTTAAAATTGTGTATGTCTGAGGAGAAAAGAGCATTGTTTATTCAGGTTTTTGTCACATTTCCTGTGTAGTCAGTTCTCTCTCTAGATAGAACATACATGACATACGTTTGGGAGAACATACACTAGCCATAGTTGAAGGAAATCCAAAATCTGTAGTCAGGTAACAAATATTATGATGATTCTGTGATTACCACTATTTTACAATTATTCATTTTGCTCCCACCTATAACAACAAATCAACATACTCTTTACCCATAAAGCAACTGTTCCTACCTGAATATACTAGAAAAATACAGATCAGAATAAAAAATACATTGTTGTATGTATTTTGAGTGTCAGTTTCTATGACAAATAACAAGAAATAGTCTAAAAATAACTTGAAAGGACATTTCATATGGACCTTTTAAGGTATGTATTGTAAGTCTGATACACAGTTCTGAAAACAGTTATGATGACCTACTTTCAAAAAAACTTCTGGCATAGAGTGTTATAAAATATGAATGAAGAAAACCGCTGAAATAAAATTATGCTTTACAAAACACTTGAAAAAAAAGTTTCAGACATAGAAACGCATTTCATCACTGACTTCCATCTGAGCACACAGTTTATAAAAGCCTAAGTGGTATAAATATGATCACAACTTTCTACAGAAGAAGTATTGTCTTCTCTGACATCAGTATGCTTTTTCAAACCTGATATGTAAGCAGATAGTTAGCTGATCCATAGAATGATATAATTTCTTCATAAACTACCTAAGAGCCATTAGACCCAATTTCTACGTGGTACCACTGCTCTGCCGCCTTATATCCCCTGCTTCTGAGTTCCCGAAAGCTGTACTTACAGGATGTCTACAGCACATTAGTGTTTTGATCCCAGCTTGTACCAATACCAGATTCCTTATGTAGGCACTTACCATCTGAAAACAGGAACATGATGAGACAGACCAGAGAAATTTATGAATTCATTAAACACATTAATTGCAAGTTTTAGTCCTCTGGCATTAATGTACGGCACCGGTGTCCAATATTTTCTTTAAGATGTACCAATGGGTAGAAACAGAACGGGTTGGATTGGAAGGGACCTTAAAAACCATCTAGTTCCAACCCACCTGCCACAGGCAGGGACACCTTCCATGAGACCACTTTACTCAAAATCCCATCCCACCTGACCTTGAACACTTCCAGAGATGGGGATATCCCCAACTTCTCTGGGCAGCCTGTTCCAGTGTCTCGCCATTCTCATTTTGAAGGAAGTTTAAGACATGCATATTTCTTCCTGATGTAACCTCACCCACCCACCCAAAAGGCCATCACCTTGTGTCACCAGAACCACAGCACCATACACACACCGCATCCAGGGGCTGACATGTGGCCACAGGCTTGCTCACTACATGACCAGTGTGCTTGCATGACCCAGCTCTTTAAAGGGTGCCCGTGCCTTTTCCAGTTAGGTGCAGCCACGTGTGGCCCCTCAGAGGTGCTGTCAAATAGGGCAGCAAGAGCTGGTGTGCAGTAACAACTCTAAAAAACAACCCACATCCCCATATCCAACTGGCAGGCAGGGGGCATTTCCAGAAGATAGTAGCAGGAGGTACACTGGCTGCTCTCATCGGGGCCAGGCACAGGTCAGCTCTGAGCACAGCCCTCTGCCAGGGAGCAGCCGAGGGAGAGGCACTGCCAGCCAGAGCCACGCAGGCTCCCCTGCTTTCTGCTGCTCTTCTAAAATGCACTAAAATGCAGCTACTTTGTCAACAGCTTTTCAGAACACCCTATTCAGTCAGTGGGTCAAAAGACCTTGAGTGCTTTTGAAAGAGTTGCATTTCACATTTGAGCCCGATGAGCATCTAATCAGTTGTTGGGCAACTGATTAGATATAACAGAGAGAAAACCTTCAGACTGAAGTTACCAAATAACTGAGACAGCATGATATTTAAATCAAATCTAGGCCAGCTACACAATATAGATTCTCTCTAGTGCTGAGACATGCTTGAACACTGTACAAAGAGGTGACATCCTTCATTTAATAGCTCGTATAATAGAGACCAGATTAGATGAGAAATAGTAATGTAGTGCATTGTATTTGACTTGATATTCAAATACATCAATACAGTTACATAGCTCTGTACTATCGCAAGTGTAAAATTTAGCTTTCTAGGTAAGCAAGTGGTTAATTTTTTTCCTTGCCCAACCAGACACTTCCCAGATTTGTCTAAAGGTGACTTCATCTTTTGTCCATTGTTGATTTGAACTCAGAGAAAATAGAAATGTACACGAAACTGCTGTTTCCATAGTCCACAAGAGAGCTGGTGAAACACAAGACTGCTGCAAAGACTTGCCTACTGATGGAGTCATCAGTGTCTGCATGATATTCAGAGCTCTCATTATATATGTTTTTTCCCTTCTTCTTCATTCCCTCCTGTCTCATATCACATTCCAGTCACACACTCAAGCTCCCTGCTCTCTTTCAGTACTCCTCCCTCTTTTGCACTGTCACCCCTCTTCCTTTCCCTTCTTTTTTAGTTCTTCTCTTTCCAGGTACTTTAAATCTCCCTCTTACAAAAGTTTACTTAAAAGATTTACCACAGTTGCTGACAGTACAAATCATTGTTTTGCTCTATTTAGTTGTACATTAAAACCCTTATCACTTTGGTTTCACAATATAAACTGTAAACTTCGGAGAGAACTGAAAAATCTCTTGTCTTGTCTATATTTGAATGGTGGTTAGCACAGTGGAGACCTTCAGATGGGACCTCAGAGAGCTGGGCACTATAAACTTATGTTGAACCATATGACAACATTGCAACAGTTTTCTGAACATACTGAACATACAAAATATGTATATACCTTGAAATATATAGTATACATGTATAACTATAGAAATTGCTTCAATACTTTCTTATATTCATGTTATTCAAATACAAGTAACCTTTTTTCATGTAAAATACACTTATCCTATACAGCTTCCTTAATTGATAATGAGAGCTTTTCAGAGTGTATTATATGGATTTTCCTCAAAATAGGACGAAAGAGGAAAAATGTGTAAGATATTAAATGCTTTAGGCATTTCCATTTTCCTAGGCAGAATATTTCAGTGTCAAATTTCAATCAAGATAAACAGGAACAAGGAGAATTTATACTGATGGTTAATATACTTGAAGGCTGAAAGGAAATTAATTAAGAAGCATAAAATATAACATCATTTTGTTCAGGAAAATTGTTTTGTTTAAAAATAAGGTTGCATATTTAAATGCAAAAAAAATCTCCTGTTGAAGTATACACACTATTTGTGACAAAAGCAAAGGCATTTTGCAGAATTTCAGTGACCCTTCACAAACTGCAGCAAGAACTCCCCCCAAACAGAAGTACAGCTCATGTTGATTCCTGAGAAGCAAGGAATTAATGCATTAAGTAGGTTCCAGCAAACAGAAAAGAAAAGCTTCCATCCAGCCTGAAAAGGATCTTTGCTAAAAAAGAAATAAATAAAATAGGTTTAGTAAATGTCCAGAGAAAAAAAAGGTGTTCAACCATTTTCTTCATTCCATAGAATATTGATGATTAGGCAACTTCAACAGGATCTCCAAATGATCAAACTGTAACACATAAACAGTATGTACATTTCAATGGTAACGTGAGAGAGAAAATAAAACAAGTTCCTACCAGTCTGGCTGAGTTGTGATGTGCTACGGCTTTTTCTTGAGAGGCCCACGATGGCGACCATCTTTGCACCGATGCTGGACCGTCTCTTCTTGCTGCCCCCACCAACAGTGCCCACTGCCGTGTCCGACTGGCTGCCATCATTCTTCTCTAGTGTGTACATGTCCCCGCTGATGCTGGTGCTCTTAGTCATGTTCTTTCCTGAGACGCCCATCTGTCTGCTTTGCATTTTGGATGTAAAGACACTGTCAGCCAGTAGACGGATAAACAGTGCAGACAAAGAAGAGTAAAAAGGGGAAGACAGAAAAGGACAGGTTTCAGATGGAAGGTTTTGGGAGACTAGGGGGTAAAAGCAGCTAATCACACAGGGAGGGTTTGGTTTTAGGAAGTAAAAAGGAGCAACTTTAATTCTAGGTTCTTGTTTGGTCTACTGTAAAAATACTTGACTCATCAAATTTTTTTTAAAACAACAAGCTCTTATTTACTGATGATTTTAGACATTTTACCAGAAAAATTATATCAAAGAATTAATGTATCAATTTATCATATAACCACTTTTTGTTTGGGAAATTTAAATTCTGCAGTCAGTATTCTGCCCCTCTTCTTCTCACATATATACACAAAAATAACCTATATTCCTCTGGGAAGCAGACACTTAATTCATTACTAAGTAGAAAAGGATGTCAGTCTGAAGCCTAGTTTTGGTTTCTAAACACTCAGACATTTCAAGGATGTTTTCAGTAATCTGGTTTAGCTCAGTCATACAGTAATGAACACCCATAGGTTTTTTGCTCACTCTCCTTATCAACAAATACAGGTATTAAATATGTATTTCATACAGCATTTGGCTGCTATGTGACATAGATCATCATTACTGATAAAATGGAATATAATTCTAATACACCTTTTGTACTCATTTACAGACTGGTTTTACATGCTCTATGTGGCTGCATCTAAATTACCTGCGGCAGCATTTCACATGTCCCACAGGGCCCTGATCTACCAGTGGCCCAGGCTAGGGGGCCTTTCCTTTCCACAGAAATGGACATCTACACTGTACTAGTACTTATCCAGATTTTGCCCTGACATCTAACTGGTAGGTGTCTGGACAAATATCCAGAACTGAAAACTCTAGAGTGCACAAGGACCTGAGAATATATAGAGAATTTTCTATTTCAATGAAGTTCTTGCACAGAACTTAGACCTTTACTATTCTTTTCACTATGGTGCATCTCACTAAAAAGCCCCCTTGAGATGTGGTTTTAAACAATCCAGAAAACAGTGGAATACTTCTGGAAACCAGGGAAAATTATGTTTTTGTTAAATCACTGGTGTGGAAAGGGTAAAAGTAAATATTTTTGCTTTTTCGACAGATTTTCAAATACATGCAGAGTCTGTTCCTAGAGCTTTACTGCTCAGAAAAAGGCTCTATAGTAAATTTTAGTGGGTATAGCCTCACGCCTTTTTCCCTTAGCTATAATGGCCTGAATCTATTTCTAAAACTGACGGTTTTATTGCTTCTTTATGAAGTTTTTGCAATACATATTCTGTGAATAATTAATCTATGGAATTAATGCTGTGCCCTCAAAGGCAAAGGGATCACTGGATCTCTTCCAATGGATTCAAGGGAAATTGGGATGAGGCAACTATTTAATATACCTGAGAGGTAGCCATAAAGTGCTCCTCTGCTCTTTAGTTGACAGCTGCATGAAGGCACAAAATGTAGTTTAGCCACAACCCAGAGGGAAAGCTAAAAGCTAGTTCATAGAAGAAGAAGACCTCTAACACCAAGTGAAAAAACACTGAGTATGCTTCTCAGGGAAGAGAAAAGGGAAAATATAAATGAGAGTTTAGATCAACAGATAGAGAAGCACAAAACACAGCTGAGAGAGAGCCATAATGGCCTTGCCTGGACAGACAATAACAAAAGACTGAAACACAGTGGTAACCTGAAAGCATCTTTCTTATGCTATTTTAGCTCTCTTTGTTGTTTTGTTAGTACATACTGACTCTCACTGGTACATTTATCACCAAGTAAAGAATGGGATAGGATGTGGGTAAAGAGGAAGGCAGGGAAGACAATAAAAGAAGATTTGTATTTCTGTGTCTTTTTAGCACTATGATAACTTACTTGTCAGACGATAAGAGTACATGCTGACATCACATGCTTTACTTTTTATCAAATTAACATCTTTAGAGATTGATTCACAGAAAAGAGATGACACAGTAACCAGTTTTCAGTTTCACCACTACCTTTACAAAAAATACTAGAGGTCTAGTGAGAACATGGTGGGGAAAAGCCAGTGTCTTCAACTTTATCTTAAACAAAATTCTACTAAGAATCAGAAAATTAGAGCCCCTTATCCAGAAATGCTATTTTGAACCTAAGTTCTCAAAGGAAATATGATTAATTTGACTGTGTTTTCAGTCACCTCTCTCTCTCTTCAATATTTTTTAAAATCTTTTCAAATTAGACAGAGCAGTAGAAAACAAGAGATATTTGGTTTCTAAAACTGTTTTGAAAACAGTTCCCTGGAGAGAGATCTTATAAATGCCCCTTTGGGGAAAGATTGCAGTATAAGTCATTATGAATCTCTGCTATTTCATGTAGCAGCTCATTCACATACAAAGACTGGTGGGGGAAGTAACTTTTTTACTGCTACAGAACAGCCTATTTCAATGATCCAATTTTCAAAAATAATACCCAGAAAATTAGTGGGTTCCTGTCATATGGAAAATAGTAATTAATGCCTTGTTTTGTAAGTGATATTAACATTCAGTAAGGTCTTATGTCATAGCAGTGGAAACAGAAATATTATACTTTCTCATATAAAAGCTACGCTGAGAAGTTGCCATTTCCTGAGTGCAATGTGCGTTTGAGGTGCTTTGTGTTCCCTTTTGAAGAAATTTTATTTTCTTAGTAATTTTATTTAAGTGGAATGGATTACAATAATTGCCCTTATTAAAGAAATCAATGTGTTTAAAGAGGTTGGCGTGCAAACAAAGTTGCTATAATATCACTGTGCAGTTAGCTATGAAAGTACTATGCATTACAGAAATTTGCTCCTTCACTGCTATCTAAAGTCTTGGGTATCAAAAGATGAAGTTTTGCTGTGTGACCTGCAAACAATGATGTACATGTCATTCAAACATTCTTTTGACCAACTGAGAAAAGTAGGAAAGGGAATTAAAGTGAGGAAAAAGGGATTTAGACTTAGATTTATGTGGATATACCAAATACTAGTATAAATAGCTAATACTGAAAATTCATTCACAAACTTCTATTTTTTTCCCAGTACAGTTCTAAAACTATTTGCATTAATTAAAGGTTTGGTTTCAACCCCCCCACACACTTCTCTAAAAGCAGCAGAGAAAACATCTTTTCTGTAGTCCCAGCTAGCAAGAGTTCCTGGAGTAAGCCATCATGTATCAGTGGCTTAGTTTTTTCTCAATTCTCTCAACGAATAAAGCTTTGAGAAATAGGTACTAGGAGAGTTCTGAGTGGTTTATAGAGCCTCATAATAAACCTAGAGTGCTCATGAGCACTTCCTTCATCATCACTCTGCAGCCTCTGGCCATCCAAACTCTCATTCACTAGTTGTCTTGGTGGATGCTTAATATTCTCACCAGTAGAAGCCATCCTTCTATCCAGGCTGCTTTTTGACAGTGCCACAAATGGATCATTCTTAGAAAAACTCAGTGTTTTATGTCAGATTTGGTTTCTTTCTGTGGTAACAGAAAGTTGGACTTCAGAGCAAAATTTAGAGAGTAAATCATATAACCAGAAATTACTGGGTTTTCTTACATGTACATATATAAACATAATCACACACACATCTAGTTCAACATTTT
The DNA here is from genome assembly GCA_035047845.1 of Dendrocincla fuliginosa. Lineage (NCBI taxonomy): Eukaryota > Metazoa > Chordata > Aves > Passeriformes > Dendrocolaptidae > Dendrocincla > Dendrocincla fuliginosa. The sequence continues at coordinate 131,834,272 of JAWWMO010000083.1, read as the reverse complement.
AAAACTGACATTAAATAAAAGTAATTTATGAGATTCTACGAGTCAATAAATGGACATGCACTAAAACCAGGGTTGTCATGGTGCCTTATAAGATATTAATCTTAAAAATATCCTCAGCAAAGACAATATGCAGCCAGACGAGAGGGAGGAAGGAATGAAATAATTAACTATCTTAGTTCAAATAATATGTGCATAGTGGCATAATAATACATTTACTAGAACCAAAACAAGAATAAAATCATCACACAACCCTATCTATGTGACAGCCCACAGTCTACAGCAATATCAGAGTGAAGATGGCAGCCAGGCTACTGATTTTGGTTTAAGAGGACCAACCAATCTACAAGAGAGGGGTGATGGGCAAAGCTCACACAGGAACATTGCTTTCTGCGTTATCCCTAAATCCAGGAAAGCACCTGAGGCCACCAAGAGCTGCAGACAGGTCTCTGTGTAAGTATCTAGTCCATTGCTTCAACTTTCCAGTGAACAGAGAAAAAGGAAAGATTACTCTGCTCAGTCTTCCACTTCAATCACTTTCTTTTCTAGTTTTTCTCAGTGTGAGAAGTAACTTTTCACACCCTGCCACAACATTCCAATGTAGTCTCTCCACAAACAAGCAGGGGAAGGACTCAAATACAAGTTAAATGATTAATAACAGAGAAGTGTAACATAAACCCTGAAATCTGGTCATCGATTAGAATAGTCTATTTAAAACAAACTTAAGACAGGTGTTAAGTATTTTTATATTTTCCCAAGTGATATTTACTCCAGATAGTCAGTGCTCAGTTGGGCATGTCAGCTTCCTATGTATTTTACAGTACATTTTCTTATAATTGTTTGTGGTCACCTACACTATGGATAAGTTTTAGAGGAATACATTCTCGAAACTAAAGCAGAAAGTTCTTTAAAAACAATGAGAAAAATAATACATTAGAAAACAAATTACAGTAAGACATCTATATAAATCCGTAATTTAAAGCCAACAGTGGTGTATGACAGCCCTAATGACTAGATAATATTATTTAAAATATGATAGAAAACTGAGGGGAGTCAGACTGATCTATGACATTTAAAGGTATTCTAAGTAATTGCACTGATGATACTAAATTGGAAGGAGCTGACTCCCTCAGAGGCAGAGGCTCTGCAGAGACAGCTCCATAAATTAGAGGGCTGGGCAATCACCAACCACATGAAGTTTAGCAAAGACAAGTGCCTCATTCTGCACCGGGGATGGGGGATGTTGGTACAGGGTGGACAATGAGAGACTCGAGAGCAGTGTTGCAGAAAGGGACCTGGGGGTCATTGGCCAATTGAGCAGTGCCCTGTCAGCCAGGAGGGCCAACCCTGTCCTGGGGGGCATCAGGCAAAGCATCACCAGCCGTTCAAGGGAGGGGATTGTCCCACTCTGCTCTGCACTGGAGCAGCCTCACCTTGAATGTCGTGTGCAGTTCTGGGTGTCACAGTATAAAACAGATATAAAGTTATTAGGAAGTGTCCAAAGGAGGGCTACGAAGATGGTGAAGGGTCTAGAGGGGAAGTCATATGATGAGCAGCTGACGTCAATTGGCTTGCTCAGACTGGAGATGAGGAGACTGAGGGGAGACCTCATAGTGGTCTACAGCTTCCTATTGAGGGGAAGAGGAGGGACAGGCACTGATCTCTTCTCTGTAGTGACCAGAGACAGGATGCAAGGGAAGTTTTGTCAGGGGAGGTATCAGGATATCAGGAAAAGGTTCATCACCCAGAGGGTTGTTGGGCACTGGAAGAGGCTCCCCAGGGAAGTGGTTACAGCACCAAGTCTGAGAGAGTTCAAGAAGCATCTGGACAATGCTCTCAGGCACATGGTGTGACTCTTGGGGGCGTCCTGGGCAGGGCCAGGAGTTGGCCTTTGATGATCCTTGTGGGTCCCTTGGAAGCCAGAACATTATGTGATTCTGTGAAATTTAATATGGTCCTTGTAGTCATTGAAGAGTCCTGTGCCACACCTATAACAGTTAATAAAATGGCTCAGGCCCATTCTCTGACCTTGACAGCCTGCATACACACAGCTAGCTTACATCCTTCCCCAGACAGTGTTTTCACAGGCATCCTGACAGAAGGAAACTGACCCTGACCTTTGCTATCTCCTGAATTGTCCCCAAGCTGAATCAGGGGCACCTTATCAGTGTGTCCAGCACAAAGCTATGCCAAAAAGAACACAAGCTGTTTAAACAATATGTCCTGTCCCTGTGTAGCTCACTGCTATAGACTTAACCATAACTTTAACTTAACTTTAAATTCCTTGATGATACTAAAAATCAAATTGTTTCCTAATTCGGCTATTCAATGGGCCAATAAGCTTTTTCTGAATGCTTTTAAAGAAAAACAGTCAACAACTACAAACCTGCTATTTCTACCTGGCCTTCTGAACAGGCAATATTAAGTTTCTAGACTTCTAAAGGCATTAATCTTCAAGATCTCTTTTCAGAAACTCAGCTGTTTTCAAAACAGTCAATTACTCTCTGGAAAAAAATATGCTTTCAAAGTCTTCCAGACTCCTACTACAGCAGATAATCAGAAAGAATCATGTTTTTCTCCCCAGTTTGTCAATATTTTAGTGATTTACAGAAAGATTACAGAACGCTGGTAGAGAACTCCCCAAAAACAATGCCTAAAACTGGCTACTTGGAAAACAATCCTTTCTGGAGTTGCTGGATAGAGGGGAATAGTGTAAAGCACCTGGAAAAAACCTCATAGAAGAAAAGCAGAGTAGATCCCACAAGATTTTTGATTTAGTCTTTGGTCTCCTTTAGGCAGACCATTCACAAACCCCATTCGTGAGGTTTAGGTTAAGGAAAGGGAAGATTCAACAGTTCCCTAAAGGCAGAGAAAATGATTTGAAGCTGTTTTATATATGACAGTATCTGGCTTGTAACTCTTGCACTGGGTAAGATGAACTGCACTATGGGAAAATGCTCCAGATCCTAAATAAACAGGTTCAAGATAAAAATTTGGTTTAGTCAACATTTTTTGATGCTAGGTAGTAAAGAACAAGTCAGAAACTTCATCCAACCTCTCTTAGTTTCTGATGGATGTGAAATTGTTTAATAATCTTACAAAAAAAGGTCTAATTATTCCCAAAATTCAAATAACTACTTGATAATATTGTTGGCTGTTATATTTTCAGTGAAGCAGGTGCAGTCACAATAAATCCTCATTCTTTCATATGTACCACAGGGAAAGTCCTGTTGCCATAGTTAAAAACCTGCAGTGTTTGGCTGCAGCTTTTGAATCAGTTGTAAAGTTAGAAGGCATCTTGGTCAGATTCTTGTCTATAGAAACAGAAGTCTTTTTTAGAAACTGGCTGATTAGTAGAGTAAGTGACGAATTTCCTCAGAAATCATTTGTTTAGGCCAGAAAAACAAAAATAAAAAGCAAAACACAAACCAAAAAACTGCACTGACACCCAGGAGTCCTTATGCTTTATTGTGCCTTTTGAGACTTAAAATATGTTGCAAGCTAACCAGAATGGTGAGGGAGTAGCTGAAGACAATTACTCTTCTGGAAGCTCTTACTGCTATAAAAAGCAATTATGAAGTCCCACAGGTTAAAGAACCTCATTAAGATTTTTGCAGGCATCCTGTGTCATTGCAGGGCAGTACTACCCATGCTTTCTGTACATGGATCAAATCAACAGGCAGGAATGAGAAGGGCTAAACTAGGAAAATCCACTGCATTAGTCTTTTTCCATAGACAAGAAATACAAATGACAAAGAGGCTCAAACCCAAATCTTAGGATACCATGGTCATTCAAAAAACACAGATCGTATCCTTTCAGACACCCTTTGCCACCATCTCATTTTTCTCTCCTTATCAAAACAATAATTAGATTCTTGTAAGGTGAACACCTCTCTTTCCGTGACTTGTAAAATAATATCACAATGTATCTTCCATCTCAAAATAAGTCCAAATGACAGAAATCCCAGCTCTGAAGCTTAGCTTTCTCTTCTCTCTTCACTAACCTGGTAAGCTCTGCTGTAGTAAAGTACCACTAAAGTTATATAAAACCCACTTTTAAATCAGGCCCTGGCCCTGAACCATAGGATTTTATGGCAGAAAGCAGCACAGGGAGCAATACAGGATACTTACACCCAGTGTAAGTAATCACTAACACTAGTGTTTGTAATCACTAACAAATTACAAAGAATATCACCTACTCTAAAAAGAATAATTAAAAATATTATTCTGTTTCAATGACTGATAGACCAAAGTTATGAAAAACTTGATTTTTTTCACTTATCAATGAACACACTTTACCAAATCCCAGTATTATGAAGCACATGCATTTTCCCAATCTAAAATATTATTAATACTTTTAAATGTGAAGGAAATCATATCAATACAATCAATTGTACTGTATATTGTTGGCAGGATTTTGGAGGATTCTGTTTGTGCTTTTGCAATTGTCTTTAGAGCAATATTGGAAATGAAAACTTGTAATCTCATTGCTCTGCCAAAAATGCATGTATCAGAGAATCAGATTTACACTTAAGTCACTTGGTGGACCTTGCAGGTGTCTTTGTTTCCCTAAGCAAAGTCAATATTAATGCTTTCCAGCTTAGTTCTCTGGTAATGATCCCTAATGAACATAAGACATCCACAATGGAAAAAATCCACTTTGCCAAGTATGCCATGCAAGTGTACCATGACTCCTATCCTAGGGATAGGATTTTAACCATTTTTCAATTGTTGTAATAGATATTTTCTAATATATGTCTCTTGTGAGACTGGAAGACCCACTGAAGACTCCGTTTACAGCTTTTTACTAGGAGATGAATTTTAATGCCATTTTTAATAGACCTTTTAACTCAATCAGAGAGGCTCTCATTTCATTAATTTACTGAAGAAGTTTAACAAAAACAGCATTATGGGGACAGCTGCGATGTAGGAAAAATCATTTCCATGGGAACAACGCTTCTGGCCAATGCATGTACTCATCTGCCAATTCACATCAAAGAGAGACACTGCAGGTTCAAAATTATAATGACTTAGTCTCTGGAGATCCACTTGGTCAAAAATTATTCTATTAACCTATTACTCGTGTAAATTCCTGATAGCTCCTGGTCTGACTTAATTATTAGGTTTATTTTATCGAAATTATAACGAGAAAGCTGGGGGGGTGGGGAAAAAAGCACTGATTATAATCTATTTCATTATGTACCTTACTATTCAAAGGAAACTTGTGGCCATATCTCAAAATAAAAGTAACAACATTTTTAAATGAAATTTCTTTTTCAAAGGTCTCTTTCATTACAAATCAGAAATACCTCACCTGCTACAGTGAATAGGTTGACTTGATTGTCCCCTCTCTGTTAGGTATAAAGCTCTCCACACTGCTTTACTATTATCAATTAATAGATGTATAGCTTTTTCATATCATCTCTAGAATGCTGTTTTTTAAACAGGAACAAATTTCAAATTTGTTCTGGGTCAGACACTATTTAACAAACATTGCCACAATGGATGAGCAATGCAGCAAAAACACTAACAGCTGTTTCCATACACAGGACTTCAGAGGTTTTTGATATGTTTTCACCATCTCTGATAGAATATTTGACTCTATTTTTTATATAGAAATTCAATTGATAACAATTTTTAAAATTTAGTTATAATGAAAATTATTGTATTAATATTCATCTCCTGTTGATAAATTTTCAAGTTTTCCTGTACAAAGTTACACAAAAGCTTTTTTACCCTTCTAACAGTAGTGAATCTTTGATGAAATCCCTTCCTTTGATACAGTAAACTAAATCAGCCATTTACCCTGTGTGGTTGCAAAATAAGTCTGGCGAGAAAATGAGTTGAGTTCCAGAAGTCTTGCATTAGTCAGCTGTCATGTTCATTGGTAAATACGAGCAGTCCATATGAGCTCTGAAGGCTCGGCAAAAAAGAAAGTACACTGCAGTCAAAGACAGAGTGGGTTTTGAATAACATCCCCATTCTTTCAGTTTAGAAAGCAGCTTCTTTAACCCGGCCTGGCAAAGAAGCAGTTGTATTTGTAAAGGCCTGATAACAACTAGCTTGCCAAATTAAAACTGATCATGAGCAACCGGATTTAATTGAGAGTGTGTCTTACAGAAATGTAGCTAATCTGAAAGTGAAGTGTTGAGTGTGTGTTCCAAAATACTGTTGAATTACAGTCTTGGAACAAGGATGAAAGAGAGGAGTCAGTTTTCTGTATTAACACTGCTAAGTCACAAGCTGCACTGCAAACTTGCCCAGTGCTGCTCAGGTTTCTTGAAGCGCTGACTAGAGCCCTATGAAATGAAAAAGCAAGCAGTGGATTGATAAACCAAACTTTTAAATCCACTGTGTGTCCCAGACCTGAAAATGACCTGAGAAATCAAGAAAGGGCTTTATCTAAATAAATTGCTGTAAGCAATATGGATTTCACTACAGCTGCATCTATACTTCACTGATGCTTTGACTAGTACTGCACAAAGTGAATATGCTCGTGCTTGTTTTTATGATTATGTGCATGTGTGGTAGTGGCTGTTTAAAGAATAAAATAAGTCTCATGTTTCCTTCATTCCTTGTAAATTCAGCTTGCTTGAAGACTCTGAAAAATCAGGGTCAGAATAGGCACTGCTAACATCTCCTAAACCCACAGCATATCTCTGAATTGATCTTCTGGGACTGAGAACTAAACGGACATGAGCAAGAGATCTGAAGCCATAATTACCTCAACCAAAGAGACGCTATCTGGGACATCATGATCTTGCCTGGCTAGCTTCTGTCAGTTTGACAAAATGACTTTGAGTCACTTTTGGTCTCTCAGCGAAATTATAAAAGCATACAGAAAACTTAAGACCGTCATAAAAAGAAAACATTGTGAGGAAATGTGTCTTACATCTTTCTGAACAAGAGCCTGCAAACTTTGTTCTACTGATCTGGGGAAGGGAGGGCTACGATATCTCCCTGCTGAGGCAGTGTGTACTTTGCAAACCATATATGTTTGGAGCAACTCTCCTCTTATTTACCTTAGGCTTCCATAAGAATTGTGCTCATGTTATGGCTCCCAGTGGTATTTGTAAGGAAATTTTATTTCCTACTGGGGGTCATCTAGTGACACATCTCCCAGCTTGCTTACATAGTGCCTTATGGACTTGAAGAGGAATATGAACCACCACACAGGCACAGTGTTATTACTGAGAATGCTCAGGTGCTTGATCAAATAACATTAAAATCAGATATATGGGCAATGGCAAACCACTGGAGCATCATCTTACCATATCTAGTAAGTACACAATAGCAAGAGTACCAAATACAATACTTGCCAGATGGGTCTGGCAATGTATTTCAAAGGCAATGGCACAAAACCAGTGACTACATTTTAGACATACTCCATGAAGTAACATGAAGGAATTTATGTTTGTTTGAAAGCTAAGTAATAAGCTTATTAATTATTTTTAATAAAGTACATACAGAGGAATATATATTAATTTTACCGAATTTTGACACTTTTCTAATAAAATAATACTCAAGTAAAAAGAGTGAAAACACACATCACTGAGTCAGAACCCCAGAATCGTAATACCAAAGAAAGGCCTTATGAGCTTCAACATTCAGTTCCTTGGGTTTTTTAAGTTTCTACCTGACTTTTGTTGTTGCTGTTGCTATTCTTGTCCACAGACCTGTTGTGCTCAATCTTGTACAAATCAAGATTAAAAAAATCTGTCTATTGAATAACTTATGATTCAATCTAGTTTTAAATATCTTCAGAAAATGAATCTTTTTAACACATTCAGAAGTGTAAAAACTATTTGCTTCAAAGCTTCATTTTATGGTTTCCCTTCATTCTTACTTCCCTGCATATCTACAGGGCTTTCCCCTGCATTTCTCATTTCTTGTGTTTTTCTTTTCTTTTCTTTTTTTTTTTGTTTTTTTTTTTTTTGGTTTGTTGGTTTTTTTTTTTTTCGGGTTTCTTTTTTTTTTTTTTGTTTTTTTTTTTTTCGG
>JAWWMO010000083.1:131803489-131822336 GCA_035047845.1 Dendrocincla fuliginosa | reverse complement strand
CAATATAGCTTTTCTTGATGCCCAAAATTTCAAGAACTAGATAATCATTTACTGCTATTCTATCATGGATCAACTGGCTGCCTTGTTTCCCCTGGGTCTCTCAAATACCTATTGATAGGTTTAATTAATGTGTTTGGTGTTTGTTTAATACTGGTGGTGTGTCTGAAAACATTTTTTTTTTTGAAAGTTGAAGTCATCAACTTATCTTGTAAGTTGCCAAAGAAACAACAAAAGGCACTGAATTTACAACAATGCTGACAATAGATCCAGCCTTTAGGCCTGTCCACTGAGCACACAAGTTGTGAAAATACACAATACGTTAATGATACACAACTACGCATGTATACAAATGTGTATACATGCCTGTATCTATACAGGAATCAACCTGTGCTTTTCTGTTGGGTTCTTACGCTAGAAAAATATTCAGACAATACTAGAAAATGAGACCTTACTCTGCCTTGGGAAAGGAAGGTAGATACACAGAAACTTTTCTTTTTATTCACAACTTACAAACTAAAAGTAGCCAAAATGGACAAAGGGGACAAATAATACTAGAGACTGATTTCCATGCAGGAAGCCACAATCTAACACAAACAAGAGTCACTGCACAACAGTCACTTAGTAAAATCTTGTTTCGCTATTCAATAGGGACTCCTGATTTGTGTCACTTCTTCCTGAAGGCAGAGAGCAGCTAACAAGAGGAATAAGCTGGCACAGGGAACAAGAAGTTGTTTCTCAAGGAGGACTTTACCTTGTATGAGGGACAGTATATTGGATAACTTGAGTGAAATCTAGAAACCAGGAACAGAGTCATGCTTTAGAAAGGCAGGACTGTCATACAAATCTTACAGCAGTCCCTGGAACATATATGCCAAGGCACTCTTGGAGATAGCGGTTTCTAAATAATTGCTTTTGGTAAATTCTGAAATGCACAGACACGAGTGAAGGAATGATAGCACTTATTGGATAAAAGCAGTAGTATGGCTATATTAGCCCATACCACCCCAGACTAGGCATTTTGATTTTCTCTTTGTCTTACCTTTGTTTTGAGCAAGTTATGTGTGTATGTACAGGCATGTCCACATCGAAGTCTGTAGCAGTGAAAGAAATTGGATTTCCCTGGAGTGCTCTGTGCTTACCCTAATGTATATGAGCACAGTTTTACAGGCATAAGTTATCTAGAGGTAGTGCAGAAATGGCAGGATAACATAAGGTATATTTTTCTGAGATTTTCTGGCATTCTTGTGGGAGTGAGAAGGGGTTCAAGAATATTCATCAAAATCTGAAACTCATTTTTTGCTAATGAAGAATACTGTATTTCTCTCAATGCAATCTACATGTATTTTTACAATACAAAATGACAGAAATTTACATGGTTTTAAGGATTTGTGGTAAAATGTATAATTCTAGAATATTATCTGACAAAACTAGAGCCAGCTGTGCTGAAATGTTGCTGGATACAATACAACAGCAGAGGGGCATGAGCTCTCCACGATACAGCAATCCCTGACAGTTATTCACATGGAACAAACAAAAGAAAAAAGGAACACTTTGCTTATCCAAATTGATTGTCAATCACTATGTGTAATTTATTGACCTATGCAAAGATGATTAAAAAAAATAAAAAAAATATAAATTGATCTCACTCAACAAACAATTTTTACCTGATAACAATAATTCAACCATGGAATATAATAAGGAATCTTCCTACTGTTTATTGCAGTCAAACCCAAACTTTATTCTACACCAATTCAAAAAATAGCATGCTGTAGTTGAATGCATATTAATGAGTCAAGTTGGTATGCTGCATCATTTGGTATGCAGAACAAGTTCATTGAAGCTGAGAGTGAAACTTGATTAAATATGAAAGCATCATGACAGAAAGCGAAAAAAAAAAGCTGCAGGGAGCATAAGCAATAAACAAGCAAAAGGAATAAAAAGGGAAGACAAGTAGGGTACTGGAGGAAGAAAACTAGGTCTATAGAAACAGAAGTATGTTTTACCTGTCATCCTCTTTCCCTTCCTCAGCTTCATCTTCTTGAGCTTTTTCATCGTGCCCTGATTCTTTGATCTCCTCCTTATCACAGTTCTCTGTCACCTCTTGCCCTTCCCCTTTTTCATTAATTTCTTGCTCCTTTGCTTTTTCCTCCTGCTCCTCCTCCTCTTTTTCTTCCTCCTCAGGAAATACTTCATCTTGTTCATCCCCTTCCAGCCCTCCCTCTTTTTTTCCCTCTATTTCCCTTGTCCTTCTGAAGTCAACAAAAATTGAAAAAGGCATGCAAAAAAGAAAAAAAGAAAACAATAAATTAAACTTAAGGTCATGGACAAGAGCATGCATGAAAAAGGAAATGCAAAAGAAATTAAATAAAAACTAAAGCATGGAAGCGGTCATAAGGCAAATCATGTTGGCTAAGAGTCCAGCCTACACTAGAGAATGTTTTCTTGGGACAGTCTGTAAGTCCTTCTTCAAATAAAACTTGTACGACAATATATCACATTTAGAAATGTATACAGAACAGTGTGAAAGAAACAACGTGGTCCTAACAATGCTCATATAGGCTGATGCTAAAATAAGTTTTTCAACCACGCCATTTCTCTCAAGAGGACAATTTTCTGAGGATTAATATAGTGATCGATATGGGCTACACCTTTAAGAAAAATTATCTTTCATTTGTGCACCAAATGAAAGCAAAAGCTCCTGTGAGTGCACACAGGGTGCAGGCAAAGAAAATGCTGTGTTTTGAACACAGATACACAATGTACGTCTTGTTGAAGAGCAGTTCAATGGTGGTACAACTACAGTGTGCACCTAAATCAGACGAGAGCTGGTCTGTGTACATATTAAATAATACATCTAGAAAAGTTTAGTAGCTCTATTTAAAATGAAAATAAGATACCTCTGCTGGCACACACTTTCCAGTTAAACTGTGTTTTCAGCCATATTAAGTATTTTAAAAAAAGATTTTCAGAAAGTGCAAATCTAAGCGTGTCTAATGCTTGCTGACAGAATATTTTTGTTATTTTAGTGCATGTTAGATAACCCAAGATGACAAAACTTGGCTGAAAACAAATACCATGAAGACTTCAAAATGCATGAGCTACAAAAAACATTTAAACCAGAATTTTGGAAATTCCCTGCAAATTTAATTCTAGGTAAAATACTAATTTCAAATGCACATATTGAAACGTGTTCAGTTACTCAAATTACACAGCTGCAGCTGTCACTATAGCTCATTGTGCTCACCTTATCTTCTTGTTTCCTCTTGGACGCTCTGACTGGACAGACATGTAGCTTGTGCTGCTGAAACGTGAAGCACTGCTCGTCCGTGACACAGCGGAGACATCGCTGACATCGCTGTCCGAAGACTTATTGGAAACATTGTCTGAGCCTCGATGAGGATCCCGCCCTGACCGATACTGCAAGAGGGAAGGGACAAAGATACAGATGTTGTCAGCGACATGCTAACACAAATCAGCTATGGAGCTGGTCCCTGATGCTATCTAAACTGTCTTGGTCACTACATTGCCCGATGTTTTATAATGAAGTTTTTGATTGATACAGAATATAAGTTATGTCTTGGTTTCTATTAATTTTACTCTGCTTTTCTATCCCATTCAGGTTGCTAGCTCCTCAGCTTCAATGACAGAATGACTTGTACAAAACTTTCAGCACATTCAAAAGTTTCACAAAGCTTAGCAAAGACATCTAAACCATCACAGAATATTCTTACCGCAACTGTTTCACCAGTGCAGAAAGGAAAGCAGAGAGATTAGTGACTTGCCTGTGATTTCTGAGCTCGTGAAAGATTAAACATGAGACAGAATGTGCTGCATGCTATCTAAGGAGAATGTGTCTCTTTTGGGACCTAGCCTGTTTACAAGAACTTCTAATTGAAAAATGTTATTTTTTTTTTCCCCCAAGCAAATAGGTAGATGTGATTATCAAATCAAAAGGCAAAGCGATGTTGTAGCAGTGCAAACTGAACTGTTGGGCTGGGAAGTCTGAAAGTATGAGAGATAATTTGTATCGAAAATGTACATGTGCCTCAGAAACCAAGGGATTACAAAGGTATTTGAGCTTGTCAATAGTACATACCAAACATGGAACTGGCAGGTGACTGGTGACCAGCAGTAAGCCCACACAACATACAGTATTGTGCAGTGATATTCAAGTTAGATGTGAACAAAATATGATGGCTATTTGTTCTTGTTACTCATTATCTCCAAATTAATGCTGTCTGTGCCACTCTGCATTGCACTATATACAAATATAATAAATAGCAGAAAGATATTTTTCCCTCCCTGCTTTGTATACAGACAATTCTGTGTATACAGAAATCTGATGGGTTACTGCTGATAATCTTTTCAGGAAAACAGTACTGAATAATGAATTGTCAATGAACACCAGGTAATTGTTTGGAAATAAGACAGTATGAAAAGATATGAAGAGCAGCACAGACAGGACTGAAAGAAAACAGGAGAAAATAATCTGCCTATCACATCGGTGGTTTGTTGAACTTTTGGGGTTAGCAACATCATGCTCAGCCACCTGAAGAAAGTAATTCATAATGTAAAGTGGCAGACCTGTGTAGTACTCCTAAGAGAAGGTTTGGCTAAAAAATTTGATGCTTTTTTATAGTTTCAGAACTGTCTTTCATTATGCACATAGATAATTTGTTTTTGTTCACTTACAAGGAATGTTAAAATGGGAAATAGTCTGAAAGATTGTGCAGTATCTACACAGCATTTCAGAATAGCATTTCTGTGCCTATTCATCATAAATTATTTTTACACTTCGAACTAGTAAGTTATTTTGCTCATTTCAAGATGGGGAAATGAAATAAAAACAAGAAAAAAATGCTCATGCAGATTAGACTGTACCCCTGCTGCAGAGTGACCAAGCACAGCCTGAACTCCACACTTACAAAACTGATTGCACATTCTGCAGATGGATTCCTGATCTGTACTAATTTACAGGATTTGTGTTCATCAACAACTGCTTGAGCTCTCCCCAGCCTTTAAGTGTGAAAGTGCACTTAGCCATCTGTAAACTCACAGAGTGGCTCTGTGATTAGAACGTTCAAAAGTTTTAGTATGTACTGACTGGTTTTATAGATGCTATTGATGTTTCTGCTTAATAAAGAAGACAGTATGTATTATAACTGATATATTCACTAGGGAATATAAAAGCAAAGTCTAAACAGCTGTCCTGACCATCAGAGTTAATGGAACATTATATCAGAATAAAAGCAGTGCTCTTTCTCAACAAGTCCTTTAAAAGAGAACTACTCAGCCCTTTAGAGAAGAAAAATATAATTATGCCTAGTGAAATGGATATATACTGAATTGTAGCTATTCCATTCCCAGTACCTTCCCTGTGATCATTCTGCATTGAAGACACAGTCCTGAGTTCAGTTTGTGTTGATTTAGCCTACAGCTACCAGGACTGGGAAGTACAGTCTGATGGACTGGGCTACCACACCTCCACTACGGAAAGGCAGCACAGAGATGCCCTCAGGCCTTCAGTACTGGCCGAGGCTCATAGGCAGATGTAATTGCCATCCCAAGCCCAAGGATACACTGCCATTGGCTCCCACCAAGCTAATACACAGCCAAGATGTAAATGCCTATATGAATACCTATCGTACTGACAGTGGCTACTGACCCCAGGCCAGGCACATCGCCAGCATGGCAGAGCTAACCTGCCATGGCTCTCCTTTGGGGAAGTGAGATGGACCACAGTGTAAAGTTAGGTGTAAATCATTGATGGAATTGTTAACAATATTGCAGTTAGGGGACAGATAATCACTTGTGATGATTCATAGAATAATAGACCTCAGCCTGTAGATCCCACACTGAGCTTGCCCAGCAGTCCATGGAAATGAGCTCTTCTGAATTAAATACATGCAAGCAACGTGAAGTGGCAAACAGTATCAGCATTGCACAAAGTTATTCTAAAGAGTCCTTCTGCAGCACACAAAGTTTCAAACACCTATGGTTTTGATTTTCTCTGTTTCATTTCCACACCTGGAGAAAGTCAGTTCTTAAAATACATATTTCATAGCAATGTGCTGTATCTAACAAATCAGACTTTTCAATAAATAAAACAACCTTATTCTGTTGGGCTTTTTTTTAAAAGCCAATGTAATAGTAATAATCTAGTAATATATAGTGAAGATTGAGAATTGCCTTGGCAAGAAAAGCGACTTAAAGGTAAATAATTTCAGAAATATAATGTGAAAAAAAGATCATCAAATCATTACCTTGTCTCTTTTTTTTTCAGTTGTATGTAGAGATACTTCCCATGAAATGTGTTAATTGGGTCAGGTGACAAAGAAATATTACTTGACCCTTACAGCTTCAGGATATTTTAGGTTGAAAATTGGCAAAGTTAATTGATCCTTTCATTAAATCTGAATGTCTGAATCGACAATATTTTTTAAAAGTTTTTATTTATACATTGTCTGAATTAAAGCATCTGCTAGCTGCCTACCAAGGTAATACCTAGTAGAGTGAAATTAAATTGAAATTAAATTGTCTTTCTTGCTGGACAAAGCTCAGAGATCTCACATTTGTTTGTTAACTCTGCTCCAAATCCCTCTTTATTCTGCTGATAAGGTCTATTCTTGACCTTATGCCTGACTTAATTTTGTTTAGGCAATGGATTACAGTAGTGTATTGCATGCGAGTGTTCCAGTAACTGCAGCACAGGAGACTAAAGGTACCATAGTGCTTGTCTGACAGAAGCCACACTGGCATTTCAGTTTTGCATTTGTTTCTTAAATTGCAATTCTACATAAGGCAGTTTCTGAAGTGCTCCTTTGCTGCCTGCCTCAAAAGTAAAGTGGCACTTCCATTGTGCAAATATTGATTTTTAAAAAGCATTCAGTTCTTTCGTGTTACATACTCTGACTGTAAAATGCAACACTTTTTTCAGATTTGTGCTATATTTGTGTGGCTAAAGTTGCCCCAAGGCAACTTTTCATATATTTCACATACTTCCTTGCTTTCTTTCTCCAAATTTCACTTTCTTTGTTTTCTGAATGTCACCAACTGCATGACAATATCAACTATTGGACTGAAAATGCCATTTTTAACCAAGTGCCATCCACCCATTATATTCGAAACACTGATGCCATTTCACATCCCTGTCCACTGCCATCCCTATGGACCATGATGTAGGATTTACACCATCTGAATGCACACAGCCACAGAACTGCAGCCTCCATGGTTGGATCCAGGTTGTAGCATAATCACAGGTTTGGATCATCAGCTGCAGCAGTTACCCTGTGTGCTCTCATGTATCTCATCAGAAAACATGGGTACAAGGACAATAAGGGAGCCTCGTGGTTCCCCTGGTATGGACAATCAGGAGATCCAAGCTGTGGTGACATGTACGTACCCACTATGCAGGCTAATTAAAAAGTTTCTTTCCTTTTTTTTGTTTGTTTTTAAAATACCAGCCACAGCAGGAAAATTATCTCCTGACTTTCCCCATGCTGGAAATATATGCCTCTTTTGTTGGAATAAGGTTAAATTTTCATTTCCGACACAATCAAGACTCATACAATATAGGCAGCATTCTGGACTTTATGACCCATAAAGCAGTAATAGCACTCAGAGTCTTCAAGCTCTTTCAACAATAGGAAGTTTGCTGCACATAGAGGGGTTGATTAAAAGTTGCTTTTCTGTTTTTAATAGTAAAATGATTTTGTCCTACTTTGCCTTGTTGAAGAATGAGAAAAACTGCATTATTGTGGATTTTACCAAACAAGTACTGAAGTTTCTAAGATCATTTTCCTCTGCATTAGTAAAATCATCAGCTGGAGACCTTAACAAAAGGGAAGTTAGGTGTTAGTGGCTATGGCTTTTAACTGCAAGAGATTACTGTAGAGATGAAGTAATGATTATTAGAGCAGAAAAACAAATACCTGCTTTGCTTCCTATTACAAAAACCTCTGCAAGCATTTTGGTCTCTTCGTGACCTATCAGTATGTCTAAGTGTCTGACAGACCACATAGAGTTACAACTCCTCTGATACCAATGCTCTTATTTCTGCGACAAAAACTGGTTTGGAACTTCTAATTCAAAGGGAGTTTCAAAGTGTTTTGTATTGCTTTAATTTATTGTTACCACTCTTCTGTCTTGGACTATAGAGTCATGCAGTTGTCCAGGCAATTGAAATTATCATTGCTTTCTCACCATCTTTCCATTTTATTATCTTTCTTTTCTTTTCTTTTTTTTTTTTGTAGTCTAGTCATCAGTTTTTATTTGCTGGCATTTACATAGGGACATACAAATCTGGCCAATGTTTTTACTGATCAAAATGTTGTGAAGATGTTTTAGACAATTGTCCATTGTCCTACTACCAGAAGATTAAAAAAAACATTCTGGACTATTTCCATAGTTCTTTGCCTCACTGACAAAAGCTCTTGGGCAGTCAAAGCACAGTAATTTTATGAAATGCTCTATAATTTCAAATGTAGCTTTTGGTGCAAGTTCACAGCCTCTGAAGGCATTGCAAATTTTAGTTACCACACATCACTTGAATGAATGTTGTTTGATTGTTTGATTCTTTCCAAAATCTTTGTTAATGGCTCCCTAATGAAGCCTTCCATTAAAAATAAAACCAAATACTTAGTAATAATTACAACAAAATCATTATATTTACATAAAGTAAAAAAGTTCAGAGACAATTTTACAAAATACCATGTACAAACGAATACACAGAGAGAATACGTGTTCAGCTGCAGCTTGCATACACAAAACTCCAAGATGTGATGAATTCTGTGATTCATGATTCTGTGATGAATCTGCCCTTGCATACTTAGGCAACTCAATAATCTGTGCTTACATTTGTCACTCCTGTCAAGATCCATCAAGGCAACTGAGGTACAGCTAGCCAGGTCTGCCTCTGCCAGCCCTACTCTACCTATCACATGGCATACAGGTATCCCTTGAGGGATTTAAGGACTGTCCCTGAGGAGACTAATTCTTGAACTGCTCTTGTATTAGGCACATAATGAACTCCACATTGCCAAGAGCTTCTCAATAGAGAGGTGCAGCCAGTTCTATCTTAACCTCATTCCTGACTGCTGATCCTGGCTTCTGTTTTGTAATCCTGTATTCTATCCTATCTTCTTTCTTTTTTTTTTTCCAGTTCTTAGATCCTGGTTTTTTAAACCTGTATTTTGCTTCTGAAAAGACCCATTGGCACTGTTCCAACTCTGTTCTCCAGAAATGTTCCAACTCTCAGCCAGTTCTTGCTTTGTATTAAACACCTTTTGATCTCCTGGCCCTATTGAACCCCTCTAGACATTCTTGTCTTGCATTAACATAAAGGAGAGAGCTACATATGGTGTTTTTGCTAACGAGCAGTACAGTGCCTGGACCAGAACCTAGCTGGATGTACAGTGGCTCTCTCTACCTCCATCCCTCACTTCCATTCTTTATCCAACATAATTTTTTCCTCATCATTCCAAACATTCTAATCCACTTCTACCTCAAATAAAAATAACTGACTGTAACCTGATTTGCAAATCCCACCTTCTAAAATCATCCTAATTTCCAGTAAAGTTAGGCCACCGATTAAAATATCAGCGAAGAGAAATATCCGTATTTCTATTGCACATGTGAAAAAAAACCTACTGCAAAAGTTTTCCCACCTTTGTGGTTTGGTGCCATCTATTTTATCAATTTCACTAACCACTGCTCACATCAAGATCAACTGAGTCAGCAGTGGGCCTTGACAGCAAAGAAAGGCAGCCTTGGTTGTATAGACTTGAATATAACAAGTATATCCAGAGTGATTATTTCACTCTGCAGTCATGAGTCCACATCTAGAAGACTGTAACCTGTTTTGAGACCCGAAGTACAACAATGACATCAATAAACAAGACTGAGTTTATTGGAAGGCCAAGATGGCTGAGGGAGCTGGGCTTGTTCTGCCTGGAGAAGTGATGGCTATGGGAGTACCTTACAGCAGTTTATTAGATCATACAGGGGAGAATGTCAAAAAGACACAGCCAAGCAATTCACAGCTGCTCTGACTGGTGTAAGTAGACACATTTTTACAACAGGTACAGTGAAGTAATGGATCAAGTTGCCCACAAAATTTGTGCAGTTTCTTTGAATGTGTTCAAGACCTGGCCAGGTAAAGCCCTGAGCAAGCTGTACTGATGTCACAGCTAACCTTGCTTTGGACCCCTGCTGGGGGGGTGGTCCATACAGCTCCTGAGGTCCCCTCCAACCCAAATTACTCTGTCATCCTATGGGTCAGAGGGAGTCAGGAGCTGAAGAAGAAACTACAAGTGAAGCAGTAATGCAGAAGCCACCAGTGTGTCCTCTCTAAGGACAACTGGAAATCTAGAGAGATGTAGTCTGGAGGCAAGCCAAATGAAAAGGCAAAATTATCATGAGCTTCACCTAAGTTGGCACATGGTGCAATTTTTTTAGGAACTCTCAAAGTGTACAATCTTAAATAAATACAGGAGAGCACTAGAAAATATTTTGGCATTACATCAAGAGAACTTACAGAACATGTAAATATTTGGTAGAGTAGGAAGCAGTCTTTAAGAGCAGGCAGCTCTTAAATATTTGGGTCTTTTAGTGAGCTTGAGAATTAGCTTGTCAACAAGTTTGTCTTCTTAAAAAAAAAAAAAAAATGTTCCTGCAGTCAGTTTCAAAACTGTAACATGTAACCAGGTAGCTTTTTGCTCTGATGTTCTTTTTCACACACTATGACTTTTGGAAGATCAAGGCAACCTCTAATTTCAACTGCACTGAAATTTTTAAGACTGTTTAAAATCACATTGACATGGTTTAAAACATCTCCCCTATGAAAAACACAGTGGGTGAAAAACTGTTGTATAAGATAACGTAAAAGACAAGTAAATCAATAGAGGAACAATTATAAGCATCACCTCAAAAAATTCTTAAAGGGCAATCCAAGATGTGTTACATATTGCAGTGAAAACATACCGTTTATACTGCCCAAGCAGGTGTCTCACAGTATCTTATCAAAAGCTACCTTAAAGTCACTCCTCATAGAGAGAGCTTCTACATAAAATCATCACACAATTGAAACAGGACACTGGGACATGGCATTTCATGAGTTCTTCAGTGGTATGCCTCAGGTACTACATAACTAGACATCTTCTTTAAGAGTGAAGGTAACTATTTTCTGTTATCTATCAAGGTAAGTAACTTGGATTTTTAAGAGGAGTTTTCACAGCTCAAACAGTAAAGTAAGATGATCTTTTCCATGGTTTTAGTTGATTCTGATAGACTAAATGAGGCAAAAGAGAGATCCAGATATAGCATACAACTAGGGTGAAACAACTGTAATTAACTCTACAAATTGGAAGGAATAGAAAATCTTATGTGCCCTGTGGATGGACCTCACCTTGTTACAAGATCTGATTATTCCAACATGCCTTAAGAAGTTGTAGGTGAACCACAGAAGGCTTTCCTGTAGCCAGAATATTCCCAAAAGTGTTTGAAAAAAGCAAAGATCTTGGAGAAATATGAGTCTACATAATATGAAGACAAATGAGAGCTTCAAAAGAAGAACCCTTTAATGAGAATTAAGGGTAGAAGGATATCCAACAAACAGTTCTCCTTTTCTGATATTAATGTAGAAAGATATACAAAATGGAAAATAAAACAAAGCTCTTACTAAGGTGCTCTTCAAATTCCCCTTCATACCTGCTGATCTCCTCCTGAATTTTAAGTGCTATTTAAAACAGGGAAAAGTCAGTCACCAGTTTTCACTTTAGAGAAACGGATCCACAGTCTGGTTATGTAATAGCAGCTAATAAACTATGAAGTATATCTCAAACTCCTAACCATATTTTTGACTGCCCCACATTAATTTTTTTTGACTGTCTTGTACAGAAGGGAGAAAAATCTGTTTAAAATAGGGATCAGCAATCCTTTACCAATCCAGAACACTCTGTCAACTCTCCTGAAGATGCATCATCATGGACAATGTTCATGTCAAAAAGTGTGAGTTGTTCAAGTCATGGTGATTATAAAAACACAGGTATCCAGGGCTTTACAATTTACTGTGCAATTGCTTTTAATGGTATCTCCAGTGCTTTATTTTCCTGGGAACAAGTATTGTTTGCCAGAAAAACTCGTGAGCCTATAGTTAACTCACTTGTTCAGGGGTTCAGTTTCAGTGAGAACTCTCTTTTTCTGCTCCTTTTTGGTCTTCTAACTCTAGTACACCCTACTTACATTGGATAATGACTCAAAGCATGCTTCCTGTATTTATGTTCCTCAAGTGGTTCACATGCCATTTCTGTCACCACTGCACTTAAAATATCTTGCACTTCATACACTCCTTCCATCCAGTCAACAGCTTATTTTTTAAAGAGTAGCAAGGCAGGATTTATGTTTTAAAAAATCCTCTTTTGTCTCTGATTGTTCTACATAATTTGCACTTCTTTGAGACGTTATTTTACAAATACAAGCTAGGAAATCAAACAATATGCATTTTATGCATATTTTTAGGCATTAACGTGGATTTAAAACTGCACTTACATAATTTGGTTTTAGTCCCTAAGTCTCATGAAAACAAAAGCAAAAAAAAAAAAAAAGATGGTAAGGCAACCATCTTTTCTTATCACACAATTTCTGTTTCATTACACATAATTTCACCCCAAAAGCCTGTTAAGTATTTCAGCATACCTGATGGCTTGAGAACAGAGATATGAACTTTACCCTTACTCCTACTTTTGCTATGTAACATTTAAATATGCTTTTCACCAAATTTGTCCCGGTACACAGCACCTTCAAAGGAATTCATGCTGAAGAGAACAGCTGGATTGATACACAGCCATCTGGTGAGTTCTGTAAGCAGAAGTGCCTAAGGACACAATTGCTCAAGAACAGGATATAAATGTATCTTTATATATTTATGATTTCATTTTTTAAGTCCTTAAATCCATAGATATTAAAGGATAGTCTCCGAAATCAAGCGTGATTTGAGGGGATATCACATGACCTTTTTTCTTAATCTCTTGTTCTCACTGTTTATTGGGGTATATCTTGGAAAATCCCTGTACAATAAGAAATATATGAGCTCAGCTGATAACTTCTGCAAATTTGCTGCTGATTCATGTCTAGCTAAAATAGAAACAAATCTGCAAGATATAGATACCACCATTTCCTCATCCCTCCATAGACAAGTTAAACCGCTTAGAAAACATTATTTCCTCTAAAACATATTTCCTCAGCAGCTTTAGCCTCATTATATTGCAACTAGCAGAAAAAAGGCTACAGGGAGAGATAATGCAAACTGCTTCTACTGATCAGAAAAACTGATTTCTCTTTTTCTCTTCAGTCATTGTGTTTCGGTTCTCAAAGAGGGAATAATTAGAAAACAAGTATTATGTCTCATACCTCATTGTAAATACTATAACAATTTACCTCCTTGCTCATTTGTAGGGTTAATTTTGTATTCAACTTTACAGAAAATATGCAACATCTATTAACATTACTTACAGCTTCATCTTCATCACATAAACCACTTTAACAGTAGGATAATAATATGTAACATTTGCAGAAAAGAAACAAAAAGTATCAGTTGAAACTGTATAAGAAATTTAGATCATTTTGCACAACAGGTACCTATATTGCAGTTATTCCAGGATCAAAAACGTCTGTAAATATTTTTGAAGATCTTTAATGTTTATGAATTATTAGAATAACTTCAGTCCTTGAAGTTATTTTCATTTACAGATGTTTCCTTAGCATAGCATTAGCATAGCACTTCCCAAATTAATGTGACTAGAGATTAGCTGAGATGAGGGAAAGGAAATATTTTAAACTGCCTTCTAAATATCACCCAAGTTACTTCTTTACAATTCTTGAAATTATTAGTCAGAACTGAATTTACATTATCGCCTCTTAGATACACTATATTGTAGTGTTTTGACTTTTGTTTTTAGAAAATCACATTCTAAGTAAAATGTAGATATTACTAATTAGCTAGCCTAAACTGCAGAAGTATGCAAATGACCAGAATTGTTTTTTATGTGAGTGCACATGCCACTCAAGCGAGAAGAGAAACAGAATTACGCATCCTAGTTCTCTGAAATTAATGCATCAAAGATGCTCTCTGTGATGCAAAAAATATAACATCCTTTAAAGATTTAACATAGTTTGAAGAAAAGGGATATGTCAGATAAATTTTACAGTGATAAAATGAGCTGAACTTCAGGACAAAATTCCATATGACGGCCTGTATGATAGAGCAATTTCTTCTGCTCAATTTAATTTGACTCTGAAAGAAACACAATTTGCAAACTTCTTTTCATCATGATAGTTGAGGTCATTAGATGAAATACAGATATATGAGAGAGACATACATATATATATATTTTCAAGCCAGAGACTTAGGAAAAGATGCTCTTTTAGTGAAATAAAAAGAAAAAAAAAAGAGATTTTGTTTAATGTAAATTGTTGAAAATGTCATAAAAATTACATCTTCTACTCCAGAAATAATATAGAATAAGCTGCTTGTAATAACTACTCTTTGCATAGCAAAAGTGAACACTTTTTGGATACATCATTAGTCTGTTCAGAACCAAGGATTAAAATTTCGTAACTGCTTTTTATTTTTCTTTTTCTTGTTATTTCCCATTATTATTCCTGACTGTCAGTGAAATCTTGGGTAAAACCACGATGCCCATCTGCAGAAAGAGGATAATATTCCTTCTGATATATTACTAAAGAAAACATTCTATTGCCTAACACTAAGAAATATTAGTTCTTCTAAGCAAAGACTTTACTTTCCACAAGTGACAGCCAAAAATACCACAGGTTAGAAAGGACACAGGGGTAATTTCATGTTTTAGTAACATTCTCCCTAGAACTGTTGCTGAAGACATTAAGGCTTTATATAAAACCTCTCTGTGCTGAGACTCCCCAGTCTTGTCTCTACTTTGATTAGCTCCATTGTGCAGAACCTCCTTTTTCAGTATAATGGTGGTGTGCCACATCTTCCCAAATATCTCATATGAACTACTTCCTGTACAAATACTTGAATTCACTGTTATATTCATGAAAATTAACTGTAAGAGATAATGTAATTAAGATACTTAGGAAAAAAAAAGCAAACCCCCACAATGCCTCAAAGAAATATGACAGACATAAATAACTTTTTTTTCTTGCATGACAACTAGCAAAAATTTCTCAAAACCACAAACGTGTTGTTTGAAAAAAAAGGTGGTAAACTGGCAAAATTTGCACTGATAATTTTGGGGTTGCTATCAAAGAAAATCAACCCAAATGAATAAAGAGAAGCACTCCCAGAGGAGAAGAAAACATCCGCACTGCTAAAACCACTTCACTAGTCTTATCATTATAGTCAGAATTGCAAATAATAATTGTAATAAATCTCTGGGCAAATCCTTCATCTAAGGTATGCCCAGCTGAGCCATGGGGAGCACCTCCTGAAACTGCTGCAGTACAGGAGAGCTGGGCAGGCCAGGAGGTGTGTGAGGTGAGGGGCCACACAGTTCTCCTGCCTCCGAGTCTGGCAGTGCTTGGTGCCTTCTGAACCGTCCCCTCTGAAGCAGACAGACAGAGGTTCTGCTTCCTCAGCCTGAAGAAAGGAAGGCTCCAGGGAGATCTTACAGCAGTCTTAGTACCTAAAGGTGTTCTGCAAGGAAGCTGGAGAAGGATTTTTTCACAAGGGCATGTAGTGATAGGTCAAGGAGTAATGGCTTTTGCCTGAAACAGTGGAGATTTAGATATAAGGAAGAAATTCTTTGAGGCAGGGTGGTGAGGCACTGGAAGAGGTTGCCCAGAGAAGTTGTGGATGCCCCATCCCTGGTAATGTTCAAAGCCAGGCTTGATGGTGCTTGGAGCAATCTGATCTATGGCAAGGGGTTTGGATGAGCTTTAAGGTCCTTTCCAACCCAAACAATTCTCTGGTTCTATGATTCTATCAATCATTTAGAATCCTACATATTTAAACAGGCTCCATGCAAGCCCTGCACTGAGACTTCATCCTTTTTAAGTGTGTGCCGCACTTGCTTTGATGTTTCAAGGTCAATAGCCTAGCAAATTGATCTAGCAAACATGCTTCCCTCACCGAGCTGCTGCTCTCCCCTCATATTTCCAATGTGGATAATATTCTTTTTGCATCTATTCTGCCTGGTAGAGAATTAAGTAGCACAAACTGCAGCGTGGTACAGTTCTCACAGATTAATATTCTCATTTCTTAGAGCTCACTGATTGTTAAAGCAATTCAATGAACTTCATAGATTCTCCATTTTTAAATGTCACCCTTTGGCACCAAGATATTTAGTACACATTTCCCAGTTAATTTTTATTTTACTTGTTTTCTGTAGATTTTCTCATTTATTATTAGCATAACATCAGTCTCAGAACAACTTAGACAATTAATTCAAGCATAGTCACAGTGTTTGTTACTCATTGTTACTCAGTTCAGTAGCACTTAGGAATTTTACAGCTTAAATGCAGGTAAAAACTGTAAATGGAAATAACTGAGTTTACTATGAAGAGACCAAAAGACTAACTGTTTAGCAATTATAAAAATATTTTCTATTTTAAAAAGATTAAAAGGATTTTTTAAAAAGGTTACAAGGATTTAAGAAAAATTTCAGTGATTGCTCGGGCCGGAATTTGATCAAAACATCACCCAGGCGATTTTAAAATGTGATTGTTAATGGAATAGTTACAGTGCTCAGTTGAATCTGGCTTTGCTAGAAATCTTTCTATATATATTTTGCTGTATATTTTATATATATGTCTTTGCTAAGGTAATTTTTTTTCTAGAAAATACTTGGGTTTTTGCAAAAGAATATTTAACTCATTCCTTTAAGAGTAAACCACAAGACTTTGTGCAACACCTAGGGGGTTTTGTGCTTTTTTAATGGAAAAACATAATTATCTGCTCTTGAAAAGCCCTTTTTTCCAACAGATTTCAATAAAAAACTGAATATTCAGAGCCAAAATAGACTGATGGCTTTATTTTTTTATTCTCAGGAGTAATTTTTTTCTCTTTGAGATTTGTTGTAAAATTATAAGGTACTTTATCAACCTATAATGTATTTAACCTCTGCTTTCTCATCATTAGCAATAGAAGCTTGCACAAAAACTACGGAAGTGGGTGACAGCAGAAAGTACCTGTTGACAGGTAAAGATAACCAGTGTTATCATCTTTCAGATGTTTATATTTCAGCCAAATCATCATATGCAAGTGCAGTGTTTTTGTTAACCACAGTATTACATTTTAAAATACCTTAAATTTCTGATAGAGACAAGGATACTCAAGATTAAAAATTAAAAAAATAGAAAATTATCAAAGCCAAAATAAAGAGAGCTTAAATTAAATAAAAAAGCAAAATTATAGCAACAGAATTATTTTCTGAGAATTTACACATCTTTGACTAAAGAAGAAAATACTAGAAATCACAGCCATCGATATCTATATTCAAAGTCACTAAATTACTTTTAATACATCAGCAAAATGCAGTCTGATAAAACCAGAAATTAAAGATATTTTCTACATTATCATATGTATAGAGCTCAGTTCTAGAATTCTGAATTTATCTTATCTAGCTATATTTTTAAGTCTTATAACTGAACTTCAAATCCTGTACTTAGAGGAACAGAACTTCAGCAATTTATTCCACAAATTATTCACATTAAGTATACAATATTGCAAATATAAATGCTCTCAGCATTATGGGCCAGAGAGACTCTCTGCACTTAGTAAAATTCCTTGCATTCCACACATAAGCATGACTGATTAGATAACCTGAACACTCACAGGCTGTTGGGAGCGACATGACCTGTCGTTCCAGATCAGACAGCTGGCTGAGCCATCAAGTTTCTGGCTCAAAAGTACAAATACTGATTAGCCCCATAAGAAAGCACAGAAGCCATGGAAGAGACAATGACTAAAAAGTTTCCTCATCTGGGAAACTCTTTGTTAGTCTAACTGGTGTTTGATTTATTTCCTCAAGCAAAAAGCTTATTAGGGTGAAGGTAGCCAAGGGGAAGATGAAGGGAACCATAAAACTACACACAGATATTCCCATTTGAAAGTCTGTCAAATTCTTAACTGAGGTTAGGCCCTCAGTTGTACAAGTGTTCTATAGAAATGTATTACATTGAATATTTGTGCATGGTCTTATCCATGTTAGTTTTTGCCTTAATTATTTTTCAGCACAGCTACATTCTAATTATTTTGTCTTTCTAAGTTTTATCCAAATATTTAAAAATTTAAAATTTAAACTGGTATGTTAAATAGATATATATACAAACAATTTATGCACTGATTTGAGGGCATATGGATACCTAATGTAGCCTCCGTTTTATACTCAATATTTTGAATATTTCTAATAACATCCTTAACAACAGACATTGTAAGAAACAATTATAGGATCAAAGAGGTATATTCATAATTACTATAAATTATCAGATTATTACGGGGTATATCAAGATCTTCACAGAACTTCGAAACTCTAAAACAATTGCCAATATAAATCAACTATAAATCAAATACAGCTTATATGCAGTAAATTCAAAGATCTCAACATCACCTTAGCTTGGATATTTGTTCAACTCGACCAGGGTTTCAAGAAGAAAATTGACAAGTGCTTCTGCTAGCAATCTTTGCTGCTCTGTGTACTGCTCTGCTTTGATTTCTAAGGAAGGGACAACGGCATTCTGGGAACACCATCAAATCAAAGATTTCAAACAGCACAGACCACAGGGTACCACGTGTAGCTGTAACAATGGCACAACTACTTACTGCAGGTTTCAGAGGGAAAAGGCAGCTCTTGGACACTTTTGCATATTGCAA
>JAWWMO010000083.1:131741093-131803389 GCA_035047845.1 Dendrocincla fuliginosa | reverse complement strand
ACTGAGAATTAAGATCTGCTTCTGTGGTATTCGAATTCAACCTCTTCCACCTCCAGCATACAGCTCTTACCTTTTGCACCTTCTCTCACACAGGTAACCCACAAGGTGGTACTTGATTCATTGCTGAATCAAAGCGTCCCAGTCTGAAGAACTGCAGCTGATCAGTGTCTGCATGCTCCAAGAGCATTTCAGCTGCATCTACACTACACAAATAAACTGAGCACATGCTTGACTCTTCTTTTCCACAGTTTAATTTGTCTTGGTCTTGTTACCAGTTTAGATGATCACAAAGTCATATGCTAGTATGCCTAATACTACTATTTTTCTACTCCAAACACAGAGAATTATGCTGTATGTAAAACCTGAATTATGGTCATTGATTATCAGGAATTGCAGCTTTACATACATCTGATGATGCAGAAAGTTTCAGTCTTATTATCAATACAAATCACTAAAGATGGAGTTGGGAAATCCTCTTTGATGTTCAGTATTATCATGCATGTGATGTACTCTTTTCTATATTTGACTAAATAAGCTTGTTCAGCAAAAATTTCAGTTTTTATCTGGTCTTTTACTTCTTTTATCCCAACTTTATTCCTTGTTGCTCTAACATAGTATGTTCCTAATTACTACATCACTATTACTCATTGCTATATTATGTAACTGGAGTTCTCTGCCTTTTTGTAGGTCATTATTTTCTCCTAAAAAAAAAAAAATAAAATGAGTCTCAAGAGAATTTGAGGTTTAAATGTGTGTCAGCTGCCAGTCTCTGTTCTACCTTTGTTCCTAAACAAAGCCATAGTTTTTCACTATTCTAACTCTTACATAAATCCAGCCCCCTTTAGCTTGACATTTTATGCTTTTAGTGACTCAGACTTTTTGTAGTGGCTAATATAGCCTGAGCTGATGGAACTCTCTCTGGATTCTATACTGACTTATACTGATTACAAACACTTCTAGGAAGCAGTATCTTCTCTCATTTTTCTCATTTTTCAACTCTCCTCAGCAGATCCACTGGGCATATTCTAGTCATGGGGCAAGGAGAGAGGACTGGCATGCTTTCTCACACCCTTCATCCTTAGTTTGTCAGCAGGGATTCCTGAATCTGAGCAGTGGCAAAAAAAGGCCAGGGGAAGCAGTTACTCACCAAATACAGTACTGTCAATTTGTTTGCCAGAAGAGCCAATGGCAGGAGTACCAAACAAGAAGCAAGACAGAGAGGTTCAGAGAGGTTTGATGAGGAACTTTTGGAACTAACTTCAAAACCCAGTTCAACCAAATGTGAACAGCGTAAATTTCACACAGGTAAATTTAACAGCTCCCATCTTGGCCCTTCTCTCTTCATAGTGCATCTTGTTTAAACACTTAGAATTGGGAAGCTTAGTTTTTATGCAAAACAATCAGCCAGTTGTAGAAAGGTTCTTGAGGAAATTTACACAAATCAGGCTAGTGTTGCAGAGGCACAACATGGTAAATGGCTAATTTTGTCTCTAGAGGAATACTCTTGTGCTGCTGTGGTTTTTTTCTGTATTTCCAGAATTCGAGTTTTCCTGCATGTCAACTTCTATCAGCACTGCAATTCAGACTTTAGTATATATCTTATTTAGTACAAGTCTAATAGTACTCAATAAGCAGAAACAAATAGTTGCTCCAATACCATAAATTATTATACCTAATCCTTAGTGCCCACAGTGTTTTTCCTCTCATGTCTGCTTAGCTTTAAATATTATATGAAAATAAATATATTGCTTGCTTTCCCAATGTCTGTCCTGCAACCATACTTCAGCAGCTTCTGAAAGAAGTTATTGACGGAAACAACTCTTTTACACAATGTATTACCTGCCAAACTAATGTATACAAAATAGTATGGAACCAGAATAATTATTGTTCCAAAAAAATGAGGCATGCATAAGAATAATAAAAATACAATCTGCAATTTTATGAATCATGGGAAAAAAAATATGAGGGGAAAATCAATTTCACATTTCAGCAGCTTCTAAGAATACTGAGGTCTGGAAGTAAAGTTTTCCCACAAATTTACTAATGTATGACTGTGCACCACAGAGGGATATGAAGCTTCTTCTGAAGCCTCTAGCTTCCAGAGGTAGAACAAAGCTAGAGAGGTATAATACAGGATGCTTCTTTTAATATTTAATACAACTTCTACTTTTATAGCCTTTGCATCTTCAGCAAGGAAGGATTTTTTTTTTTTATTTAAAATAATCATGAGGGACGTATCGTTGCTGTTGATGTCCATTTAGAGAAAGAAGCAGAACATAAAGGCAAAAGAAAATTCCACATGCTAGCTCTCCTGAATGTGGCTTAATGTCTACTTAATGACATTTTTCTCAGATGTGGCACTCTTGACTGCCTGCTTGTGCCACTTAACTGGTTTAAAAAATCAAAGTTACTGTATACTGCACAGAGCATCAGATTTCAGTCAGCATTTGACATATGTGTTTCAGGTCATTATCCGTAAAAATCTTTGTAGAAAGCAGGTAAGTAAATTGTGCTTATTCATTTTCTGTCTCTAGATAATATGAGAACTTAATTAGGAGGAATTGAAGCAGTGGCAGTAAAACAAGTGAAGACAGAACTCTCATATGGCTTAAGAGAGTTATGGTTCTCCTATGGCTTTAAAACTACACAATTTTAAGACTCTATCTTGAATTAATACATATATGTGAATATTCAGTGTCTAGTTCCACAAGTTCATTGATAGAACAAATAACTCATTTTCAAGTACTGAAACTACACTTCAGCAGAAGAGTAAATTAACTGTTTATTTCTGGAGACATTTTGTTTGATGTATGCAGTAAATAAATCACCATATTCATAAAATAATTCCATTTATAATTTTCCTCTTTAATACATTCCAATAATACTGAAGGCAAAATTTTAATTAAAAAAGATAAAAGATGTAGAGTAAGGCCCAATAGTATGGTGTAGGTGAAATGGAAAAACAAGGATAGTAAATAGTTCCTTAGGTAGTGATATTCTATCCAACTCCTTCACATGGGAACTCATTTACTCCACACCAGTCCTACTTCTGACTCAAATTTCAGTCAAGCATAAAGGGAGCAGGAAAATCAGCAGATTAAATCTGGGTACACATACAATACATAAAGTCATATTTGTGTGGTACATACAATCACAACACTTACGATAAGGTCTGCTCACAGAATTATGCTCATCTTTAAAAGGTAACACCTTTCAAAGCCCACAATATAGAAACACGTGAAAATAATTTTGCCATAGTTGTCAAAATAAAAGAAACATCTAAACATGACATTATACCAAGTTCCTCCTACATAATGTTAATAAACATTCCTGTGCCTTTTGTAGTAAAATCCACATTTGCAAACCCTCAAATAATCATGCAGCACATCTACAGAGTTTTAAAATATCTTAAGCCATTTTCACAGTTTTGTTTTTGTTTTGTCAATTCTATTTTTGTTAACAGGGTTTTCCATTTTGAAATGGGCTTTATTGAAGCTCTTCCTCTATTTTCCCACACTGAAATGTATATTCTAGAAAGTAATTATAACAAGTGTATAAGTCTACATTTTCTGCAGAATTAATAATACTTAATAAGTTTGATGATTTATTTGCCTTCAAATATTTAATGTCTCATTTTACAGCAGCTTTGCCAATTCTGGGAGCAAGGAACTACATCCTGGAAATAAGACTTTTATAGGTCAGAAGCCTCATGTTTTTCACTTACAATCTGACCTCAATTAACGAAGTCTTTTAGAGGACACTAAATTATTTTTGCATAATAGAAGTTTAAATTGAAAATATCTTGGTTATTTTAATTAACACACTCTACATGATATGACCCTGTTCCAGATAGCAGGAAATTTTGGATAATATATTTAAGGTTATGCTACTACATGGAGATTTAGATTCTTGGCAAACTGCCACAGTTGGGGTGAAAGCTTTGGTTGGTGCATAAAATACCTTTCCAAGTGATAATTAAACTAAGTAATGCTGCATCTTCCAGTTTTCAATAGATCGAGACAACTCTCTGTTCAACTATATGAAAGCAGTGAGCAAAATTCACTAGCTCTCATTTCATCTATCGCTCAATAAACAACTTTTTTACTTGTCTCTGAGTTTTTAAATCATGAAACTATTGTTCACTCCAATAGATAATTACACTGCCTTGCCTTAACTTATCCTTCTTAAATTTTAATGACCAAGAACACTGTGCATAAGGGTTTTGCTGCACATTTCAAAAAATTTTATTATGGACACACAAGAAACTTTTACTGAAGAAAAACCCTGCCACTCG
This sequence comes from Dendrocincla fuliginosa, assembly GCA_035047845.1. Lineage (NCBI taxonomy): Eukaryota > Metazoa > Chordata > Aves > Passeriformes > Dendrocolaptidae > Dendrocincla > Dendrocincla fuliginosa. The sequence goes on along the minus strand of JAWWMO010000083.1, from coordinate 131,799,095 downwards.
TCTATTACTTTCAAATAGGATGTCGGATATTTCAGTTTAGCATATTTTGTCGCTTTTCAAAACAAAACTCCCTTGCCTTAGAATGATAATCTTGTTCCAGCCTGGAATCTGATCCTGCTACCTGTTTGTACTTGCTCATTTTCATTTGGCGATTCCTTTCTTCTACATCCATTGCACCTGTTAAGTTAAAGAAAGAAAAAAAAAAAGGAAAATAAATACACAAGCAGTCCTCATTCCAAGGTTAAAATTATGTTTACGTAAGTGTTAACAGGAAGAGATGAAATTTGATTTACTTAAACTCTGTGTATATAATTTTAATTTCTGAAGTACAATTCTGCAGAAAACAAAAAAGTTGTAACAGAAGGAAAATAGCAGCTAAGTATTTCAGCAGAATTTAATAAATGTATTATCTATGCAATTCAAATGAAACCAACATTGTGGAAAACTCAATATAAATGGAACACAATGTTTCCACAGAATATAATGTTCCTTTTTCAAAAATATTCAAGAGAAATTGAGTCATATAATAGAAAGGAATGCAAAGACAACTTGTTTATTTTGGGTGCAGATTTGGTTCTGCATTTACTACGGTGTGACATACCAAATTACTAGTCAAGTGACAACCACAGATTAGCAGACCTTCTGTACACTACTGGAGCATATTCTTAACGTGCTCAAAACAATTTAAAGATGTCTAAAGAAATCTTAAAGAGCCACCCAGTGGCATCACTGTATTACATTCTAATGACACACAACTTCCAGAACAATTTCAGTATTCACTCTTCTTGGATCAAAAACGTGATTGGTTTCTGTCAGGGATAGGTTCTTATGACATGACTCAGACAGCAGCTGGTTTCAACCAACTGGTACCATAACACCACAATTTACTTTGTAAAATAATAAGCAAGTAGATGCCAAATCTGAGGTGGAAGACTGAGAATTAGAAAAATAATAAGAAGACAACAGCTCAGAAAAGATTTTCAAACAAAAAATAGTTAGCTATTAGTCACACACAGTTTTGATTCTTTTCCACTTTAACATGGCTTAAACCAAGAATATTTATTATCCCCTGAATGCTAAAAAGTATTCATTTTGACTGTCTTAAACTTTCCATAGTTTAACATTCCAATGTTTTTAGGATTAAAACTTCAGAATCCCACTAGTAATAAGTGGAAGTTTCTCTGTATTGAGAGTTTCTATGTATTGAACAATCTGGACTGTATTTATGGAACTGAGATTCCAGTGTATTTTATAAACCTGATTTAAACTCTAAACTTCTACTGCAAGTAAAGCAGGGCTTTGCACAGGACCTATGCAAAGCCTCTGAGCTTTGTATTTCCTTTCTTGAGAACAATAAAGGAGAGCTGCCAGGTCAATGTTGGAGCACTTCATAAGAAATTTGAAAGGAGAGAAGGGTGAAAGGAAGTGGGAATGCAAAAAAGACTAAATTGTTCTGTTCTCTATAAACATTCTGGCAATATAAACAATATAAATGAAAAGACTTCATCAAAAATTCTAAGGGAAATTAAAATGAATAAAAATTAATTAGAAAGAAGAAATTATGCTTGATGATGTAGAGGTGGGCCTCACCAGCTGTCGCACGATAGGGAAAATAAAATTAAAAAGAGAGCAACAGATGAAAATTCCTAAAATAAAATACAACTAGTTTTTCCTATCACAATTTTCCTCAACTATTATAGACCCCATAGCAGTATTTGTCAATTTATCATTAGGATGAAGCGACTTTTTCAGGATGGAGTTTTAAAAGCTCAAAAGATATCTTTTTTTCTCTTGAAAACAAAAACTTCACAGTGGAAAATTGTATTTTTTTCAATGACAAAAGTCACATAAGTTATTTTTGAAGTAAAATACTCTCTGTTCAAAGAAAGAAGTCATCTTTTGCTGAAATCACAACATTCTGCAAATCCACTTGATATTTTTCAGTAATGTAAGAAAGGAGATATTTTTCACAAAAAGGGAAATATTGTCAATATTTCTTATGTGTTCTTATGAAATCATCACATGTGTTCTTTGTCTCCAGACATTCTGCCAAATTTCAGGAAATTACAAGAAGTGATGAAATAAAACTTCTTGAGCATAGAACAGAAATTTCACAATGACTGGAGAAAATATCCATTTTTATCTATGATCAGTTTGCAAAGTGAAAGCTAGATTTTCACAAATCCAAATGCCTATGATATGCAAACCAAGCACTCCGAAATATACCATTCAAAAGGGGAGCATAACATGTAAGACCTTGGTGTGAGTCCTCTGCAGCAAAACAAGCAAGATTTGTAGCTTGTTTTTGTCTCAAGAGAAAATCAAGACAGAAAAATTTTGAAAAATTATTATTCAATTTCCATTAAATCTTATTAAAGGAAAATCTGACTTGCTTTGTATTTTTGAAACTGTTTTTAACTCAAGTGAGTTAATTCACGTATGTGCAAAAAGAGGAGAACCTGAGGGCAGTGGAAAGTTCATAATGCAACAGATCAGCTCTGGTACAAGGAACTGACATGCAGAAAGAGTGTGCAGGGCTCCTGGCTGCCATGGGCTGATCTCACTGTAACTTAAGCCAGATCCATCCATGATCAGGATGGTAGTAGGAAAGGCTGAGAGAGTGTCATGGCACTTCCCATTCATGTGGTCCAGTGCTGTCATTGTCTCCACTTCTGCTGGCAAATCTGTACCTGCTGGAACCCATGTGAGGGGGTTGAGCAGGAGCAGAACATTCTTCTAGAGAGTTCCGTAACTTTCTGGGTGCACTCAGCTTTTAATATGAGTTTGGTAACCAAGGCTGAACACTGGTCCTATCCTAAGGACTCCACTGTAGTCAGGAGCTGTTTATGCAGTATGTGTAGACAAACCAGAACCAACCTGAATCTAATCATCAACAGTGGTGAAAATGTAGGAGCATAAGCTTGTACACATCTGAATAAACACAAGGGCTGACTGAGCCCTTAACTAGAGCCCAGCACAACACATTGTCAGGACTACAGAGACTGACAGTAGAAAAATTAAAGCTATTTCTGACATATTGATGGACTGCCACAATACACCAAAGCAAATGCAACCAAATTTTGGCCAGGGAAAATGGGTTCATTTGTACACTTCTGCCTTAGCTTCCCTCCAGAATTTTCCTTCTAAACAGTAGCTGTACCTCCAACACATCCAATGAAACACTCAAATTTCAGCCATAGACGCACACACACATACACACACACACACACAGAAAAAAAGACTGAAATGGAAGAACAAAGCCTGATGTTGCTCACCAAACATAATCATTGCACTGAGGGCAATGTGCTGAAGTTTTGATTATTCTAAATAACTCTATAACATTAAAAATGCATGACCTGAGGGTTAGTTCAGTGGAGTTTTCATGGGCACGAGGAAATTCCTGGCTGAGAGAGAGAGCCAGCTGCTGATTCATTACCAGCCATTCTCCACCTTTTCAGAAGAGAGTGAGCTGACGGAAAGCAGCGTCACTATGGTGCTAAGACAGTCCTGAAATGCCAGCATAAGACACCCAGGTACTGTACCCAGGTACACAGCAGCCCTGTAACCTGTTCTCAGATCCACAGTTGTGTCAGGGCTTAGCTCTACTGACTACTGTAAAATAAACCTCAGGCCACATGAATTTGACTTTGACCTTTGTTTTTATCTATGGAAATGTAAACAGTAGACAAAGACTTGCAATTACAACTTTAGCTACAGGATATTCTGTAACAAAAGATAGGGAAACGTCTCAAGACACAGACAAAGAGGGTGCCTTGGAGCCTGTAGGAATAAATGCCTTCAGATGCTGCAAGCAGGATTAGATGAGCAGAAGTGCCATCAGGAAATTAAGCCACCCATACAAATTATAAAATCCAGTAACAACCAACAGGCGGCATCCAGCTCAAGCTGTAACTACTGTTGTCTATTAAACATAGTAGAAGTAGCAACTCTTGACTTTTACTGAAGTGGAACCCTAGGGACAAGTCTGACTGAGGTGGTATCAGTGTAATTCCTACCATGGTCTAGGTGGTGATTGCAATTCCATTCCTACAACAGTACTCAGGGCTGGCACTGGAATCACTGCTCTAGCTTCAAATAAAAAATATTATTTTTATGTTTTAGCTTGAAATTACGTAAGATTCAGCATGTAGTGCCGTGATCACAGTGGTGTTGCATCCAGGGTTGGAGTTGATGATCTTGGAGGGCTCTTCTAACCCAGCTGATTCTATGATTCTATACTTTCCCATTAAAGCTTTCCTCATAACTGAAAACTAATTTTTTGGGGGATTTTTTGGTTTCTTTTTCATTTTAATGGGCTGTAATCAGTGATTTGGCTAATACCTAACATTTCCTGACCTCAGCTACTCAGGGACTCACAGTTTTATGAGGAGATAAACAATCATTCAATTCAGCCTGAAGCTAAAGAGCCAAATTTGCTGGGACATAAAACCAGCTGGTACATCTGTTCTTTCATTCTTTCTTTTGTTGTCTTCTTCAGTGGGAGTTACTAAACAATTCCAGCTCCTGTGGATGTTGATGGTGATGTGTGTTTGGAGGAGTTTGCTGTACTGTGAGGCTTCTGGGACACAGAGAGTAAAAAGGAAATGGGCATGAAACTAGAGTGGAGTTTTTCCTATAGTATTAGGACAGATTTAGTTTTGGATACATATGGACAAAAGGCATACAAAATTTGGGAGGCACAGCTACTCAGGCATAGGAAAAATCTAGTGAGGAAAGGACAAAAGAAACATTGACATTTTGGAAATTAAAAACTTGTAACAGAGAAGAAAAAGGACGTGTGCATGTGAGCACACTGTGTCTGGAGAGGGAAGGACAAAATAGAAGTCTTAAAGCATATGACAGCTTTCTTTAGCTGATTCTGGTTTCTGTCTTCCCATTTCTCACCCTAATTTGACTCCTGTAAAAAAGCAAATGAAATATATTTGGGAAAAGTTCCATTCCCCAGTGTCTGTTTTGAAATCCCCAAAATACATCAAAATTGTGATCCAACTCTATGCTACACATTTGCTTAAACACAATAGATCAAAAAACTTTAGTCAAAAACACAAACAAATTTTGAATGTCACCCTACCTGTATCCCCATTCTCTGGATCTGCTTTCTTTTCTTCTATAAACAAATGAAAGCAATATGTAAAACAAAAAGAGGGGGAGAGAGAAAATGCAGAAATAATAATAAAAGTAATATAAATCATGCATTAAAAGAAAAAAAATAATAAATCCCACCAAATTAATTTAACTAGATGAGTTTAGTCAACCAACCAAGTATGAAGCTCTACATCCAGAGGCATATTCACTGCATGCTAGTGTATACATTTGTGCACTCCTACTGAACATTTATTGAAGGGAACCCATGGGTACTTTGTGCCCTTCCAGAATTGTTAACACACTCAACAAAGAGAGAGCAAGGCAGGTGTCAGATATAGCTACTTTACAGTTTCCCTAATTGGGATGACACAAATATAGACATAGAAAATTTGCTTGTGCGGTATGTTTTATGCAGTGTACACACGAGATACAGCCTAATGGTTCAGGGAAAAAAAAAATGAATGTGTCAGAATGGTTTTCAGTAATTATTTAAATCTTCATCGGTTTAATCAAATCTCATAGCTTCTATAAGTTAAAAGGTTTAATAATGATATTACCATAGCTTGTCTTAGAGTTAAAAATTATAAAGAACAAAAGATACTAACATCAATACTCAAAACCAGTTCATGCACATAAATTCAGCTGACTGATGCCAACAAATAATCTGAATGTATATCAAAGGTTGTAAATGGCTCAGGGCATTCCTTTGTCACAAGGAAATGAAAATACATAGGAACCCTATCAAATAATTTGGCAGCCCATAAATAATCTGAAATCCAAGTTTGGTAATTAATGTGAAAGAATTTTAAGTCAAATGAAATTTGCTTTAATTAGAAATACATTAATATTTAAATAGATGCTGTTTCTTTTTCAAAATTGTATTAAATTCAATTAAAACAATCCCATGAATATGGAGCAACAACCCCCAAGCTACACACCAAAAATAGCATGCATTACTAGAACTAAATATTTTTTCCAGAATTATTGGTTATTGAGGGTTACTCACAAAATTATGATCTAATTTACAACACACACACTGAAGAGGGGAACAGAGGTGTCATATTTTAGGGAAATACCATTTTGTAGATGGGTATGGAAGCAGAAAATGAAGTCATATGTAGTAAGAAATCATACTGGAGTAAGGTAGAAGTATATGAAAGAAAAATGTGTTCCTGCAGAAAGCATAAATAATGGACCACACTTCAACAGGATCTTGGTTCCCATCATGTGTGGGATCAAGGCTATTGTTCTGCTGGAAATTTCTAGTAGAACCATTAGGGAAATTAATGGGAAACAGATACGATAAGTCATAAACCTACACTTTTGTAAATCAGCAGGTACTAAATCAATTCTTGGAACCTCTGCCATTAACCTTTCCTGCCCCATACTCTACACAGTTTGGGCAGCCTGGCCTATACTACCTATGTGAGATGTAGATAGTGGTAGGAAAATAGCAGAGAGAAAGTAGTACTTTTGGCTTTTCAACCGTTCAATTTATTATTTTTAAATTTTTATATTGTCACCAATATAAAATCTACAAATGTATCTTCTACTGCCTCATTACTTTCTAAAACAGAAAGCAATTTGATAGCAATATCACTGATCTAACATAATGCACAATAGATGAAAGTGAAGTAAGTCATTAATACACTCGAGCTCAGAGAGGATGACATTTCTAAGGTATTCCATATGCACAGTGAAGAGAAATCCCTACTTTGCCTAAATATATCTTAATACAGAAATCTCATACTATATAGGATAATTATTTTTTAAGATGCCCAGAAGTCCATTTACCTTTATGTCTGCACATTTTTTTGTCTGCACATTTTAAAAATGTCTGCACATTTTTAAACATGGGTCTTTAAATAAATACATCATCAAAATAAAGAAGATTGAAACCTGTCCAACTTTACTCACTTTTACTCCATGTTTAAAAAATATAGAGAAAAATATTTCCAAATGGAATTGTGGAAATGAACACCATAGTATTATAAAACATAAAATTCTATTAGATTCTTGAATTTTAAAAGTGTAATTGAAGTGCAGTGACAAATCTCTAGGATTTCTTTAGATTTTCACAAGAAAGGTGAGTGTAGTGGATCCTACTCTCCAAACTGAGGTTTCAGTTGTATTGTGATGAGTTGTCTGAAGTACTAGAAAGACTGAATTGAAAAAGATCTCACCTGGGTGGGAAGCAGCAGAACTGAACAGTATCAGTATTGTCTATTGACCAAATAAAACAATACTAATTTCTCAACAGCAAAGATCACTGCAGCTACAGACCTAGTCATCACCTATTAAAAGAATTCAGAGTAGGTTCAGGATGTTGATACTAAATTAATTAATGGTTTTGGTTATTATGTGCTCAAAATAAAAAAAGCTCTAGAGAGCTGGTAACTGCTTGACCTATTTTTATTTATATGATGTCTTCAGTATCATCAGTCAATAATTTTCACCATTACTTGATTTAACCTTGGTTTACAAAGTGCAAAGCATATATTGTATCCTGTGGTGTAATGATCTCAATTTAAGAACTAAAGTTTTTCAGAGATAAACAATTTGGAAAAAAAATCAATGTTTTCATGAAGGAGACATTTCTGTACATCACAGAAAATAACTATATGCTTTCAGTTTAATCAGAATACAGATAAATTTATTGATGAAATATAAAGATGAACTATAAGGATAGAGAGATTGAAATGCTGAAACATCTTCTATCAAAACCTTCTTCCACCATCACAGTAGACACTGCTATTATAATGACCACTGGCATTTTATAAAACGGCAGACACAGCCAGGTTCTCCTGCTCTTGCAATGGACTGTTCATTCTAACTGGTTCTAATATATCCAATAGATTTCTAACATATATCTGGAAGATAAAATGAATAGAAAAGAATTTTTACCAAGGCCCTCATTCAAGAGCAGACTTAACAAAAACTAAGCCTGATTTGAAATGGCCTTGATAAGCTATAGTTCCCTGGAAATGCCTTAACATCTTTGATGTTCTGATGGGAACATGGAAGTGCCAGGGCTCCTCAGACTTTATCCACCTCACTTTGAGAAGTCTCACAGACCAGGGACTCCAAGAGCCTTGGAATAGAATATGACCATTTCTCTACATGACCAAATAGAATAACAGTTCCACAGGAGAAGCAGGATAGAAAATGGCAGCACCAAACAATTTATGAAAAATTGCTGACTTCCTGGTGAGGATAAGGGGCAGCCTGACTCTGCAGCCTTAAGGTTACAACTGGGAGCTGCTGGGCTTTATATTCTTCCTCCCAGGGTTCCTTCCTTCTCTTACAGCTGACTGCCCCAAACTTAAAGTTACAGCCTGGTTCTCTCTTGAACTGTCTCTCTTCTCTCACTTGGGATCCAGACAAATGAGATTTGCATCAGTTAAACTGAGGCCTAAAATAAATCTTGACTTCTTTGTTTTGAATGAAAGAAATTGCAGCTTCCCACACTGGAGGATGTGAATGTTGTCACAAGAGACAGATGTGGAACATCTCATTTGTTTCTGAGTTTAAGCAGAATTTAAGACAATGAAATAAAAGGTTTTACCCTTCAATTTTTTATACTTGCAAAACCTTAATATCAGCAATATGATTTGGAATTCTATTTATAGAATGGATAAATTAGCTTCTTAAGTGCTTTATGGAAGCGTGAGTCTGCTTTTTCAAGTTAGTGCAATTTGTTAAATAAAATTTTATTTTAAAAATCAAATATAAACATAGGACGCTAACTTCTGGTAAGTACTTTTAAAAATGCTAGTCAAATTTCTTACTAGAGATTTCTCTTTAAATGTTATGAGAATATAGGAAAACCAATCTTATACAAAACAAAACAAAAAAATCCCTGAAGCAATATTACAGAATGACAGAATATTCTGAGCTGGAAGGAACCCACAAGGTCATCAAAGTCCAACTCCTGGCCCAGCCTAGGGCAGCCCCCAGAGTCACACCATGTGCCTGAGACTATCATCCAAACACCCCTTGAACTCCATCAGGCTTGGTGCTGTGACCACTGCCCTGGGGAGCCTGTTCCAGTGCCCAACCACCCTCTGGGCGAAAAACCTTTTTCTAATATCCAGCCTAAACCTTCCCTGACACAACTTCAAGCCCTTCCCTCAGGTCCTGTCACTGGTCACCACAGAGATCAGTGCCTGCCCCTCCTCTTCCCCTCATGAGGAAGTTGTGACTACAATGAGGTCTCCCCTCGGTCTCCTCTCTTCCAGGCTGAACAGACCAAGTGTCCTCAGCCACTCCTCACACAGCTTCCCCTCAAGGCCCTTCACCATCTTTGTTGCCCTATTATCAAATCAGGCAAAGGAAAGAAGATTGTCTCCTGAAAGTAATATGTAAAATGTAGAGGCATCACTTCGAACATCACAACTTGTCAGTTGAAGGTCTTTTACTCAAAGGATTACATTTCCTCCTGTTTCTAGAGCCATTCAATTGCAATTCTACCTCTAAGGAATTAGTTCTAAATTTTGTCATTCTGGCCATCAACAGTATGAAAAATACAACTGCCTAAAATCTACAGGTCTAGCAAAATATCAGGTGATGTGTGATATACTGAACTTCACCCCAGGGCTTTATGTCTAATGTGTGGCAAACATAAAAGAGTTACTGTGGCAGCAAGCAAGGCCTTTCAAAGTCTGTGATCCCCATCACAATCTGAAGGAAAAGAAGACAGCTGACACCCACAGAACCATGGAACAAGAAAAAAGTAATTAAAGGTTGTTGAAGTGTTTTTATATTACTGTCTAAATGTGACTGAAGTGTCAATTAGTGTCCTTAAAAGGGCACGCTCAAAGGCAGACCACTGCAGTCAGCCAGCGTCCTAGCAGGGCGCATGCCTTTGCATTCATGTTTTCTGTTTGAGACTGGCTCATTGGCTTTTTTGTTTTGGCTTTTTATTTGTTGGCTTCAAGCTTGACACACTAAACAAAGACTGAAACCCGGAGGGACATTTCTCACCACTTAAACAAATTTTTATCACAATGGTCAAAGCATGTTAACAATGTTGCTTTGGATTATTTGCAGAATACGTGGCACTGTTTAGTAAAAGAATTGAATAAAATGTTGTGGTGATCTAAGCTGGGAAGTTAAAGAATCTCTAGAATCATGAGTTCATAAATTGACAGGGTCAGCTCAGGTCTTCATCACTAGGGGTAAATCAGTGCAGATGGTAAAGGACAAAGAACTTTTGAAGAAAGCTGTGAAGTTCTATTTTGCACATTTATTAAAGTATGACCAGATCTTCTTTTTAATGGTGCATAGATCCTTTTCCAAAGTGATTTTTGGAGGGTAGTTTTTGATGTTTTTCCATGTTGCCTCATAAAAATGTGTACATACATTTTGGTGGCCTTTGTAAAATACTGAGCCCCACATGGAAAAAAGAAGGAAGAAAGAAGCAGTAAGTCAAATATTAACTAAAACATCCCATTTTGCTTCTCCCAAGAATTCTGGTGCATCCTCCCTATATGAATGATATACAGTAGGGTTTTGAAAGTGTAAAAGAAAAATACCCCAGTGGTCAATAGGCCATTTATGAGTACATGCTTACATCCTGTACTCATAAAAAATTCATTCTGATCAGTCATGCCATAAACTCTGCATTGTCTTCAGGAAGGCCTGAGCACAGTCTTATTGTTAGTCTTTCCAACATCCTGTCTGCCAAGCATGCAAGCTCCTCAGAGTTCCCACCACTGGTATACTCCACAGCATAACTTCACATTCTGATAGAGCCACTTCCAAACATAAGCACAAACTCTTGATGGTGACTATGCCTCTGCTTTCAGAAAAGCAAACAGGTATACATAGAGATTCTTCAGCCATCCTAAGAATGCAAGACATCTTCATTAACATCTCAATAACTAGAAAGATGATCAAAGTTTTCACCAAAGAACACAAAACCAACAGTGGTGTCTGCACCTGCATTTAGAATTCAGGAGAATTACAAATTAAACTACCAAACCTTTATGATACGAAAAAACAAAAACAAAAACACAAAACAACAAAAACAAACCAAAAACCCCAGAAAATCCAAAACAACAACGAAGTAGAGTTATTCTGTCTTTTGCTCAATTATACTGTCATTTTAATTTACATGATCCAATATTTTTATTATTTTGCCTTCAGCAGATTGAAGATCAGCTTTTATTTATGTGGTTGAGTACAGATGGCTACTTTGAGGGTTGGATTCAGAGGCCTTTGGTTTCTGGTTTTAATTCTAAACAAAATAAAAATAAGGACAAAGAGCCTCCCAGCCATCCAATATGATACCTCTATTACCATGCTAAGTACCTTTAAACTGAATATGGAGCTTATCAAATTAAACTGAATTTGGAATTTACCCTTTGGGTTTTGCTGACCAATTACAGATTTAGATGCTTTAAATTTCTCTTTCACAGTCTAAGGCATCAGAGTTTAAACATGCCTGTCAAAGTAAATATCATACAAGTGTTCAGAGAAGCACAAGTAATTTAATCATATTTGTGCGAAAATTCCACCCAGAAATATTTTTTCAACATAAGGAAGATGGAAACACAACAAAGCACTACTCTAGTCTTTAAAGAAAAGTATGTCACTGAATACTGATAACAGCAACTCAAAAGTAGGGAGGTGTCATATTCTGTTCGTAAAAGATAAATATATCACAGTAGATCCACTCTAGGAAGGCATGAAAAACCACTCATCGTACCTCTTAAACCCTCTAAACTACCTTTGTCCTTGCTTTCTCCAACATTTTATTTACCACACCCTTCCAGTCCTTGGCCCTCCACTGTCCAGGGCTATGAGCTCTTCCAATTTGGTCTATTTTCAGTAGGTTTTGTTAGCATTTGCAGGCTTCACTTCAGCAATCATGTTATTGCAAAAAAACTTCATAATAAAGCACAGAAAAAACCCCATGCTTTGAAGTCATTGTCTATTTGAATTTCATTCTGAAAGTTAATGAAAACTCTAGTCAATCCTTTGTGTGCTCTTAACATGACAGTTTTGTTCCAAATGCTGCAGAAAAGAATATTAATCTCTATTTCCCTGCCTTTCATGGCCATTTGGAAATGGATCTGTCCCCACTAGTCTATCTTCTAACTTCCTTGCACCTTAGAAAGCAGCAATGACTGGAAATCACTACACCCCTTTTCATTCTGGAATAGACCTCAAATTAATTAACCAGCACTATTTCTGCTGCTTGTACACTGACAGCCTTAAGGCTGGATCAGCCTTTCCGTAGTTTGGTGAACAATTTTTTTGGCACTTACTTAAGTGACCTCACATCTAGGCCTAGAATAATTTTGCAAGGCTGAAGAATCATTTCTGTATTTCATATGTTTGAAGAACACAGTAAGTATTGCAATTGCAAGTAATTTTTGGCCCAGTGATAACTGGTAGTTCTGAATCATCTTACTGATGAGAATAAAGATGTCTTCTTCATCACTAAGGATCTGTGGCAGGCAGGGCTTACTACTATTTCTCATACTGAATACTTGGGGAGGGGAACAGCAGTTTTCACAATATCTACACCTATGAAACATATTAGTTTCCAAAATATGTTTTTAGAAAGAAATTGTGAAAACACAAAGCTCCTCCATTACCCAAGAAAAACAGGGTTTTGTCATTAATGATGCTATCAAGCTCTACTGCTGTCAGATAACAAAATCTGTATTGAAATATTTTGCTTGTTAGCTTTCTGAACTTGCTTTTGTGCTTGAAATATACAGCATAAGCTTTGCATGTCTTTTCATAAAACTTTTCAATAAGAACCTAGATATTTTTGAAGGAATAAAATTTTCTCATTTTTGCAATTAAAGATTATAATATCTAGAGAGAGGAAATGGAAACATTTTTTTTAATACAATTGTCACATATTCAGATATTTAACCTTCACAAAATCTCTTGGTCAATAACACCTTAAATCATAGCTAATCCTTCTATTGGTCTATAACACCTTAAATCAAATCCTTTAATTCACATGAGTGTTTGGTAGCATGATAAATAAGGTGTAACTAATTTCCTAATGAAACCTGTAAGTGGATAATCTTAGTTCATTTCTTAAATTCTAAAGGAATGGGAACATCTCGTTCTAAAGGTTTGCCTTTGAAATGTCACCCTCACTTTTTGCTGTGCTTAAAGTGCCTTGTACTGAAATTTGTAAGCTATTTTGTTACTGAGGAAAAACACATAAGAGTGCCCGTCTCAAATGTACATTTGCAAATGTGTCACTATACACAAAATTATTTTCTCCTGAGTTTAAGGGCAGTAATAACAACTTTTGCAACTGCGGTGCTGATCATGCTTTTGCATTTGTGTGCTAGACAATTAAATTCATCAGTGCCTAATAACATTCACTTAGCACCGTGAGCTAAATACTGTTTTGCAGAAGAGTATCTGAATTGCAATGACAAATAAAAGTTAATAATATACAGGTATTGACTACTCATATGTATTCAAGAAACAAGGATGATGAAAAATAGGTATTTTTCTCTGAGGCACTAGATATCATTATAAGGCCTGATTTCTTCCAACACCAAGAAAGATATGGACTGATTCCATATTTTGATCCAATATATTGATTAAATCAATAACTGAGAAAAATGTTCTGGACTAAAAAGCCCACAACTTTCCTTTTCTTTTATTATGAACAAATGTGAAATGGGTCACCCAATTATCTAATTGTAATTTTGAAATAAGAGACTCAGAGTCCCTGCATGGGAACTGGAAATGGATCATAAGCACAAAATAAGTCAGCTCAGTTTTTCTACAGGATGATTTATTCCTAATAGTGGTGATTTACAAAAGAGGGAATTCAGAACATACTACCACTTGTTTCTCTGCCCATACCTAATTATTTTATCCTGTAATTAAGCAATTTCCATACTGAGATTTATTTAATATGAAAACCACAGCAAATAACACCTGCAAGATTCTGTAAAGACGATCTCTGGCTCTGATTAGGACAAGAGTAGTATGAAAGGTAAAACTGAATTCTGAAGGAGCCAGTCACAGTAAAGAAAAGACAAAAATGTTTGACTAAACATCACTTAAGTTTAATGGGCAAGTCAACGTTCCCCAAAACTTCTACAGATTTTCAAACCTAAATGACACTCAAGTGCCTTCGCTGATTTGTTAGGATAATAGCAGAGGCACAGAAAATTAAAGTTTTGACACAATAATTGCAAAATTTAAGTTTTATAGATTAATTTAATTGATTTTTAAACATGGGGGATTTAATTGTTATTCTACATATCCCAACCAAACAAACACAAAAATGCAAACAACTGCATTTTCAGAGCCTTCCTAGATGTTACTTCTCTGCCAGTAATATAAAGTACATGAAAAATTTAATAAAATGGCAGATTAAAATCTGATATGAAAGAAGAAACCATAAGCAACGCACAATATGAAATACAATCCTCATGAACAATACGGCTAAGTCAGAACTCCTTCAATGTTTTGTCTTCTTGCTCTCATGCTATCATAACCCTATGTTTTACAACAGTCTTTGTCATGAGAAAAGAGCTTTTGATCACTGACAACCTCTACTTCTGATGAAAACAGGTTTTATTCAAAGAAACTAATTTCAAACTAAGTATGAAATTCCAGTGCATGAAATTCAACTTACTAAAACTATTCAGTTTTGAAATTATATCCTCCCCAGGGCCCAAAATAACTAGTTATATAAGAGTTTCTGTGGTTTTTGTAGCAGAGGCTAATGCCAAGATAAAACAAATTATAGATTGTTTTCATATGCTAGTTGGAAGCTTAAAGGCTAATTTAAAGATAAATGAGTTGTGAAATAAGAAGTGATCTGATAGAAATTAAATCAGTTTAAGGTCTTAAGGTATGATGTGTCGTCAGTTACCTTTTATCACTTTTCATAGAATATATAGTTTGTAGGTAATAAAAATTACATAAGCATCTTAAATTCTTACAGTTTGCCAATGTTTTGCCAATTTATTGAGGGGGAAGAGAGGGAAAAGTATGTGAGGTGAGCTGTGATAAAATCTATAGAAAAGGTAAACCGAAAAAAATAGCACAGAGAAAAGCAGTAGAAGAGACAGACCTGAGTTTCTTCTCCTTGATGTTTCCGCTTCTTCTGTGATCACATCGTGTAATGTACAGACATAGACAAAGGAGATGGGCGTGAGAGGATGTATTCAGAAGGTTAGAACTGACACTGAGGGAAAGGGCCAAAAATTGTTTTAGAGAGAAGTCTGCAGAGCAGAGTTAGTAAGTGGGGAAAAAAATAACAGACACTAGAAGAAAAAAGAAAGCTGAGGAAGAAGTGGTTAAACTACTGTTGTCGGAAAAGAACAGTAAAGACAGAGTTAGTATAGGAGCTGAGGAAATAATAAAAGTTATAACTGACAGGAAAGTCAATCCTTGCAATGAAGCTGAGGAAAAAGCTGGATAGTAAAAGGTATGTTAACTAGTATAAATACTTTTGTTCATGACTGTTCAACATTTTTGCATATTATCTACTTGAATGCAAGTATTATTTTCCTCTTTCAAGTATTGAACACTCAGTTTAATGACATCAATGGGATGTCCATTATAAGATTTTTCAATTATTAACTTATTGTAATTTATCCTGAACATATCCAAAACAGAAAACTTTTTTTTTCCTTTTCAAAAGTATGTACAAGCTCAGAAATTTCAGAATCCACATAACACACTCTGGAAAGGACTACATTATTGTAACACTCCACCAAAGGCAAAATTATCAAGACCAAAATGCAGAACATGAGAAAAGAGACTGTATAGTTATTAACTCTCATGGTCAATTCAGGATACTTTTTCAGACCCAAAAGCTACTCTCATCTCACAGAAGTCTAAGTTACTGCAAATGCATGCAAATTAAATGCCAAAGCAACTATCTCATTACTTCCTTTATTACTTCACATTCAAAAACACACTGCCATTTCAGACATGGAGAACATCTGAGGGACAGTGTCATGCTCTGTACTGAAAATCTATTTGTAGCAAAAGAATGGGAAGAATTCCTTATAAAAAGTAATAATAATCACAAAGAACTGTGAAGCTACTGTTGCTAGCAGAACAAATGCTTTCTTCCAAAAATCATCAGAAATATATATATATAAATTGATCTAATATCAGCATGCAGTTTGTTAATGAGTCAAAAAACACTGCTCATAATTCATTAACACTGCAGACGCTAGGTAAGTTCATACAGCAGAAAAAAAAGTTATAATTTAGCATTTTAGAGTCAACATCAAGATACCATTGACAAAATGTAAAATTAGAATAATCAATATAAATCAATGAAATTAAAGACAACACTAAATTTCCTCTGATAACCATTATGTTCTATACTTAAACAATTTCGTACTATAGCTGGTAGATTATGCTTTTGTCTACTATCAAATACCAAGACTGTACCAACACTTTGTTGCAAAAACAAGCAGATTGAAACCTACATATTTAGAAGGCACTCTAAGCAATTACAGGACGAACACACATAAGTGTTACATATGAGATATGTAATATGAAAGCATAGCAGCTGTCAGTTTTGACAACGGTTGCTATCTCTTTACATGTTAAAAAACATGGCAAAGAAATATCCTTTTATCTGGGCAAGTATGAAAAATCCATTGGATTAAATACAAATCAGCAAATACAACGATCTACTTCTCCATGGTGTATTACAGCTCATATTAACGTAGTGTGGCTATAATTGCTATAACTGTTAAATAAACAAATAAATCATCACCACCCAAACACAGTTAAAAGTACTTAAAATGTCCCAAAAATATTTTCTATTACATATCTATAGCCCTGAAGTGGCACTCCTACTGTAGCAACACCTGTTATTAGGATGTCTCTATCATGACCCCCTTATACTTCATTTATTATTTTCAATAGCCATAGGAATGAGCAGGTTTGAGATATATACTGCATTAAGATAAACCCTTCTCTATAAATTTTCAAAGCAAGTCTGGACTCACGTTATTTCCAAATTCAGAATATGTCTGCTATGGTAATGCAAGGTATTCTAGAAATGTCACTGGGACATGACTGAACAGCAGGCAAGTTCTCTTTGAATATTTTAGAATCAAATGACCAGTATTTGCATGAATATCAGACTCATATACTAATACCTTTTAAAAATTGCATTTTTAAAAGCTGTCATGCAAAGTACTTGTTATGGAAAGATATTTACACATCAAAGTGGCAAAAAGAAAAATAACTCTTAATTACAAATATTTTTCTGTTTTAAGTTTTTACTCATCAAACAAATTAGAAGAATAATTCAAATAGAAGCTAGAGGGAAAAAAAAAGATAATAAGTGCCTTCTCACTGTGGATACTTGATCAACTGATATCTCATCTCTCGTGATAAATGGATTAGAAACTTTTTGTATTAATTGGTAGAAATATTAATGAATTAGTAGGAGTTGGTAATGCATGGTAATGCATCAGCTTCTTTCAATCAATGATGATAAGAAGGAAGCACTAATAGAATAACTGATTTAGACACAATGGCACTTATGTGAATCAATTTTTTCCTGATTAAAAACCCATGCCATAAATCCCAAATAGTAGTGTGAAAATTACCTGCCCCTGTAAGTTTTAATCTACAAAACAGATCTTTGTTGATAGAAATACTTTAAATGCAGGAGTAAAACAATGGCAGAAATTCTATTAAATTTACATCATGTCAATAGGCAGTCTTCATTTGCATAGTTATTGCTTTGTTGTGGAACTAGCTTTTATTTGGATCAGTTGTTCATCTTGAAGAATGATACTAGTATGTACAAGGATATTATATACACATTTAGGCACAAATGAAACTCCCAGTAAATAAACTTACAAATTAAATGAAAAACAGATATTGCACTCTAAGTCTGAAAATCCCCCCAAACCAATTTTTTATCATGCTTTGATACAGAACAGTTCATTGTAAGTAATGTTACTCATTGAAGAGATGTATTTAGGAAGTCAGTGTTCAAAAAAACTTGACATGGTAAACACATCCATCTAAAATTCTTAAAGCAGCATAAGACAAAGACTTGTAAGTTAATTACTCTTCTTTTTCCCTCAAGGATTTTCTT
Organism: Dendrocincla fuliginosa; assembly: GCA_035047845.1. Lineage (NCBI taxonomy): Eukaryota > Metazoa > Chordata > Aves > Passeriformes > Dendrocolaptidae > Dendrocincla > Dendrocincla fuliginosa. The sequence continues at coordinate 131,780,908 of JAWWMO010000083.1, read as the reverse complement.
AATTTAATTCTTATCCTAAAAAGCAAATAAAAATAAAAATCTTTCACTGCATATACGGTCTCAGATGTGAAAAGCTTCATTTCTGGATGCTCTTCACAAAATGAGATGTGCAATAGCACAATCAAATAATCATAATCTTAGAACATGGAGAAGACTCTAAGATAGAAATGTTTGATGAAGTCTGTGTGTTTCATAAATATATATCATTAGTCTGGATGTGATTAGACCTGAAGAACAACATAATGCATTTAACGCTCAGGTAAGATGTTCCCTGACACCATTCAAACTCTCAATGCTAAAGACAAACACAGAGAATAGATAGCAGTATAGTTAGGAGCACAAATATTCATTAAAATATTTAGAGTGAAAGACTATTTTACTACATTGAAATGTGAATAAAATCAGTATATATAATATCTAATATTCTTCAATAGCATTAAGCCATAACTTAAGTTACCTTCCTGTAGATACAGAGCCTGTCCCACACTCCTGATTTTTTTTCAATGAGGAAATTCCCTACGAGTTAAAGTAGTTCTTTATGTGAAAGCATAAATTCATACACCCAAAATCACAGCTGTGTACTGCATGTATGCTGACATTTTTGCTCAAAAATATAATCAGAGGATAAAGAAAACAGAGGAAAGACTAAACCATTATATATGTAATCCTGCAGTTACATAATACAGGCCATATGTAATATTTGCTATATAAAAAATACAATACTTGAAGATAATAAATATGGAAAAGGTGTTATTCCTACCCAAGGATAAAGATAAAAGAAGGTAGAAAATAATATACAAGATGAAACTGTAAATATTCTCAGTAACATGAACTCTCTAATTCAAATGAAACCATGTAGACTGCATTACCTTTTCATAAGTCTCAAGAGATAAGCTAAATGAAGAATTCAGAGAGAGGGTTTTTTTCATTTTGTTTCTCTGAATAAAATTCACATTTTAATTGTATATAGTCACACATTAAATTGCAAATATTATGAACCCTGAAAAGAAAAACTCTCTGGATCTCTGTGTTATCATTACTTTGTCTTTTCCAGCCTCTTTCATTTCCCATTTCTAACCATATCTCCCTTTTCATAATTTTCAATCTATTGTTCTGTCAATTCTGACTACAAACTTCTTTTAAAATAAACACCACTTCATTTTGAATTACTTCTGATTACTGTTTTAATACTAAAGCTGACTTCATACTAATAGATAAATTAAAAATTATAGTCACATTAGAGTTATTTTTGAGAGACTTTGTCTATGTACAGACAAGGAATACTTCCACCCAGGAGAGAGACATAAATGTTCCAGAGAGAAAAATAGGCATGATTCCCTTTAAGTTGAAAGCAACTCTACCCATCCAAAGACTTACCATTTGTAAGCACACATTAACTTCGTATTTTCTCTTGTGTTTAACCTACCATTGCTACGACTCCTCTAAAACTTTAGTTCCATATTTCAGAAATACCTTTCCCCCCAAAATATTTACAAGGACACTGCATTTTTACTTCATTTCATTATGAGATATGTAAAACCATTTCAACTCTTTAGTCTCCTTTTGTTCAATCATCTTTTAATATGTCAAGACTTTCCCATGGTTCTGATCTTCAACTGCTCCTAAGAAATCAAATGTGTCTGTGGCAAAGTTGGATATTTGATGACATTTCAATCTTCACAACAGCCACTGATAATGAAACCATTACAGAATGGTTTCCAGATAATAACTATCAAATCTACTGTCTCTGTGTAGGGAAAACAGGGGAAAACCTACAGTGTTTACTTTGTTATCTTAAAAAGGCAGTTTCTGCACTACCTTTGTTATCTGTGGATGGACACACAGTTTGCTAGACTGCATTCAGCTTCCAAAACTTTGGACAGTGAGATCAACTGAATGCTTCAAAACCAATTGACAGGGAACAGAATTGTGTAACATTACTGTGGTACCTTAAAATACATGGGGTTCCCCTTGAAATTACCTTGACACGTTCAAGAGAAACAGTGATGATACTAGATGAAAATAACTGTTTTTGAAGAAAAGCAGCATCCTGCCTAATGTTATATCTATAGTACAAGACACATTCTCTCTGCATAGCCTACTTCTTTTTCAGCTTCTTCTCTTCACACCTTACATACAAAAATGCAAAACCATGTGAAAATGTTTGCATGCTGTGCTTTTGCTATTTTTTTTCTTTTCTCTGATAAAGGAAATGTGATTAAAGAACTATAGCTTTATTCACTTTCATATGCCATCTATTACAGCTCAGAGGCAGGGGTGAGTGCTGAAAGAAGAAATGTTTAATAACCTTAGATATGAACAAATAACTTTTCCACAGGCTTTTTGATTTAGTGGTGTCCTGAGAATGCAGTACTCCCTGACAGAGTGCTGATGCTGGCTAAAGGAAGGGCACGTACATTCAAAACACAGCTTGAATTTTTATGCTATGCTTACCTATAATTCTGCATTTTTGCCCTTCCAATCCTACAAAATCTTTTCATAAAATAAATGAATTTGAAATATACAGAACACTAATTCTGCAAATTGCATCAGAACTTAGAGACTACAGGCACTCTTAAGAAAACATTTTGATTTCTTATATTCAGGAAGAAGAATTTTATCAGCATCTTCTATTGAAAAGTTTGAAACATAAGAAACATTTTGCTACTTTATTTAATGACCATATATTATCTTCCAAGAAATTTGATAATCACTTTTTTAGGCATGCATATTTCTTGAATATTGATGTTTCACCTGATACATATTACTGTTATTTTTTTCTGGGTTTTGAAATTATTTTTATTATCTATTTATGTTTTTGTCTACTATTTGCTCACAGTTCTTAGATCTTCATTCATGGTACTTATGTAATTGGCATCTATTTTTTTTTCTCACAGATTTTCTTAACTATAATACTGCATTTCTGTGTGACTGGTTATTTTAAATTCTTAACAGACTGTACTTAAAGACAGGATGCACTTTCATAACAGGTTATAGTAGAAAAATCATTGTATGGAAAGGCAATCAAAACAGGGCAACAGCAATATGAGGTGTGCCTATACCTCCTTGCTTCACTCTGCACATTGCCAACTGCATCCAGGGACTAAGTGGTATTAGTATCACTTTGCTGTTTTCTGTGCAAACATTTAAAACATTCCCAGATGAAAGAAAACACAGTCCGGTTCTGAGGTTAAATCTTATATTGCAAAGGTTCAAGGAATTAGAAGCTTCCTTAGGTAGATTCTGCATCATCATTGGATCATGGTCATGGATACAATATATCTCAACATTCAGATGTGAGTACAGCGTTATGGCTCCTCCTTCCAGATGTCCTGACTACTATACCTTTAAAATTACTGTTTGTAATGATAAAGGGAAGTCTACAGGGAACAGTAGAGTGCCACACATAGCAGATAATACCTACTCTAGAGGCACTGATTAGTTACACTGGCACTCCTCCACTCCTACCACTTAGGTACATGAGGCTTTCTGACAGACAGTCTGAGCAATGCAGGCATGGGCTGTTTGGTGCCCATTGCAGAGTGTGCAGAACCACCTCAGGTGTTTCTGTCCAACGTGTAACATGTTGTCCCATGCAAACACGCCACAGAAGACATTACTGATAATTTAAATTAGAGTATAATTTATGCTCTTATCAGGCATCAAAGAAAGACCTAGGACTGAAGAGTGCAGAACGCAATTTTTTCTCAACTTTGTATCTATTCTAGAATTCTGCAGTTTGAGGCTGTGGCTTTTTGAACCAATACTGTGTATGTTCTGTAGCACTGGAGATCAGTGCTACTGTTCCAGAGGGGAGAATAGATAAAAAACAGATAAATGTGGTGTTAATATGCAAAATGAGAATATATATAATATATTTGTATATAAAGATACAGAAGCAAGAACTTTTAAATGTCCATATTTCATTCTTATTCCTATTCTTCTGGTTGGTTTGTTTTTTGGTTTTGGCTTTTGGGTTTTTTTTTTATATTACAGTTATTCCAGTCATGTTCAAAACCTAGAATGCCCCAAAGCAGACATTTAATAAAATATGTCTCCTGTTTCTAAAAAATTGAGAAAGTGGCTCTAAACAGATGTTGCTAAGAACTATGAATACGTCATCTGCCTAGATCACAGTTTTAAGCCCACCTCAGCTGGGAGATGAAGAGGATGTTCTTAATTAGCTACTATGTAAGGGAAAAGTATGGGCAGAGAATTTATTCTGCACAACTCTACCTGGAAAGGCAACAGTGAAGATATGCAGGCATTGTATTTTGAATCTGACATTCAATAGCTAAAATATTTGGAAAAGAAGATACATCAAATTCTGATCCTGACTCTTATGAATAGTACTTGTTTAATCCTTTAACTTCCTCTGATGCATCAAAAAGTCAAGGAACAGGAAATGCAATTGCACGTGTGGCCTTTTACAGCTAGGTTCCCTAATTCCTAGGTTAGAGTTAAGCCAGATTTTGCTACATTTCTTCAGTTTTACTCCTGCACTTTTAGCTGTACAGTAGTTGATCTTCAACAAAAAACTTGGAAATTACCAGTATGTAGGTGAATCTAAAATTGAGACTATAGCATTGCTTTAGGAGGTGACACAGTTAGCCAATCTTGTATACTTTAAATTCTGTGTTGTTATTAGAATGAGATGACTAATATGCCCAGTAGAGAGATATTTGCACACCAAAACTGAATACAGGTATTCTTGGAGCAGAAAAATTCCCACCCATTTGAGTAGATGTAGATCAATATTTACACTTAAAATGAAAGCTGCTATATAGAGATCCCTTTCCTTTTCCCTTTTTCTTTCACTTCCATCCCCTTCCCTCCCTTCCTACTCTACTCCTTACAGTGTGCTTGTCTTTTACAAGTACATAAATTAACATGACTAGGACCTTTTATTGTCTGATGCAGGAAACAGAACAATATCATCACAATTATTATGACTAGGTTTACCTTTTTATCATTATGCATTTGTAAGAACAAAGTTGAATAACTGAATTTATTGTTTGGGGTGAAAGAAAGTTTGTGACAGTTTTTAGTTTCTACAGAAATCCATTCACGTACTAAATAGAGGAAAGAAGAGTTCTGTCAGATTTGAGAACTCCAGTTGTATGGAGATATAAAATGCGGCTTCTATAAAAAATTACATCGAAACGTTATTTTTGCCCTGTGTGATGGTGCAAGAAGGTTTCAGATCCAGGTCTTTAGAAGAGGACTTTCTCACTATACATGCAGTAGATACCTTGGTTTGGTCAACTAAATAAGAATCAGCATAACTCATACTTGGATTCCGGAGGCTTGTAGAAACACATAAGTCATAATAAAATTCAAAACTAAAAAGCAGGCTAAGTCTAATATTGTGCCAGAACACTTCTTGTCTAATGCATGTGCATTCTAACACATTTTTTTTTTACAAAAGCAGATCTATTTTGGCTATTCTAAAGCAGAACTATGTAATCTAAATGGTCTCTACACACTAAAAATTTCACACCAAAGTGAAAAAAATAGGTACATCAAGCACACACGCATTACAAAAGCATGAAATGTATTTTTATAGTCTCATGCTTTCTTGTGGTTTTCCAAACCCTGACAAACCTGTCTCAGAATGCTGTTTCTTTTTCGGCAATGGTTTGTCATCAGCTATTGTACCATTCACCTTTTTCTGCTGGTCTTCCCATGTTACTTCTAGCATAAACCAAAACAAAAAAAAAAATCAGAAATATTATGTAACTTACATTATAAGACACCTAATATCATTTGGGATTGATCATTGATCTAACCAAAGGTATTATCATTAATGTGACAAAAATTTAAATTCTTAAAGCTCTGTGGTGAGGAGAATTAGTACACATCCTAAACATCCTGGAACAGAATATCTTATATGAAAATTAGTACCTATGTAATCTGTCAAATATTCTGCTCTCTTTGATATTTAACAATTGATATTTTAAAAAAGAGGCTTGTTTACACAATATTTTGGTCCATTTTTAAAAGTTATTACTCTACATTCTATAGCTTTATGCATTATCTTTGTGTTTCTGTAAATTAAAAAGGAAGTTAGAAATATTTTGGGAAAAATGTCTTTGCAAATGTAAAAAAAACCCCAACCAACCAACCAAAATAAAGGAATAAAAAACCCCATCTGAACAAGCAATCATGCATATCTACTTTAAGTTCACAAAGTACTTTCAACAATTAATTTTAAGCCAAAACTAATTTGGTTTTACTAAATCTGGAATTTGATTTAAATTCAGTTTTTAATTTTAGAATATTAAATAACTGAATAAAAATTCTCTTTCTAATTATGGATATGGTACCTGAAATTGGCATTTCTGATCTAACCGGTCAGGAAAAAAGCTATGGGTAGAAGCACGTACACTGCTCTGGAGAGACTACGTTCTCTAGACTTGAAAGATGTTAGTTTTTCTGAGGTTGTCAATTTCTGCACTTTAATTCTCAAGTTTGTCTTCTGTCATCAAACTTGATGGTTAACATAACATTACTGTCTTTAAACCTTTTGGTATCTCATGCCAAAACCAAATATAGATCAATTAACAGGACAGATTCAATACTCTAAATTCCATTTTTGCTTTGGGCTGTTAAGAATCTGCTTGTTTTGCTGATCCCTCAAAGTGAGGTTCCTCACAACTATTAGCCACAAATGTTATCACTCTTAGGTTCATAGAAATAGCCAGTGATGGAGAATGATAGATTATGGAAAAACATTTTTAATCTTATAAATTCAAAATAAATTGACATGAAGTGATATTAGCCTATTATCCTTTATTATTATTTTAATTTTTAAAGGAGATTGATGAATATCAAGCATTGAAAATATAAGCATGTAAAAATGTTATCTGTAGGCATCCTGCAGCCTTCTTATCTGTGGCTGTTGTTGGCCCCTGACAGGCTGCTGTCCTATAAAAGGATGCTTTGATTTTTGAAAGTGATGGAGATATAGGCTTTAAGTAATGCATCAATAAAATTGCCACTATAATGATTTCATGACTCCACATGAAACAGGCAGACTGAAACAGAAACTATCACCTTTGAAGTACCCTGTATAATAAGTACCAAATGGAAAATTTCAAAGGGAATATTCTGTTACAAAACTGTGGAAATAAATTCTTATTATGTTTCTTCCTAGCAAAATGTGAGTCTTTCTTTTTTCTCTCTGAACATACACGGCAATAAAATATGCACTGGTGTCATTTATGCTTTCTTTTTCTTGAGTGAGTCCAGAAGTGCCTTCTTAATTAACGCATAGAAAAATTCAATGATTTTCATAAAACTACCTCTGACTTTAAGGAGTGGTCACTTCTAGGGGGAAAAAAAAGACTATAATTTAGGTCAAACAGTGGAGGTAATACCTAGAATAAGATAAAAGTAGGCAGGCGGTAAGTCACGACACAAGATTTTTTCAGGATATATAACAAATAATCTAAATACTGAAGAGTATCAGGAAGCACAGTGATTTCCATGCCAGCTTTATGAAGATTTTAAAAGACCCTCTCTCTTAATCTCAGTTAGAGTTCTTTTCAGAACTCCTGATTCAGTTTAGAACCTAGAAACTGTAGGTTGCTCAGGCTTTGAACTGGAATGATGCAGCAAACCACAGAAGTACAAGATGATGCAGCAAAATACCAGATGCTAATGATGATGAATTTTCTTATGCAAATGGTTCCCTCCTCTCTTCTTTTCTTGATAATACAAACAGTAATAGCCTTTTTCACAACAACACTTTACTTGAAATATTTATATATATTTTCCTTTTTTCTAGAATCTGTCCTTTTTTTATTAAACCCACTCAGCTTTTATCTTGTTTTCAGCACCTAAAATTTCTGTGAACCAATTTTTATCAGTGTGCTTCTCATTTTAGACTTTTAATTAGGTTATCATAAAGTCTTCACTTTTTCATTAAGACATACCTAATTTAGTAATCTTTTTCTGCAAATGAAAAGTCCTCAGAACTTCTTTCTATTTTTAATTTTATATGATGAATATACAGAAAGAAATTATGTTATTAATAATGTATGGTGACAACTACTGTAAAAATAAGTCAAAAGTGGATTTGGCTAGTGCTTCTTCAATACAAAGCAGCACAATAAGAAGCCATTAAAACTGTGAGGTAATCTGTCAAAAATCAAGAAACTGTTTTGAAGCAGATACTTAAGATCTTTAACTCATGCATTAAGAATAGAAGAATAAGAAATAGTTAAGGCTAAATTCATTGCATCCAACTTTTACTTTACAAAACAAAGTCCCTAAGAAAATTAAAAAGAGCCATCAGTCTCTAGAGTTCACACAGAGAAATACTCTCAGCTGTCAAACTTCTACTAGGGGAAGGCAAAAGGCTTCAAATCATGATGTATGAATCATTTCAAATGTACTAAATTATATCTGGAATGAATCCAGTCCCACCTTGCACCACTGCATACTGCTAATGGCATCAAGGCCAACTCCAAATGACCCAAAGTCAGCAATGAAGACTTCATACCAAACTGCTGCTGTTCTGACATCAGAGAAACCTTCAGGTGCCTAAGTAAAACAGCATTGATATTCCTCCACCCTGATGTAACAGGAACTAGACTCACCCAATATCTGAAAACAAGTAACAACACTCATAGTCCTTTTTCTGACAAATACAGAGCAAGACCTCTCGGTAACATCCCACAGCCAACCTGACGACACAATCTTTTAGCTTCCTCTTTTCACACAGCAACAGTCAATCTACTTTTTTTTCTCCATACACTGGAAGAATATTTCACAGAATGATCCTGCACATTAGAGATCAAGGCATTTATCTGAGATATCATGATCTGCCTTTCCTTCAAAATCTGAAATGCTTCTTAGAAGATTGTCCTGAATGCTGGTAAAGCACGGACAATATAAAGGCAGAGAGAGCACCTTGCACATGCATTCGTGTGCACACACATGTGCACACACACACATACACACACAAACCCTTCACATGAAAATAGTATGCAAATTACTGCCAAATCAACTAATTTTGTGACCTTGTAAGACCTTAAATAAATTGTTGCTCGCAAATAGCTGTGTAAGCATCACTTACATAATTGTTTTAACAAATAGCGTTCCAATAAAATTTCTGACATAATTATTTATTGCTTTGATTAAAACTTCCTTACTGAACTACACATTCTGAAAAAAAACCCTAAACAAACAACAAAAAAACCCTCAGCCCTGAACTTCATTTCCTGTGGCTGCTGCTGGAATACTTTAATGGAAGAACTTTAATGGAAGTCATTGGATAAACATTATAAAGTACTGCAAATGTTTCATCTTGCTGTTATTAGTGTAAAGAAGATGATAGTGCACTGTAGGTTATTCCTTGCTCCAGAAATGTTTTCTTCAAACAGATTTCAAGGTTACATTAATTATTTGTAGCTATAAATCATTAAAGCCTAGTCCTGTAGCAGTCTCATCATCTTCCCTACCTGCAAATTCAGTCAATTCTGTTCTAAATTTATATTGTAAATGTTTTACAAATGGATTCTTTTGTATGGGGAATAAATTGATTTGAATCTTCCATTGCTTATTTTTAATAAAATTGTAGATATACTCAAGCAAAGTCCTAAAGAGCACCTGTTGCAACAGCACTCAGTAAGGTCATAGACTACATTTAGATAAAAATTAGATTTTAAAAATATAATCGAGCTGCAAAACAAAGAAACACCAGAAAAACATTAATACTTGAGATTACTTAGAAGAAAAGATACAGTCAGTTAATGGTACATTAAACGTGTACAGTAATGTTTAGTAAAGAATATTTAAATAACACAAAGCAAAGATATTATTTTTAAACCACTATCAAGGCTTTTTTTTCCAGGACCATTTTGGTCATGGGGAGTATTTGTTTGCTTGTTTCACATCTTTTTTCATGTTTTTAAAATATGGCAGCTTTGCTCCCTCTTCTGGTTATATGCCTGAAACACGCTAGACGTGGATGCAATGCAGCTGGCCCCTCATCCATGGGCATATTTGGAACACCTCAGAAAAAGAGCTCTACTAAGTCACCTGTTTAGACAGGCACTTCGGGTTTATGTTGGCAGGACTGATTTACGGGAGAACCTATGAGAGAGATGAAGGCACTGTGCAAAGAGACCACTGCTGTTTAGGGAGATTCCTGAGACACACAGAATAAGCATTACTAAACACTTGTCCTGCTTATATCGCTCTCCCTCAGCATCCATGCTCCCTCTGCTGAAGACCAGACACTGGGCTGGACGGATTTCTAGTCAGTGCTGGTATCCCTATCCTAACCCGATCCTCATACTGCTGCAAAAGGTAAACACAAAGTCAAAATATCTCCACAATTTAATGAATAATGAATTCAAACAAGGAGAATTACTAGTAATGGCCAAAATAAATGTGGGACAAAATACAAGTTTCTGCTCTACATCTCTGTTCCATAATCTCTCCTCAGCTTGCATTCCCATTCCCTGGGTGTCAGCAAGTACTCTGTGCACACAAGGAAATGTAAACAGCCTACAAATCCACTCTGCAGAATGCAGAAAGTAAGGTGTAGCTTGGTATAGGGTTTGGGATCCCTTTTTCATGTTATTTTAATATTTACTTAAAAGGGTGCGATCTTACAGCAAGGTTTCAAACATTTTCTATGCAGATAGTATTTTACTATATGATCATACACATCTCTCATGCACACACACACATGAAAAAAAAAAGCTTTGCAAACAATCACAGATGTTCTACCCTTTTTCAGTGCAGTTAAGACTGAAGCTTATGCCACAATTCTAAAATATTAAAAAAATGTTCAGTTCAAAAATGGCTCTGAAACTAAGCCAGTAGTATTAAAAACTAATACCAACCAATACAGAAAATACAATAAATGGCTTACACAAGTATGAAAAATATAGATTTGCTTCTTCAGGAATTTCTAGATTCTTCTGAATATCAATTACTAATAATTAATAACATGGTTTTTATTGTTCAAATTTACACGCAAATTTACATGCAATTTTTACATGCATCTTTACATGCAAATACTCTGCACCAAAACATATTTTATTTTTCTGCTTTACTTATAAAACATTAGATTAGAAACCAGACAATGTGTGTTTGACTAGCAGACAAAATGATATCCCACTGTCATGTACCAGTCATAGAAATGCTACTTGGTATTGTGATGTAGTTTTAAGAGATGCAACCACACATTTTTTATAAATAAGTTCAATTTCAATTTTTTGACAAGTTAGTAGTTAGACTCATTGTCATCTGTCATATACCCCAGATAGTTTTAGTGCTAAATTTGTAAAACAGCCACCAATATTATAAGGAATTTCAATAGAATGTACGTTCTTCAGTCTGGAGCATCCTATGGGTACTTGACTGCGTCGTGTTGTTGTGGGGGGGTTTTTGTTTTCTTTTTTTTTTTTTTTTAATTTCACTATTTTCCCAGCCTGTAGATTGCAGTTATGTGCCTGCCTACAACTACCACAGTCTGAACAGGTCTATTTATTTAAACTTCATTTTACTTGAACTAGAATTTAATTAAAATGTAGTATTTCTCTAGGTACTCATAACACATATGAATATGTTAGGTATTCTCACAGCACACATAAAACATCACTTCTCATGCAAAATTCAGAGGCTGTTGTGGTTTCTTACTGAAGTAAGAGTCAGAGGGCCAGAGGAATAGAAAGCACACGAGACTCACGGCAGTCATGTTTAGTAGTTCAGGCAAAGTGGAGGCCTCATTTCCAGGAATCCAAATGGTCTTAGACGGAAGAAGATGCTCAGGTCAGCCATCAGGATGAGAGTGCCCTCTGGCATGACAGCCACATGCTTGTTTTTCAAAAAAGGGTGTTTGAACACTACTTCTGCAAGTCAGGTAAGTAGGTCCATCTCTCATCACTTCTTTGACTGGGGTCCCTTCATTCTGCCTAATTTGCCCTTCAGTCACTAAATTCTTTAAATTGGGTCTAAACTGTTCAACCACTCTGGAATATAGCGCACTTCCAATTCTACTCCTCCAGGCATCCAGACTGCTTACAGAGTGATGGGCTCCCATGTATGTGGAAGCCAGAGCACACAGAAAGGGCAGGACTCAGTGACTTGGGTCTTGCTATAGACTCAAGACACAAATAGGCTCCAGACACTTCTCAGTCTGGGATATGAGAACTGGAAAGCATTCTTGATTCCCATAATATGAACAAAGCTGTAATGTAATCCTTTGAAATATTGTAAAGAGTGAGGGAACTGAAAACCTGAAAGGCTTAAAATTCTGCTTTGGTAACTACATCATTTTCTGTGCACTCTACATTAAGACAGTAAAGGACAGAATTACATGGATCCTTTTTTCACAAACCCAAATGATCAAAAGGTCATACAAAATACAGGCAAGAGAAATGCAAAAGAAAATTGAAAAAGGATAGCGGTTTTGGCAATCAATATTTGAAATTGAATATTAGGCACTGATTATTCTCTTGGAGAATAAAAGCTCTGCTGAAGACATTACTAAAATATCAAATGGACAGCTTGTAGGAATTAATGAAAATATTAAAAGAAACTATCTTACATACAGGTTAGTACTGATTATTTTATTGTCCAACATACATTTTTCAGGCTCTATAATGAAGTATATAAAATATTGGTTTTGTTGAAGGAGTGGAAGATAAACTGAGAACACAAACACCTCTGGCCTGACTAAATCGCTGTTTATTGGTTTGTCAGCCTTGTCAAGTCAGTAGCAAAAGCCACCAACTTTACTACGACTGGAATTTAGATCTTAAAAATGTGACACTGAACTGTCTGGTAATTACCATGCATTACAATTATAGCAGCAGACTCCCAGCATTTTAATTCATTCAGGACTATGCTGGCACAGCCACCAGAATAAGTGAAGTGACCCCATGCACTGCTCTGATGGGCTGGTGACACGGCACCTTCTCTGACGGTACCCGTGTCCATCTTGTCTACACTTGATAAAAAGGGACATATTAAAAATGGTGTGTTTTTCTTTCTCACACAATGAACTAGCACAGGCAAAACTTAATGCCTGTTCTCCTGACACCTGTATTCCTCCTGCTAATTTGTTCTAGGGAATAGATAGCCAGGAATAGGCCATAATAGTGTAGCAGAATCTATACCCCATGTGGGCTTCTGGTAGAGATGGAAGTAAATACCCAAATTTTAATAAATCCAAGACACTATTTAGGGTATATTTCATTCATTGGAAGAAGATATTGATGAGACAAAGTCTAAGTGTAATATGGAAGTACGTGGAAAAATACTAACATATTTCTTCAAAATTAACAAAGCATTAACTCAAATAAAACTTCAAAGCTCTCGTTGTTCGTTGCAACTTTCTTGTTCTATTTTTTAGATAAGAAACCTAAAACTCCATGTTAACATTTCAGTGCTTTGAATTAAGCTTAATTCAAAGCACTTAATTTACAGCATTTAAAAGAGAATATCAAACACAATACAAAGTTGACAATAGAAATTATTGCTAATAACATAAGCCTTTCTCTACCAGTATATGATAATTGAAATGGTCCATTTTTGCTAATCATGTTAAAATGTGCTAAACTTGTAAAATATATACCTAAAAAATGTAAAAGGATACAGATCTGGTAAAAAGTGGAAGACGATGCAAGTAATTTTGCAGATATCTCTAAACTACTTGACCTCTTAGACCAAGGCAGACTGGGAATTCCAGAATGAGAAGAAATATAGAAACTACCCCTCTAGTTCTAAATAGCCAATATGATCACATATCTATGTAGTGTAAACTATACCTTCAGTAATAGAGTGAGCTGTAAAAATATAAAAATCTGGAGGTTTTGATATCAAGAAATATTTTAAAACCACAGCTGAAAATAATTACGTCCAAGAAGTAAAACACACTGAAATTGTACATGAATGAACTTACTGATTTTGAGCTAGTAGAACTAAGCAACACACAAGCATGCAGCAAAAAATAGCTAAAATTTCTCAAGCACCCACAATTCACAAGCAATATAATAATTAACTTGCCTTTTCGCCCATTAACAGGTGGAGTTTGATGTTTTTCCTCACAATCTTTACAACATTAAAAACAGACAATGATGATTAACAATTGGAACAGCTACTATGGTGAGCAATGTAACTATAAGCACACAACAGATGTGTTGTAAACTATGTGAGCACAACTCCATGCACTATGCTCGAGTTATCACAAAACACAGAGTGAAGAGCACACAGTACACACACCACTGAACACCACAGAGACGAACCAGAACAAAAGCAAGAAAAAGGTAAATTGTACTATAACGAAAAATGGGAAGGCAAAGATCTTAAAGGACACTTTGGATACTTAAGTGAGAACTACAATTAAAAAAAAAAAAATAATCCTGCTTTCCACTTTCCAAATCTTGAAATTACTCTAGCATCCAGATTTCTGAACAATAATGAGTCCTTCACACTAATTATTCCTGACTTTCTTTTGTAGAAGAAAAGAGCAATCCGTATTTTCTTTTAAATAACAATGGGACTAGGGTTCAGGGCACAGGATTCAGGCACTTACACTTTTTAGCATTTTAGGCATCCAATATGTATGCTAGCAATTTTTCCTACCAGCTAGTACTTAATGTGTTTCTTGTTCAGCTCATCATTTTTTCACACTGCACTTTGACCACTTTTGACAATTATTGATATGGATAACAGAATGCAACCAATTAACAATGCATGTAAAAGTAAATTTATGCATTTATGATTCTTCCTTTGAGAAATAAATATAAGAACAGAAAAAGTATTAAAAAAATATCTTTAGATCTCTGCATATATTTGAACCCATACAGAGTGTTTTCTGAAATAAGAAGTTAAATTTTTATCTTTTAATCACATGGCATTTGAGCTGAAAAAATATTTTATGTGTTTGATTTGATCATCAACTATCAGTTTTGATCCCACGACCAACTCAACTGTCTTCCAAGCAGGATGAGGGATGTGATACAAAAGAGTCTAAGGATTTCCATTTAATGCAGTTTTCTACTATTTTTGTTCAGCATAATCAATCTGCTTATGCAAATAAAGGAAAAAAAAGATGTCATGATAGAAACATTTACTTCCCTGCTTGTAAAAATTATCAACGCAAAGTAGAGAGCACCACATCTAAAAGATGTCCATCCATCTCTGTCAAGTGCGTTACTTGAGTACTTGAGCATAGTGACAGAGTACTTTCATAAAGAGAGATAAAAAAATTTTAAAAGTTAGGTGATTTTTTTTTTTCACAGATTGTATTATTTTAAGCATTCACAAGTGGTAAATAAACGGCACTAGAATGAATTTGCTTGTGTTTTTCTTTCATAAAACGATATAAATATTCACTGGATTTTTTCTTTTAGTATAGTTATAAGCTGGCGAGCAAAGCTTCCCTATATGCTCAGGGGAGAACATATCTAGAGGAGATAGGCACTTGTGGTCAGACAGACCTGCCTCGACCTCTGCCTCCTGAACTCCAGTATGCTTGTTTTCTTCATCTCCTGCTGCATTTGTATAAGCAAGGTATGACAGAGGGAAGAAAAGCAAGACAAAAACATGCATGCTTTGTTACAAGCTGTTTAAATAAAAGATAAACATCAAACAAAAACATCCACAATAACATACAAACCCTCAGGCTGTGGCAGATATGATTTTTTTAGTGAAGCAAAGGTTAAATAAATCCTTGTGCTGTTTTTCATTAATATCTCTAGTTTACTCCAAAGAGATTCTTCTGCAAGTAATAATGCTCATATGCCATCCTTATTGCCCCTTGTTGCCAATTTCTTATTAAATTTTGAAGCACCAGAAAGCAGACAGTAAGTACCAAAGCAGAGAGACAGATATCAGTAGATAATTGGTTTAAAAGCATCTTCTGCTTGGCTTTGCTTTAGTTTTTCTAGGAATAAAAGTCTAAACCTCCGTTCTCAGACAGCACATTTAAAACTGTGTATAAATCATAAGCAAGTGGACATACTTCGTACTTTAATAAGTGCAGAAGAAATAATGCAAGTGCTTTTCCAGCTTGGAAAAAAATATCCTCGATTAGCTGGATAATATGCTTTTTATCTGGATTTCATAATAGTTGAAATGCATAAAGGGAGACTCTCCTCCACCAGTATCTACAGTTGCCTAGGGTATATTTAAATACTAGAGAACACTGAAGTAGTTGGAAACAACAGTGAAAATACCATTAATGATAAGAAACACAAATATATTTTTTATTCCATTAATAATAAAGAACCATAACTTCCTTTTGTGACAAAGCTCATGAGGGTACCAACAGTAATGATATCGAAGAGTGTCGAGCTGAGCAACTGGTGCATTATATGCCTGCTTTCATTTAAATGTCAGTTACTGGTTAAAGATTTTTGATGTGATGCAATATACTGCAGTTTTTCAAGATTCAGATTTTGATTACTTATCAATTTTTGTGTTCTCCTTTCCCAGAACTCTTTCCAGTTCTCTCATTACTTGTATAAGCTTATGTGCAATTAAATAGCTCATCAAATTACTTGACTTCAGGTTTAGCTAGAACGTAATAGTAGTTTAAAAACTACATGTTCTAGCAGCTTATTGTTAATAGAGAAAGAAATTTAGGCTATAATCAAAGCCAATGCAATGGAAAATAATCTCTGCATAATTTCTGCTCTATAATTCTGTGATAAAACCATGACATTTAAATTCCAATTGAAATCATGACTTTGAAAATTCCAGTTAAAATACTCACTAGGGATATCACCCATACAGACAACCTTCTCTCATATAAACAAATATATAGAAGATGTGCCTAAGGCTTTAAAAAAATCAATTTCAGTAGAATCGAAGTGGTTTTGGCATGTTGTACCCTGAAACATGGACAAACAATGGCTGCTGTTACAAGCACAGCTGTATGAGACCTCAGTCATTTTGTAGTCTCAGACTTAGATAAGTGAGACCTTCAAATTTCATAAATCTGTTTAATTCCCCCTTTTGCCAATCCAAGAGAAAATTATAAACTGTGACTTTCCTTGAAAGGTCAGAACCTTTCAAGTAAGCACCTTAAGCTTTTTGTCATATGTAAGATTTATTCAAGTTTTTCTATGGAAACTTGACCAATGCAAATAGAATATTTTAATACTCTTCAGGGGCTGAGGAATCTGCCCCCTCTCAGAAGGGTGAACTAAGTATCCACAAGTGAAACCCAAAGGCGGGGGTTTTTTTTGCAAATTCCCAGATGAAATCAAAAACCCAAGGTCAATTCAGACAGTATTCTAAGGAAGCCTCATTACTAATGTTACCTAAGCTATTCTCTTTACTTTCCTGTCAAGCATACAGAATGTAAGTTACAGTGTGCAAGCACCAAGGTGTCTGTCATCAAACAGCCAGTACCACAGAAGCATCCACACAAAAAATGGGTGGGTGCAAAGCTTCATTTTTCAGACTGCTGTGCTTGACTAAATCATCAAGTTCATTGCCAAGCTGAAGGTAATCCAAGCTCCTATCCTACATTATATACATGTTATCAACCACCTTCTATAAAATAAAGTACTCATATGCCATATATTTTTAAAAACCTGTGAAATCACAGTTGATAGAATATGATAGAATTATGACCAGTGTTAACACAGGTTCTCTGCAATTGAATTATAATAGTCTGTCTCTCATTGAACCTCGTCAGTGTATTGGAAAGCACACAATAAAATTCCTTTTCATTTTACAGAACTATGTCTCATTTAACAAAGAGATTATGTTCTGAATGAGATAAACCCCCTTAAAATAAACAGCATGTATTTATCTCAAGGGTTTCTGTGTTTTCCTAACCATCAGAGTGTCCCAGGAACTTGCACTCCATACTGCGTGAGTTAGGACAACAGCACATTGACACTCTTCTTTTTAGAGATTTGAAATTGTATCTGAGAGATATAAAAACTGGATGTAGGGCTGCTAGTTATCCCTGATTAAACCTAATCAAGTATTCCTGTTAATTCCACTCATAGCTAATTTTATTCTGGAACAAGATCACCCATACCTGAAGTTAAGAGAGGACAGTTAATCAGCATTAATGTCAGGCTTTAGCAGCCTCTGAAATAACTTTCCCAAGACACAAGATTATTGTGAGATCATGTAATTAAAGTCTGTACCACAAAGCATAAACAGAAGAGTAAATCCTGACTGAGCTCTACTATTTGTTAAATTTCTGAGCACTTCATTTTCATATTTTAAGGCTTTATTAATTTGTTTGGCCTAATATAATTTTCTAGTTTTTATGGTTAGATGGATAGTTGGGAGATTTGGGGTTTTTGTGTGTGTGGGTAGGAATGAAGAAAGAAAGGGCTATGCTTATTTTTAAGGGGAAAAGGAAAAATCTATATTAGGAAAAAATTCTCTCTGATTAATAATTAACAACAAACAGAAAGGGTGAATACTGAATACTTTCAAGAGCACTTTATGGTGTTCCATTTTAATTAGCAGCAAGCAGTCATTCATTTTATATTTCTACCAAGGCCAGTAAGAACAAAGAAATACATTATAGCCATATATAAATGAAAAAATCACATTAAACCCTAAGAAGAAATATTGTGGTGTTCACTTGTTGGCTACAGTGCTAATAATGCAGAACATTTAAGAGTACATAAACATTTCACCGCTAAAAAGACGTTTAATTCATTAATACTGTTTTCCTACAAATGCTCATTTAAACAAGACAGTTCTATCTCTTGTACAACTGAAAGACATACAAGCAAATATTCAGCCAAAAAAAAAAATCTGGCATTTCAGTGGTGAAAATTCGGTAAAAACTTAAGTCATCCCCGATGTCTTTTCAGAACTATTTTCCAACCACCTAACATGAAAATATACCAAGCCAAAAAAGGCTGGAGCAAAACCCAAAGTGCCTAGATGCTAATGGTATACCCTGAGTAGATAAGGTAATGACATGCAGTTCAGAAATACCCAGTCTTTCTTCTGAACAGGCAAATCTGACATCGGAAGTGCAAAGTTAAGGAAGTAGCCAAAATACCATTATGATAAAAGACTGTAATGCAACATAGCTAAGGATATTGTGTGTTCTAGAGTGCATGTGAGAGACTAAGAAAAATATGTATAGGAAAATGCACTACAGATAGGAACGGTCCTTTATAGCTACTCACAGTTAAATTTCTTAAAACAAAAGCTCTCTGGGTATTTCAGAACTTTGAAATAAAGTATTCCATGGACACTTACATGCCCTGGGGCAAAAACTTGCAAGTACATAACACAGTTCATGGAATTAAATCTAACCCAAATCACTGTATTTTAATTCTGATCCTAATTTGGAAAGCCATTACCCAGAGGGATTTTTTCCCCCTATAGATTCCTTCTCTTCCATTTCTGGTCACACAGCCATAATCACACCATATTCCACGTTCTAGTGAGTATTGCACTGTAACTAAAAAATATCTTCAACAGCAAATTGCTCCCTTATTTCTACTTGAGTTCTGGCATTCATTCTACTGCATTTTAAGAAAAGGTATGCGGTTTCAGCCCTGTAAGAAATAGAGATTATGCAAATGTATACAGACTAAATGAGACTCCTGTAGAAGTTAGCAAAAGACAAGTTTTTCCTTCTTTCTTTTCCTCTTTTAAAACCTGAGATGACTTTAAATTCCTCTTTGCCTATAATGTATCTTATATTAACTCTTTTCTTCAGGATGACTTTAACTTAATCTGGTCAACAATAAAGTCCTTGATTTCAAAATACAGAAAAGTTAACCTTCACAGAATTTCCAAGCAACAGAGAAATGCCTCTCCATTTCAGTCAAGTATATTCTTCTGTAAGAGCAGAAAGGTCTGCTCTGTGACAATGACATTTTCCCGTATGGTCATTAAGCTTTCCCAAAAACAGGCAGCTGTTTTGATTATCACAGGGGCATATAAAAACCACGTTAAAATCTACTCAAATGCCTACAAATCATTCAGGTTCACTTGGTCCTTTGTCTTTTAAATAATAACATAAACTCCTTCTATGACAGTCGGTGTTTCCGATTCCATGAAATTTCAGTTTTTATAACTAGTGCTTCATTTGCTTAAAATAACTTGCTGCAAAATTCAATTCTCCACAGTAAAAAGACTTCTATTAATTACATTCTGTCACTGACAGAAGTTAGGTAATCTGCTCTTCTTGCAGAGCACTATTCTTTTTAGAGAAAATTATTATTCCCCTTAAAGAAAACTGTTAGAAAGTCCTACAGAAGGATAGAAAAAGCTTCAAAGGAGACCTCCATTGGTATTAGAATATGAGAGTTCTTAAGTCATTACAAAAAATAATATAGAATACTGTATGAAAACTGTATCTATGGACTATGTTTTTAACAGGGTTTACCATCTTTATATGTATATTCAACATGGAATCTGTCTAGTTACTGTATCTTGAGTCACTGATGATGGTTTTATTGTATATTAAAACTTAACCATTTGTGGATTTGGCAGTTTTCAATAATCCAGTTTTTCCAAAAGACCACTTTTTTTCCAAAAGACAGAGGTAAAAGAAAACATTATTCAGTCTTCGAGTAAAAACAGGGTTCCTCAAGTCCCAGCAGTACTTACCAGATCAAACAATTCTAGCACTCCTATAAAAAATAATTATTTTGTTGTATTTATTACACTTCTCTATGTTGAATCTATGAAGTAAATAATAAATAAAACTGCTACCCTCTCTAATCAAACAGAGCAAAAATATGCAGTACTTCACAATTGCTTCTCTAAGGATCTCACAGTCTAAATAGATAAACTAAGTAAACAGCAGGGAAGAGTGGTAAAACATAAAAGCAAATACAGCAATGACAGCAACCATCTTGTGATTAGATGTGATTATTTCCTGGCTTATCTAAACTCTATTTCAAAGAAGCAATTCACAACACGTAAGATGACAAAGGAATGAATATACTAGGGTGATGATCTGAGAAAACAAGAGTTTTCTTTTCATGGTTTTGTTTCCAAAATGGAAATAAATACTGTAGACACTGTAAATACTCAATTAAAAAGTCTGATGAGACAGATACAGTAACACTACATAAAGACCCTCAGTGGTATAACCAGGGACTGCAATTGATATCTTGTGGCTTGTTATTGAGTAAAATAAATGGTTTTAATGCTATAAAATATAAGGCAATTTAATTCTATGTATTCTTTGAATAAATACTTCTTGAAAGATTACCTTCATTCAATTTTTTTTCCCTATATTATTTGAAAATTACCTCGTAATTCAGCAAATGTATCACACTATACCATATTTGCAATAAAAACATTGTTCTGATTAAATGCATGGCGAACATAAAGCACATCAAATAGCCTCAAATGCTTATATTTAAACATGTGCCTGAGTATGTGCTAATCCTGTAAAGGTACATACACACATAGATTAGCTGGAATGTTCTTATTTGCTGTACCGTAAAGTCTTGGTCTTTAAAAATAGGTACATGTCTAGGTACTTTTCTCAGGACAATCATATTTAGACAGTATTAATTATACCTTTTTTATGTAGAACCCTGTACAATTTATGAGCCACAGGTCTAAAAATAAAGACTAAATAATTATTACAGCAATTCTGACTGTATCTGTGCAATCAAACAACATCAATTGCAGTTGGGTTTATTTTTCCCTATATAGCCTCTGAAAAAGGCTTTCAGGTGAAAAACAAGCCCTTCTTTATGTACAGACCTTCATAAGATTCTATCTCCTTGTCTCCATTGTCTAGAGAAAGTCACAAAAACAAAACAAACAAACAAACAAAAAAAAAAGGAACCAAAGCACAGGGGTTAAAAACAACAGAAGTTTTATAAAAGATACAATATACATGTTTAAAAGGATCAAAAAAAAAGAGAGGTGCATATGGCCACTTAGACTGATTTTGCACAGCACATACTATTCATTATTAGAAGTGGAAGGGTGAAAATATATTTGCTATCAAAAATGTGTTTATATACCCGTTTCTAAACATTTGGGAAAATTGACCAGTGCTTTTAACAGACACTAGAGACAAGCACAATTAGAGTAACAGTAAAACATGAATCACGAAATATCTTTCTGACTTTTCCTGTTTTAAAGATTATTACCTCTCTTCTTGCTCTTCCTGTTTCAAGATGCAGATGTTTTATATTAGCGATCTGTAATACATTCCATGTGAACCCACAAGTGATCAGCTCTGCCCCTGACTCCCAAAAGAGTCAGGATTTTATCACTAAACAACATACAAAGATCATTTTCTGTGCCTGTTGAAGTCAGTGACAAAGCACCTACTGAGTTCAAAAGGAATAGGATCATGCTAATAGTCCACCTTGGTTCATGTGTATTGCTGATGATTCATTTCAGCCAAGAGTAATTGTAGATATTAAAACATAACAGAAGGAAACAGTACAAAATACAATACTACTATCAAATCCTAATCCTGTACACAAAAACTCAAGAGATTTCCACTCTAATGGCAAAAGGAAAATGATAAATATAACCGACCTTCGTGAGCAATTTGGTAGCGTCATTAAGGAGAAAACCACACACTTACTTCTCTCCAACGTCCCCTTTGGTGGGAGCTGCGGTAACTGCCTGCCCCTTCGCCCTACTACTGGAGTACTTGATGGACTTGTCTGAACAGACCCAGTTCGAGGATGTGACCTATGAGACACATATCAAAACAAACCACAGCCATTAAATGACAAATTCATCCTTAAATATCATCAAGAACTGATAACATGACTAAGTAGGCTTTACATCACTTGGGACCCTTGCAGTCTCAGAGTGAAACTATTACCTAATTTGAGAAAAAGACCTGATTGAAAACAGAAATCTCTCCATGAAAAAGAAGCCAACCCAAGGCTGAACTTCCATAAGATGCTTGTTCACACAGTCAAGCCAGAAAACATGTGCATATTCATGTGCATATGGATATAATATCCACATACACATAAATTTATCCACAAGTCAAATTCAATTATCTTCACTCAGCATGTATTTGCTTAAATTACCTTTGAGTGGCAATGAGATTACATGGATTTGTCTAAACAAAGTAATAAACTGAGAAAAGACACTGATATTTATTTGACTGTAACTCTCACTCGGGATTTAATGTTAATAACTGCAACTTTCAGAAAACAAAAGAATGTATTCTGCAATGCTAAAATAAGGAGACACTTTACTGAACATCAACTAGACCAAAATGTACTCATCTTTTTACTGTATTATGTTTATTTAAGCTAAGAATGATGTATAGAAATCCTCAAAATATCAATCAGGGGTACTCAAACAGGAACAATACAGACTATGGCACAGTAAAATGTAGTCAGAGAAAATGGTGGTTAAAATGATAATTAATAGACAAAGTTAGTACAGTCCATTTAAAGAAACATTTTTTTTAAAAAAAAAAAAAGTTTCATTTGATGTTATGATGGTTGTTCCATAAGCAATGTCTGATGAACACAAATAATTTCTCATTCTGTAAGAGAATATGATAGTTATGAGGTGCTTTATGTGGGAAACCATCCAGGATTCCTGATAAATGAGAAATCATCAACAAATGTAGTTAAATACAGCAAACAATTTGCAATGGCAGCCACACCATTATATCCAGAGTTGAATATAAGTAGTGTGTTGGCACTGAAAGGGTTAGTATCTACTGCTACTGGTGACCAGCTAAGGATGAGGCGATACCAATTAGCTACTGGGTGATGGTGAGCTGGTGGGGCAGAAGGGGATTAGTCTGATTGATTTGTCTGTTTCACCTCGGTAAGGCAGGTGAAGGAGGGGCAGATCTTCCAGTCATTAATGAAGGCATCGACCTGATGAGGTTTGAGTCAGGACGCTCTGTGGATCGGGAGCGGGAGTTGGTCCGCTCTAGCATAGGACGTTGCTCTGTTGATCTGGATCTTTGATATGGCTGTCTATCTGCTGCTTCACAATTCCTGTAATGTTAGTCAAAAAGCAGCTCAGATGAACTTTTCTATTAATTATAAAATATGCTGCATGATACTGGTTTGGAGCAAATCATTTTGTTATGTATATTTTTGGGGGGAGTAAATTTTCTGAGAGAACTTCCTGATAACATACAGTTTTTTATACGTGTATGATTTGACTTGCTCCAAATAACTTGCTCTTGATAAATGGGCTGAAATGTTTCCAATGTCTCGGTAATGACTATCCATGCAATAGTCTGTTTCCTGACATTTTCTGGGGTAAAATGTTGTTATTTTGTCAATTAATGCATCAACCTGGGAAGAGAAAAGTAGCTGACATAATATTAAGTCTCACTAAAGCTAAGGACTCACTTAACTTTGCAGTTTAAATTTAATTGTGCATTTTAATTGTGTATTATTCGTCATATTAGTAGATTTCTATAGAATGCATTATTTCTAGAGGTAGCACTGCTGTTTGTAGGAAAATTCACATTCTAAATGTTATAATTATGAGGTAGCACTGTGAATTATTACTAATTACATTATTGAATATCTGTCAAAATATAGGCAAGGCTATAGTGATGGATTCATATGTGGTGGTCAGACTGTAATCAAAAGAAAACCTGCCTCATTAGTACTTATAGAGGTTCCAACAACTAGAAAAAGTTTAGTTTGTAATTAGAAGAAATCTTCTAACCCACAGCCTACAGAACTGTTCTGAAACAGCAGTGGAAAAAGTTATTAGAGATGCAAGGGGGAGTAATTAGACTGAGTAAAAGAGAATTTCTTGATCAAGCAGTCTTTTACTATCAGGAAATTAATCAGGCCATTACTTTCAGAAAATAATCAAACTCCACCTTTTTTTTCCAGTTTGAAAGGAATAGTATTTACTAGCAGTATCCTAAAATACATTAATTCAAGGCAATTTAAAAATAAAATCCATACACTAATGGAGCTACTTAATAAATTCACACTCCTCCCAGATTTTCTTGAGGAAAAAAAGGGGAATGTGTGCCCTTCAGGACTTTTCTTTGAGTGAAGTCATGCCTTTTACAATGAAGTCAGTTAATACAATGAGTGGCTGGATGGTGATTAAGTGTAACAAGAAGTCAAATTTTAATTGGTATCAAGAAAGAGAGACATACCACAGCCTCATTATGAAGATATTTATGTTAGTAACAGCATTTATTTCTAAATAAAAAAACATGTAAAGGACTATAGTGGCTAACTTTGCTCAAAGTGTTTATAAAACAATCATTAAAAGCAATGTCTCTTGAGGCCTTCCATAAGGTCATAATTGGACTCCCAGAGCACATGAAGGAATTGCCACAGACAGATTCAGAATAATACCATACACCATGAACCTATATCTATAAGCTCCTAACAAGCAAACACACCACAGTTAGACACATAATGGTAATTAGAAGCTGAGGCACTAAAGATTGGAGGAAAAGTACAATGAGCCTGGCACAAAACACAACAAAATTACCTCACTTCTTCTTCTATCAGTTCTGTTTCTGAATGGGAAGCTTCATCAGCAAAAACATCCACTGTCTCGCTTCTTTTACATTGTTGATAGACAAAGAAACACAACCTTAGCTTTAATAGGAATGTTGTTTAGTTTATGTAAGTGTTTAAGAGAGATTTCAGTGCTATGGAAGGTGAGAAAATGCCAGCCACCTGCATGATGGTTAAAAAGTTACCATGGAATACATTCTTTGGCTACGGGGGTAAATTCCAAGAAAAAATAATCCTAAATTCAACCAAATTATGACCGAGGTCCAGAAAATCCACCCCTATCCTATTTACCCACCTTTTTAAGAGAAGTAGTGAGCCCACAGAAACTTTCTTCTTTGGGTCTGTCCCGCACACAGCCCTAGAATACCCTTTCTCTGGTCAGTGAGGGAGGACTGCTGGAGCTCAACAGCAGGGACTGGGCAATACAGGAAGAGCTATCATTCCATTTTCTATTTCTCTCTCCTTTCAACAGCCAGCAGGAGACATAGAGAGGACCAGGTGAGTAGCAACCAAATGATTCTCATAAACACGTCATGAGAAGTTAAGACTCTCGCTTGCTACTCTTAAGGCCTCATTAGGTATAAAAAGCTCTTTAGGTACAAAAGCTATTTTTATGATGTTAGGGATCTGACCCATTGCCTGTATTAGAAGGCAGGGAAGCATTTTTATCATTCAGATCAATACTAACAGCTTAGTGTGCAGGTTTTGTATTCTGCAGAGCACCATGGAACAGACATAGCTGTTAACATATAAACATTTCAGAAATTTCATACTCAGTAGCTAATATAAGTATTTGGTTTGCTACAGTCTGCAGCTGGCATTTACTTCAAGTGGAAAACCAACCAGGAGCTCCCAGAAATGAGGGAGAGAGTGTATTTCTGAAGCGAACCTTTTGCTTTGAAGCTTTGGCACTGCTGGTGTTTTCTAGACTGGAAGATTTGAATCCTGAGATGAAACTGAGTGGTTACCCTCAAGTTCCAGACTACATCCTTTTAATAACTACCATCGCAAATGGAGAGTGTTCTTCCACTTGAAAGCTTCATTTTGTGGTTGTTTTACATCAAACACATGTAAAGATCAATTCAACAGATGGTTTTACTGTCCTTCATGGTCACTTTTGTCTTTTTAACTCTAAACACATGTAATTATATGATCCCAGTCTTCAGAAACAAACTGTCCCTTTTATAGAAAAAAATCATTCCAATAACCTTCTTAGGCAGTGAAGCTCCTCCCTTACTACCAAATACAGTTTGGCTTTAATATCACAATCCCGCCATAAGCAAGGAAAGCGAGTTAAATTAAAACAGAAGTTCCTAACTTTTCAGATACCATTCTTAAAGGCTTATGCTTACAAATTGCCTAGATGAAACTTTCCTATTTTCTCCTTATAAATCATATGAATTCCTGATTTTTAAAGAGAGAAATATGATAGTTTTAGTTAAACTATTCAACATCCATATAATATTTTAATGTATACTAGCACTGTTTATCTTTGCTAAGACTTTTCATTATGAAAACACAGTTAATGAAATGTCAAATAATGACCTCCCCCATTTAGTACTGCCTATTGTAGCATCCATCTACCTTTGCTAAGCAAAACCTGCATGGTAAATGGCCTCTTCCCCTGATAAAGTATGCAGGTCTTGTGAGCCAAGCGTTCCCTGCTCAAAGGAAAGAGTGAAGCAGTGTTTGCTTCTAAACCAAGCACACCTATCACTACGAGACTGTTTGAGCTCTCTGTGTTATTACACAGAAAGCTCTGTGAATATTCACAACCTAACTTTATATTCCAAAGCCATCAAATACTAGAATTAGAATTCCATAGTATTTAGGTACCCCAGTAAACTCTAGTTACTATCTAGTTACTACTTAGTATCTAACCAATGGTGCTACCACATTTTATTTTATCTACTAATTTATCTGCATTGTTCCATATTCCTAGTCTGGAAATTTCAAATGCTAACACTTTTCCCAATGCAGAAAATAACCATTTCTAATTTTTAATTTTTCAGATTTGTTACTTTTCTTAACAAAAATAATTTTCAACAAATTATTACTCTCATTGATCTAAACATCTATACAGAATGCTTTATAAAAGATTAACATTTTGCAACAGTAAGCAATTGTAACAGCTTACAAAACAAAGGGGGTTTTTTACCCAAAATTACTGAAAAAAAATATTTGAAAGGCCATGTTAAATTCTTTTACTCTGTACAAGTTATGAGATCATGCCAATCACAATTTTAGTATTAGATTTTTCTTGTAACAAAAAACTGAAGAAATAAAAATAGAATTTCTGTAAGATTACAGTACACTACAATTCAGCTGCTAGTGCATCTTTTTTCATCTAGAAACACAGAACACAGAACAAGAAAAATACAACAACACACTTTCTATCATATTTTCAAACTCCAACTAATATACAATGGCAGTACCTGTCAGTGTCTGTGGATGGCTGCTGGATTTCAATCCTTGGACATGTTATTCTTCTACTAGCTATAGGAACTTTGCTGTTTAGTCACAGACACAAGATCCTCTGTTAGCGTAACATAGATAAGCATGTCTACCAACAACTGAGATTTCTAGTACCAAGCAAACTTAAATTTGAGTCATAAATATTGCAACGGAAAATGGGAAGGAGCAGTACACTGTCAAAAAACCTAGATCAACCGGTGATGGGATACCCCACCAAACCACTCATCTAAAACTAAAAAGAAATTTAATATAAAATCATGTGCTGTTATAGTTTCCTAAGGCCAGGAAAATAATGCTTCTAGGTATTCTGGTTTTAAAAAAAAAATAAAACAAAACAACAAAAAACTAACACTAAAAAACCACCACTACCACCACCAACAACAAAAAGAAAGATATTTTTGTTGCAATAATATTTTATCATGATTTATATGTTTGCAATATATATATACATACATGCATACACTCATACAATCTATTCACATGCACAGTACCCTGTGGTATACGTGATAACTACAGGTATATCTGGGTATATCTAGTACATCTAGTGACAGGCTGACTAAACTGCAATACACCAGTCTCTGAACTACTTTTCTCCTCCCTGACTCAGCTAAGCAGACAAAGCAGCGAACTCTGCTGCAATCCCAGGCACACTGTGCTCCACACTCTTGTGTGCACGCTGCTGCAGCTTCAGAAACTCAGTAGCTTACAGCTTGCTTAAGTATCTGCACATGGCATTGCAGTCACTTTGGTGACTCTGTCGTAGGCATATCGAATCATGCTAACACACGGTGGCATTGTACAATTATAAAAATGCTTACAGAAAGTAACTAAATCTATAGTTATAGAGATTTACTCTCCAAAATATGTTTCATTGTTGATATACTGAGGGATAACAAAGCTCTGCGTTAAATAGGGAGTGAGAGCAGACAGTTTTTTCAATTCTACAGATGCAGTCAGAGGTTTATACTAGCTATTACAATCAAATATTGATAAAACCAATAACTAATGTAAATCCTGGAACAACTAAGACTGAAATGATGTGCTGAAATATATTTCATATCCTTTTTATCTGTAAAATCAGACCTAATTAATTTTGTGTATTTTTGAGGAATACAAAAGCAACTTTTACATTTGAAGAGGAAATAGTAAAATATGTGAGCAATTTCTTCTGCCTAGAAAATTTCCATATTAAAGAAAAAGAAGTGGTGAAACCTTTTGAAAAAGCAGTTTTTTAATTTCCAGGTAATGCCATTTGCAACTGCATTCAAATGAGAGCAAACACAGTATATGAACTAACAATAAGACTAATTTCACTTAACTACTTAACTTTAACTAGTTTAAAAATCAGTTTCCAGTATTTCGCTCAAAAGTCAATTTTAAAAACAAATGAACCTTGAAGACTACCATTTTCTTACACAGAGGTGAACCAATGGCTGCAAGGAGCACATATATTGCCCTATGTCTTACCAATTTATTCCAATTACACTAACTTTATCAAATCAACGTTTATTAATATTTTTATTCTACGTTTACAATATGAAATGCTTGTAAGTATTCTTTCACTACTAATTTAAAAGTCTGAGAGACTTAATCAGATTTTAGCTGTAATGTTATATGTTAGGTGGTTTTACATTATTGTTTCTGGTACTTGTATATTTTCACTTATATAGCCAGTTGCGTTATATAGTATCTTGCATTTTGCCTACTACTTCCAGTTTTTGATATCTTTAGCATAGACCCTCAACTGACATGTATTAAAGAATCACACTGCAGGAAAACATATCTCCGTGTTCATGAGATGACTCACTGAAGATCATGATAAAGCTGATTAGGATTCAAAAGCTGGGAATTCAAAATTCTCAAAGATGAGAGCTGAAATCCTCTCCACTTCCTTGCCCCAGGTCAGTTTTATAACAGAATATACTGCAGTGATTCTCTCAAGATAATCACCTAAACTTCTGTAAGAGTACTAGAAACATTCTAAAATATAACAGTTTCAGCTCTATATTATAAATTTATTCTAATTTTTTTTCCCATTTCAGAACACAATATTTCACCCACTCAATGTGAATGTTATATCACAATGTATGAGCAATAACAGGATCATTCAAGGGTTTTCGAGAACATGACTCAAGTATAGTGGTATATAAAACAATGAACAGAGAAGCTTGAGAGGGAAGCAATGAGAAAGAAGAATTTCCTAATAGGGCTTGAATGTTCAAACGCAGTTCAGCAGAACACTTAAAATATATTCTAATAAGGTGAATTAGTTGTAAGCTTAAAACTACACATGCAAATAAATATCTTTTTGTACACTGCAGTACTAAATGAAAAATTTGAAAAGTATTTGTTTCTTGATGGCTTTTGTGGCATTTCCCCCTCAGATCTTAAATAAAAGTTTATTTCTACGTGGCACAGGATATAGTTGGCCTTTATTTCTCCAGTGACATTTTTGAACATCAGTAATATGGCAGACATTGAATTAGCAAAATATCACAAACAGGGCTCCAACTATGCAATTTACTGTATATAAATACTGTAGATGTGTGTTTATCCATCTTCTTAACTTTTGGCAACAGACCTGTAATTCTGCCTTCTCTGAAGTCAACAACAGTTCTGTCACTTGATGAGCACAGGATTTTAATCAGATCATTCCAAGACAAACAGGTATGTAAGACTCTTGTAAGTTCTTAAATTACAAATGAGCAAAATAGCATTCTGTTTCTGTTAAAGGCATTCTCTAAATCCATTGATCTTAACAGAATCTGACCCATTTCAGTAGTCTAAGTACCTAAAAGTCATATTGATTCACAACAAATGATTTTATCTTTTGTTTGTTTTTCTAAAACTTTTCAGAGCTAAATTCAATTGGGCACAGACAGTAGTAATAAATTTCTTTTTCAAGTTACAAATCTATTTTAGATATTTACTATGTTAAATGGTAACCTGATACTCTCCTATGTTTGCATCTATTCAGTACTAATTTTAAGACAAGTAAACCAGGTTTATTTCATGTAACTATCAAAAGCAAATAGAAAAGCTTTATTTACACTAAGCACTTTTCAGCCTTCTTTAAATGCTGTTTATTTTCAGTATGCTTGTGCAGTTTCCAGGGTGAACTAATGTGTGGCCCTTGCTGTACACTTAAACAGTGGCATTCTGGTTCAAAAAACTAGGGAATAAACAGGGTCTCAAGTCTCTGCCTCTGCACTAATGGTAAGCCAAAAGACCCTCACAAACCTCTCCTCTCCAGAGAAGAGAAAAACTTACAATAAAATATTGGAGGATTAATTCTGGGGTTTATCAGATTTTTTTCAGTTTTAAGTTGACATTCATAAAGTTCTCCTCTGTTCACATTCGCAACAGAAGTAAAAACAAAGGGAATTCTTGCAAGAGCAAGAAGAATATGAGGGGGAAACAGTAAAGTCCAAGAACTAATAGCAAGGACAATTTGTGTGCTCTCTTGATCAGAAGCCAGCCACAACTGGAAAGAAGTAAAGGTTGTAAGGCACACAGCACTTTGCATGGGTTATGCATCAATCACACAGGAAGATAGGTGAGACAGCTTGAACTGGGATTATTTCTAAAAGTAAAAAGTATTAGGTCTCAAAGACACATTCCCCAACACTGTGAATTTAGGTGGGTATTATCATTAAAAACCTTTTTTTCATTAAAGTGGCCCAGAACAGTGAGAACAAATTTTAAAAATAGTTCAAACATAATGTTCTTTTTCTATTTGTAACAGAATAAAATAGTTTAATCTCAGAAAAAAAGAGTAGAACATAAGTGCCTTAGTTCTGAGTCAAGAGAGACATCAAGAAAAATACATTTATTAGGAATAACTTTGGTACAATTATAAATGAACTCTTATTATAAAGATTCAAAATACATTTTATCATTATCTGTAACACTACACTCTTTACTTACCCATATTTTTCAGCTGAACCATTGACTACATGATCTGCCCATGAACTTGCACCATTGTACCACCTTTACAATGCAGTTAAAATAAAGAAATGTTATAAAGAAACAAATGTATTATCAATAGCACTCTAATTTATATGACATGACCACTTCTCAATAAAGTGGGAAAATTTCAAATATTTCCAAATAATTTTGTACATTTCATATTTTCTCTCAGGTATGAAGAAAAACATCCTTTTCAAAGTGAAACACCAAGAAAATTATGGGTTTTTTTTCCTGATATAATTCTTAAATTTCATGTCTAGTTTGTTTCAGCAGTTTAGCCACTAATTTCCATTCCATAAATACTAATCAATCCCTTATTTTTTCATACATAAAATTGTTCATGTTTTCAATGGCTATTGAGTTTGTGAAATAGCTAAAAAGGAATTGTGGAGATATAACACTAGCAAAAAGAACATTATATGCATCAATAGTTTATAATATTGCTTTTAACTTCAAATACATAATTTTTTCTTTTTTTTTTTTTTTATAGGGCAGTTGGCTTTTTTATAGTTATTTAAGAAGCAGAAGAAAACTCACTTCAATCAGATCAAACAATGAAAACTAATTAAATTTTGTACTTGTATTGTTCTTGTATGCCATGTACTGAACATGGGCTAACTAAACACTTGCACCATCATTCCAGTAAATTAGTTGAAGACAACATAAAACACCTGTAGAAGTATTTTATCTTAAGCAGAGCCATTGATAAAGGAAGTAATGGGACAAAAGAAAGCTGCTTTAAGAAATCACGTGATAAACTGCTTACTCCGTTTTACTCCATTACTCCAGTATATTAAAAATAGGTACAAATCATCTGGCATTTGGTTAAGGAGTTTCAACTGGATTGCTGGAGTTCTGTACTTTCAGGATCTTGTTAGGGTAAAGCCTTGGAGCTTCTGCAGTCTCACTATTCAAATATTTTCACATGACAGTGAGTGAGAAGCAAGGCAGGGGTTCTCAGAAAATATCAAGGGACCACTGTATTATATAAAAATATTCCTTTGTATTTACTGAAAAGCCTAACCAAAGATGGCAGGATGAACTTTTTACTGACTTTCATACACTGATCCGAGAGTTTTCATGAATCCCTTCCTGGGAATCACAGCAGCATTTTTTGCATGACTCCATTTTTTCCCAAACTTCTCATGTTCAGAATCTGAGACTTTACAATATGTTTACAAACTTAATAACCCCACATCTCCCAGTCATTGTGTTGAGGGAAAAAAACATGTGAAAATATGTGAATGTCAATCACCTGCCCTTGTTTCTTCTCTGTCAAATTGGATGGTAAGGGGAATGGCTTTTTTTTTTTCCTTTTTTTCCACATGAGAAGTAGCCAGATCAATGACTGAGTGAAATTCACTCTAGTTTAATCTAATTTAGTTTTAGATTAGATTTAGATTTAGTTCAATCTAAATTAGAATACAGCTGAAGAATATCTTCAATATCTTGTAGAATATCTACAAGTATATCTTTACACTCTCCCTGATCATCCATATCCTCAAAACTGAAGCCAGTCTCTCCAGTCAACCAGTATTTTAAGTAAAATTTTTTTAAAGTACTTTATTGCAGACACCATAAACACATGATTTTAAAATTGCAGTGCACTTTATTTTTTCTTAAATATGACTGTATTTATTCATAGTAATCAAATAAAAACAAAATTTCTTGCTATTTGGAAATAAGTCCTGCTTTATCTGCTCCCATACTGTAGACAAAAATCATCCATTGACTTAAAAATGGTCAGAGAAATACAAAACATCTAATCGTTCAAAGGGAGAGGAACTCTGGTTTGGTCCTTTCTTCAGATTTCCTTTTTTCAGACTTTGCCTAGCTCTTTAAACATGAAAGTCGTTATCAAACAACTATTTCCAGAGACATTCTAAAACTTTTCAGGTTACATGTCAGATTTGAGTTATATTTCCTGTGGTACATTTTATGCATATCAAAATTTAGGAAGAATAATAATACTTTGGGCCCTAGCACAACAAGAAAACAAAATCAGTTAGAAGGCATTTGGTTAGTCCTTTTCCAAGTCAGTGTGGGCAGCATGTTAAAAGCTGAGCACCTTCTTAAGTGACTCAGGTTATTGAAAGAATGAAATTGAGGATTCTAAATTGTCCTATTATCACTCCTAGGGATTGAAAATGTTAGCCAGTAGAATTGTGGTGCAGTTAAGAGAAAAAACCTTCAGTCATACCAAAGCTCCTCTGTACTATTCAGTTTTCCTCTCACATCTAATGAATAAAAAAATTTTCAAGTTAAGAATTATGCTTAAAAAATCCAAAGTCAAATTAATGGAGGCCTAAAAGAAAATGAGGTACTTAAAACTATGGAAATTAGTTGTTCTGTATTTAGAGAAATATGGCATAAAGTGCACTGTAAATTTAAATATCATTAGTGTAGGCCACTTAGAAATTTTAGACCACATTTCATGAAAAATTTATTACACGGCTTAATCTATTTTTACTATATAAATTAAAATACCTTTCAGGAGTATAGGCTGTGTCATCATAAAATGAATTAGGCACTCTTCTCTCCTGCCTAGTCCTCCTGAATATGGAATAAACAGCACAGACATTTCAGACATTTTAAAGTGTCTTCTTTCATTATGTTTTCCCTCATTCTATTATTAAAATATGATGAAGACAGAACACATTTATTGACAGTTCAGCAATATATTCTGAACACATTTTCTTATATATGTGTTGATTTCATACTCCTACTTTCAAATTATATTCAGAAATCATCAACAACATATTAAGAACACTTGATCAATGCACACATATCGCATAGGAGTAAAAAGTTACATTGATAGGAAAATAGTACTTGAGCAACTGAGAAATTTCACCAAAAATAGGATATGTATGTTAGAAAATTTCTGACTGGTAAAATGGAAGTCAGGAAAAGAAAAAAGAAAAAAAAAAGGAAGCAAAATCTTGTTTCCTTAAGTGAAACAACAGAAACGCTACCTGAAGTAAACCTCACATCCTGCACAAAAGATACAAAACAGCTTTTATTGATTTACAAACACTAACCACAAAGGCTGAAAGTGGAAAAAACCAAATAGCTCATAGTGCGATGTTCTTTCTGACTAAGGTGAGGTCTGAGAGAGGTAAGTTGAGAAAGAATGTCATATAGTGAAGTTTTGGGCAGGTTTTTATTTAGAATGAACTGCTAATATTTAAATTTTTAAAATATAAGGATAAGAATCTTGAAAACATTACTCTGTCATTGAGATAATGTGCATGTCAACCAATTTAAAATGGGTGACTGTCACACCATGAACTAGCCTGTACAACCCTATAGGATTCTGAATTGGGGGATAGAAGCATAAGTAAAACTCAACATGTCCAGCCATAATATCTTGTGTATGTTCAACCTAAGTACCTGCAACAGTGTGAACTGATACCATGCTGAATATCACATTAAAGAGTCAAGGAATTTTGGAATAGAGTACTGAGCAGCAGGATGTTCTTGAGAAAACCCCAGGTCCAAAGGGCACTGAAGTCATCAAAGATGCACATGTGCCCACAGCCTTCCTTAGGCATGTGTTGGAAAAAATATGTTGACGATGCTGCCTTGATTACTTTTCAGAAGGAAAGAAGAGAACTTCTTCAAAAGGGGGGAACAATCAGAAAGACAAAATGATGAATGCCATAGGTTAAGAATAACCTCAGAAATTAAGGATTTCGATAATTTAAATGTGTCCTAGAATGAATGAACTAGAGACTATCATATCTGATAAACAATAACTGAAACATGCTTCAGTAGAGAAAAGATGAAAAAGAACCAACTAGTCACTCTGGGGAAAAAAAAAATAAAAGATGTCAGAAGAGACCCCGAGACTTAATGGTCTGACTGTGAATGACCACAAGATAAGCAATGAAAGGAGCCATGAATAACAAAGGCAAGTGATTTTGACTAATGTATCTATCTGATATAATTGCCTGCAGGACACCAGCACTGGTGGATTCAGAGGGACATAAGATGGAAAACTCTGTCCCAGATAAGAGACTCTTCCCTGAATGCTGGACTGTATGGAACAATGTTTGCTATTTTACTGAACAGTGGAAACTGTAAAGTTATTTCATACACTTAATAAAGTGAAAGGAAGAGATGTTGTTGCTAGATATCTAATGACACTGATGTCATAGGTTTTGGTCAAAATCAGCCACAACTGATTAAGTAGATGGAACTAAGAAGGCAGGAATAACATAATGTACAAAATAATGTATTTTAGAGTAAGCATTGAACTGGGGAAAAGTGTAAAGATAAAAGATCAAATATTGTTTAAAGGGTAAATTTTCATTTATTTCCAATAAAAGTAAGGAAGAGAGTTTTTCAATGTATGATGGGAAACTGCATAAAGATTATGCTACAAATGGTCCTTAAATTGCTGAATATGGAAAGACAAAAAAGGATGAAAAAGTAGGAATATGATTGCAATTGCGGCTATGGAGTGCTCAAAGGAGTCTCGTAAGATGACTCAAATAACCTGAACACCAATGTTACCTACAGGCAGCTTGGATACAACAGAATCATGGAATCCAGGATCAGTTTCTGGGCCCAAGGAATCTCAAGATACTGAGTGAGCTCAAAACAGTGAGCTCAAAATATTCCACTTCATGTTGGATTTTCCTTTCTGATCTCAGAAGGAATTAGCTTTAATAGCCTTCTGTTCAATAAAGCCCTGGAAAAGATTTACTCCATCTCTCTGCTTAAATCCCAGCTTTTTCATATTTATGCAGTACTGTAGCTTTTGACCTTTATTCTCATAGATTTTACTTTATTTTTGAGAGATTAATTTCTGTAAGAAAAAAGATTAAGATTTACAAATCAAGATCCTCAAAGTAAGACAATTTGAGAATAGCTCCAACTTTCAGTAATATCTGAGCAGTCACAGACATAACCAACAATCTGAAACAGGTCCAGATAAACTAGTGCAAATATGAGTACATATCTAAGGCAAAAAATGTATATAAAATTAATTATTGAAATAGTATACATATGAGCCCATATTATATCCTTTCAGAAAACAAACCAAAGATCCCTCTCCTTATCAAAGTTTCTACCTGTGGGCTGAACTATTTACACACTTTCTTTATATTAGGTTTCATGTAAAACAGCATCATTTCAAAACAAATATTTGATTAGGTTCTAAACTTTATAATGTCTACTATACTATAGCTGTGGAGACTTTTTAAAAAGCAGTGCTTCTTTGGAAGGAATTTTCAGATGCTTTTCTGTTTCTGCATCCAAAAGTAATTGTACATTTACTAAAAATATGATCTGAATCGAGAGCAAACCTTAATGAACATCTCCGAGGAACTCATATCAAGAGGGCAGGAATGAAGTTAATTTATCAAGAGTCCCTTACTTCTTGCTTTGGAGATTTTACATGTCCCCTCTTGTAAAACAACACTCATATCAACCTTTATATCTGTTCTGAAGCCACCACTTCCTTTTTATTGGCGCATAGTTTATCAGATTGATAACCTTATTTCTATTCACTGACAACTATGCAGACCTTTTCCTGGTTTGCAATATTTCTGAAATTCTGAATATTATTCTGAATTTCTGAATATTATTTTATGCATAAATAGGAACTATGATGTTCACACAGGTATTGTGAATGTACACAAGTACTCCTAAATTACAGAATATGCAGTATACAAATATATACAACATAAGCTTACATAGGCACACACTTTTACTTTTCACTCTATTTTTCAGTTAAGCAAAGTATGAGATTTCAGAAAGACACTATTTCTGTGTACTTTAAAGCAGATAGGCTTTTCCTTATTATTTCAAAGAGAATAATAAATGCTATAAGCACTCAGGAAAATTCTAGCAAAAATAAGAGTTATAAAAGATACAGACACATAATAACCATATAACCTAATTTACAAAACTGGCTTCTGTAAAGCTATTCATCATCCCTTGGGATTTATCCATAGCCCTGAGTAGTCAGTTTTAGATGCATACATACTCAGAGTGTTATAAAACATCTTCACTGTATGTGTTTATCACTTAAAACACAGACCACATTCTCAGTGGAGAAATGGAAATCAAACACGGCACTGTAAATGTGGCAGAGCTAACGATATACTCCACATCAGTTGTACCTCTCAAGATCATAGTAAGCACCCTCAGAGTAGGTACGGCACATCTTACGGGAGCGGAGTAATCTGATTGCATCTTCACAAAAGAGAGGATACATTGTGTGATCCTGGCTGCCAAAACATAATGGGTGAACACAATGAAAAGTAACAAAAAGATGAAATGAGGAGACAAAACAACATGAAAAGCAAGCAATGTCAGCAACAGAACAAAACACTGGAACAAAACACAGCTGGAACTTTGGTGAATTTTGCAAAACTACTTTTAAAAATTAAAATATGTTAGCTTGTAGCTCTTAGAGCTATGAGACTATAAGAGAGATATCACACTCCAGCCTTATCGTGTTTAACACAGACATATATATATGACATTATGTATATTAAAATTCCAGTTTTAGCAGGTATTAGTGTTTGCTGATTTCAATAATTTTATTTATTTTCTAAAAGACATTAAAGTAATGTAAATAAAGCATAGTTTTCCTGCACCACCAATTATAGACTATTGGTAGTGAAATGATATTCAAGTGAAACATATGAAGAATGATCCAGTGTTTGTGTACACACTGTACTAAGAAAGCTAAAGCTGACACTAACTCTACTCTTCTAAGTTTTATACCACTGGACACAGACTAATAACACCAGAAGTGGACATGTAGGTACACAGAAGTACATGCATTACCCACACATAGTCACACAGAGGAAAACATATACCTGACATCTCTGTAATGGTGATCTGTGGAGTGGGTGTACCGGGAACGAGGTAAAGTAACATAATGACTGAGTTGATGGCAGAAAGAAAAACACACATATGAGACAATGAGATGAGAAGCAATGATACACACCACAAAACTGAAAACATTGAAATCTGAGAACACAGGAGCTACAAAAGTATAGTTTAAGAGCACTGAACTTATTAACAAAATAATATGATATACAGTTCTAAAGATAAAATTATCTAGATGATTCACACATTTACTCTGAGAAGCCAGTGGGAGACTATGGATGAAGCAGATAGCTAAAATTTGGGATTTTCTACAGTATTTCAGATAAGAAGAAAAGATATATAAATCTCTCTCTGAAAGCAACTCAGGAAGTCAGATTGCCTGTTCCCTTGTTTGAAGGCAGTTATAACTTTAGTATGAATAATATCCTTGGAAGAGGTTTGCCTGGCCTCTGAAAGGCTACCACCATTGGGAAATCTGTCCCCACATGGATAGCTCCAGAGCTTCCCCATTTCTAAGTGTAAGTTCTCCTAATACTGATCAGATCACAATAAAAGGTGAGTTTAGACAAAGCCTTTCATTATTTAAATAAACATTGAAGAGATACAACACCAATAACAGGATAAGAAAAAAAGAGTTCCTGCATGCATTTAAAAATAATACATCCAAGGTATTTACATTTTGTTTATATTTTGAAAACATGTCTAGATTTATATAAATATATTCATTACAGCACTAGATATTTTCCAATTACCAAAATTAGAAGAATGTTATTTTAATATAAATATATGCACACAATGCAGGTAAAAGGGTTTGGAAAAGAGAGTTGTTTAGCACTAATAAGGAATTATTGGAATGCAAAGTCCCTGGTATACAGCTTCACTGAAGTTGGGGTATTTCAAAGGAGTGTCTAATCACAACACTGCACATTGGAAATGTAAACTGATTTCACAAGAAACATAGAAAACCTCATGTTTATGCTTAATTTTTATTTTTCATACCTTAATTTGCATATAATTAATGATTTTCTAATAATGAAAGACATTGTTAGAGGTAGCTATATTACCTACACTTTCCATATCTGTCTCTTTGCA
>JAWWMO010000083.1:131729117-131740993 GCA_035047845.1 Dendrocincla fuliginosa | reverse complement strand
CACTTTTATTTTTACAATTCACTTTCACTTTTATTTTTCCAGTGAATTGTTGACAAGTTTCCTTGATAGTATTTCAAAGATATAAGACATCAATAAATACAATATATTCAACCATTTTTAAAAAAAGCAAAGCTTTAAACAAAACTGGGACTTCAGGCAGAACATGTGTTGCAGAGCATGAATTTCATGGGAATGTAATTGCCATTTGCAAGTACATTATTTCCTGTCCATAAGAATGAAACCCCCAAACTGCTGTCTTCACTTGTATGTGAATGAAACACCATCATTTAAGTTCTGCCCTAGCATTTCAATCCTAACTACTTTTCATATCACCACAAAACTATGTTACTTGCCCAAGATCTGGTAAAAAATTTTGTCCTAATGCTTTTAGAAACTCAGAACTCCAGTGTTCTTATCAAGTTCTGAGACTTTTGTTTGTGAATGTCTGGCAGGCAGTTCAACTTTTCCGTGTTTTTATCTTTTTTAAAAATTCAATTTAGGTTTTCAGAGTATGCTGGCATTTGGAGACAACCACTTGTACAGTTTATTATACAATAACTTTTAACGAGTTTAAAATATGCTTCCTCATTCCCCAGAACACTGTTTTTCTATATAGAGTTGTTGCTACTAAGCCTTAATCAAATAACAGAATCATTAAGGTTGGAGAAGACCTCCAAGATCATCAAGTCCAACCTTTGTACAAATACGAGCATGGTCACTAAACTATATGACAAAGTGCCATGTTTACTCATTTTCTGAATGTTTCCAGGGATGGTGACTCCATCGCTTCTCTGGGTGCCTCCAGTGCTTAGCTACTCTTTCCAGTGCCTAGTATCCAACCCAAACCTCCTCAGCACAACTTGAGGCCATTTCCCCTTGCCCTCTTACTAGTTGCCTGGAAGAAGAAGCCAATCCCCCACCTCATCCCAACCTCTATCACATAGTTGTAGATAACAGATAATAACTCGCTATAAAATATTCTTACAAGTACAGAAAAAAAAAGATTATGTCTGTCTGACTCAATTAAGAAGAAATAAACAGTTTAATACATGAATTAACATATGCCTCTGTCTGAAAATGGTTTCTACTGAAGGATTGTAATATTTTCCATAAAATATTTCCCTGTATGAAAGACAAATTGACTGACATGACACAGGTCAAAACATGATAGTATGCACAGTATGAGGCAGCATATTTTCCTGTGTTTTAGGTATTTCAACATGCAGAGTAAAATCCTTAAATGTCATCTTTCTTCTCAGCATCTAGCCAATAATAAACTGTTTCTTTATTATTAATACTTTAGGCATTTAGGTTAAAATAAATTCTTTATGTTAACAACACAAAAAATGCCTATGTCTTACCTAATTCTCAGTGTCCAAAACTGCAGCATACACCAGTTTTATCTGGCTAATACACAGTGAAGAATGTTTAAATTCATAAAGTGTATCATAATGTCTAAAAACATTATGCTCCACAACACCTAAGTGAAATAGAATTTCAGTAATGTTCCAGATTTGCATCTAATTAAATGTCCTTCAAGTTTTTAATAAAAATCATGATCTCATATGCTCATGTAGATGGGAATATTTAGAAGACAATGGAGATGTGGACAAAGTTTAGATTTGTCAGATTTTTAATATAACAAAAGAGTTCCAAGACATCTTTTTTTTTTTTTTTTTTTACCTTGATTTAGATTTCTAGCCTCTTACCACATATTCTTGACTTGCTACATGATAGGTGATAGTTGATGGCAGCAGTATGTCAAATGATAGTATGGCCAAAAGAACATACTAGCCTGCATCTTCACAGATCTGTGAAACATCACCTATTTTGTTACAGATAGCATAGACAGAAAACTTGCAGCAACAACTCATTTTGCTTATATTAAAATAATGAAGGTAGTCTAATGTGGCAGCACTATAGGTTTGCAATAGGATTATTACTGCACACATATACACCCCGAATCCCCTCCCACACCCCTGTATCAGGTGGAAACAGCTTTACACTGTTCTGACAAGAAGAATCCAGATATATAGGCAAACAGACAACTTTCCCTTTTTTAAAGTGAATAGAAAATTAATTAAATTTTTCTGATATTGCTCACCTATTTGTCCATTTCCTTACAGATTCATAACAAATTCAATGAACCATGAGGGTAAGAAAACAGAAATCAGTGATGCAGGAACAGGTTAGATTGCCTGCCTGGAACAACTCAGTGTCCAGGAACAGACTTGACATACAAGAACAGTCTCAGGAGCACACTTGAACACACACACTCACACAGAGTGTCTCACTTGAACCACATGGAATAAACTCCTTTCTGTTCTTACTACACAAGGGGAGTTTAGCCTATTCTCTACTGCTTGGGATATTTAATTCAATAGTAAAGAGGAGGCATTTAGAAGATAATCTATTGCCTTCAGTTTTCATTCTCTGTGAGCATTTGATTGACATTCCAATTTCCCTGCTAGGGTGGGAAGTAGACTCCCAAGTATTTCTGTGGAAAGGATGAAGTACTGGAGTGCTATTACATCCTGAAAATCTCGTGCTTAAATAATTCTGAATGCAAAACATGACTTCCTTTTCGACTGCTAGAGCCTGCATGAATGAAATTCAGTTGACACAAGAAATTTCTCTCATTCTATTACTGTTTATTCTGATAGCTTTTTCTGGTGTATTATCTGATTGTAATTAAAGTAATATGTTGTATAATTGGCAACAGAATTATCCTCTATTTTTAGTAACACTCTTACATTTTTTCAACTGAAATAGCAGACTAAATGTATGCCAAGTATAAAACTTGAAAATGTTAAAAAATATAATTTTTTACCGGTATGAATTTGACTTTAATCAAACTCTCCCAAACTTCTCAAGTTAAAATTTTCTGAATAACTAGCAATGTGATAAAATGGGGATTAGCTTAATCAGACTGCAGAAAAAGAAACAGGTGGTTCTTTGGGTCAATTAGTTGGAAATTTAGGGGGGAAAGAGCCATTGACAGTGGTAGAAGGGAAAGGAGAGAGGGCTGATGTACGAAATTTAGGAAAAGTACTGCAGGAAGGAATGAAATAAAAAAACGGTGCC
The DNA here is from genome assembly GCA_035047845.1 of Dendrocincla fuliginosa. Classification (NCBI taxonomy): domain Eukaryota; kingdom Metazoa; phylum Chordata; class Aves; order Passeriformes; family Dendrocolaptidae; genus Dendrocincla; species Dendrocincla fuliginosa. The sequence continues at coordinate 131,737,909 of JAWWMO010000083.1, read as the reverse complement.
TGGCATCAAATTAGCTAGGAGGCTGAGAACAGGATTGTTCAAGGGAAGAGGAGTCTAGAACCAATAAAATGCTGAGGCTTAGGTAAAAGGTGTGCTAATTTCCTATTAGCATCTAATTCATTTTAACAATGGAAAGCAACTATTACAACTAGTTACTTTTTCCAAAGTGAGTCTAGTGATATTGTCCTAAAAGTTTATATTCTCATCTCAATAAAACAGGAGTTAATGTGCTTTGTGTTAGAACATTTTCCACGTTGCCTTATAAACACCTGGCAAATGACACCTAAAAAGTATGTAAATAAAATGTGAAGTCAAGCTCTTTACCACTAGAAAATAGCAAATGCCATTCAAGAATAAAACACTGTTTATGTAATTTCCCCTGCAACATTTCATAGAAAAGATTAACAGAATAGTTTTACTTATTAGTTTGGTATTTTTAAAGGAAAAAAACAGATATTCTTTATTTATAAACAACATTTTTTTTCCACAGATAATGGTATTGATGCTTTTTGTTACATCAATTGTATAGAATTTCCTAATCTTCTGGGATAGATGAAATCCTAGAAAAATTCCAATGGATTGTAACTGACGGTTTGAAGGCTTTAGTTGAGAAACAATAGCAATTATCAACAGAGAATGTGTGAGCTGACACACATTCAATCAAGAGGACTTTCAGTTAGTCAGAATCACATTATCACAGTGCTCCCCACACTGTATTTTAAGTCCTTGCTCCAAAGGGCACAACCCTGAAGTCTTTTATCACAACTGCATTATTTTTAACAGGGGCATTTTACTTGTGTATTTTATTCTGAGGAACGTGTCTATGACTTTTTGTTGTTTTTGTTTAATTTGGCACAAAGGTTCTGAATAATAAGTCCTTACGGATGTATTTACATTTGCAGGACTGCACATCTCTTGCCACCTTCCTACTCCACATCTCTCCGGTGGAGATAACCAGCCTTCAGCACTCACAGATGCACCAGGGTGATCGGTGGTGCAGCGGACTGTGCAATTTAACAGTGATGTGAAAGGAGAAGGAGAACTTAAAGAAATACTGCAATTATTGAGATTCAAGTTGAAGCAAATTTTCAGCAACACATTTCTTATACTTCACTGGGTATTTGAAGAAGCAAAGAAGAATAACGTTGCAAACCCACAGGTGGGTATGTACCCACATCACACACACAACTGAAAACTGAAAATATTACCCCAGAATTTCCACATAAAGCATCAGGTACCCTTTACATTTTACAATGGGTTTGTACTTGTAATTTATATTTAAATGATTTTACAGTAAAATATTAACCAAATAATTAAATGGTTATTTAATTACATCTTATTCAGCTGTGTATTTATTTAATAAAGACTGTGAAAAAATAATCTGTTCTTTTCACTTTGTACTATGGTGCAATGTCTCAAAATACTTTTTTCCTAGTTTGACCTAATCTGGCACCTACCTAATAACAATATTAGATTAGGAGCCTGCTACTCCTAGATAAAGCAACTAGACAGTGTAAGATGACATTTAGAAATTTAAAGATAAGATTACTCTTGCCCACATTTAATTTTGTGTTAAATAATAGAAGCAGGTAATTAAATAGTGTTTTAGCTAACAAGTAGCAGACCTGTTGTAGTGAATAACTTTGATCTTCACTGGTTTGAACATAGTAAACAGAATTTTTTGTTATTTTTGTTGGCATTTACGTTATGTTAAAAACACAAAGCACCCTCCTTCAACAGCATGAAACGAGCAAAGTGTGTACTCAAATGTGGGAATGAAACTTCCTTTCAGTAATAGTAGTGTGATAGTCATGCTAGTCCCAGCACATCCAGATAACACCTCTGAAGTGATTTAAAGATAATGGAGAATATTCCTTTCAGTAGTCATGCCTATGATTACCCCATTACTTTAACACAACAGATAATAACTTTTGTTCTTTAAAATGGAAAGTGTGCAACAGCTTTGATGAACAGATAGTGGACTCAATTTAACTCGCCTTTTCTCTCTTATTTTCTCCTAAGTGCCTAGTAGAAAAACATTTATACTATATGCTACTATATCTATGCTAAATTCACCATTAGCATTTTCATGCCTCTGTGAGAGCCCTTCTAGGATAAAGAATAGAGTTAAATTAATAGTTGTTAAACAGTATCTAAGGCTATTAAAGCTGTGGGCCTGAGTACAATTTCCTTACAGTGTCTTGGTGTTTGCTGTTAACTGCTGATATCCCTTTCAGAAAGAAATACACAGATATAGGTTGGGATTATGTCTTTTTTTTTGATTTTTGGAACGGTACTGAGATTCTCACATTTTTCCTCTCATTCACCTAATTATATTGATAGCTTAAAAATAAAACTTTGAGGTTAAATCTGAATGTTTTCAACATTTTCTCTATAGTTTGATTAGTTTCAGTTTCTCAAGTGAGATAAAAGTCAGCTTTTGAGAATATATTAAAACACGTCAGACTGAAGTATACAAAGTTATCCCCATTACAGACAAAAGATCTGGCAGAACTTGGATCTGTGATAGGTCATAAGCATTCATATTTCTTTGCATTACTAATTTAGGCTATTTCATAAGAGTGTGGGCACCCACAAAAAGCCCCACATTTTGACAAAAATATAGATCTACATTAAATATACAGGGAACAAATTAATATGATTTCACACTTTGAGTTAGCGGTATACACAGTACAATTCTGACATTTTTGATAATACACCATGAGGTACAAATTTTAACTGTAACATTACCCTGCCTACAAAAATAAGTATATGATTTAATAGCCACATTTGACATATTTAGGGGTTAGGTGTTCGAAATTAAAATTATGTCCAATTAAATTTTAAAAAATAATGTCTTTCAGGAGTTTTTTAAAAATAATTTTATTTTCTATTCTAACTATGCATTCAGCTTGAAGGAATGTTTACATTGCTACTAGACTTGAGGTCACTAGGAACTTTATATATGGTTTTCACTAACTCCTTAGTGCCATACACCTTAAAGGAGTTTGTGTTGAATTATCTAGAAAAGGAAGGAAAGAATTTTCTTACTCATATTCTCAATCATACTTTAACTTAGCAACTAAGCGTGACTATAAGAAGATACTTTTCCAAAATCCCCTTTTTGCAAACAGCTTCAAGGGATAAATGGACCATGGAAACAAGAAACCATCAGAGCTGTGGGAAAGCAAAATGTGATTTACTTTCAGAGCCAAGTGCAGATGACATGTAGGGAGATTATAAACTTATACAAAAGTTCTGGTTTTCCACTTCTTTAAACCACCTGCAGTTCCAGCAGTTTTCTGAATCAACACCATTAAAGAGCTACTTTAGGGACACCATGGGGTTTTTAGTATTTAACTGGGTCAGTATCACAAATATGCACTAACAAAATCTGAAGTCTAATAATCTTGCCATTCATTAAACTACTGCCACACTAACAATGAATATAAAACATGCTAAGGGTTTGGGAATAGCCTTTTGCTGTTCTCTTTGGTGTTGTGTAAGACCAATATGCTTCAGAGTCTGTATGTTGCAATAGAGTCACAACTAGGCAGCAATTTGATTATGCCGGCAACAACTCACCATGGGAGAAGAGGAGAACTCCGTGTGTTTTGGGAAATACCAAGAACATATAAACCTGTGTTCAGAGATTCACAGCACATCTAACCTATTAATCCAGAATGGTCATGTGAAAATTCAATAATCTCATAACCAACAAATTTCTGAAATTGTTTTTCAGACATATTCTCAAGCAAACAATTCTTTTACCCTAATCAAGTCAGTTCAGTAGGGATTATTTGACTGAGGTGATTATTTGACTGTGGTGCTGTACTTCAGGCAACCTTTCAGCACTGTGCATTTATCTGGGAGGCAGCAAGTGAACTCACACAGTGAACAAACCCAGCAACATTCCATAAGGCATCTGCAGGATCTGAGGACAAGTTTAGATCCTATTTCAAGGATGATTGGTCTAAAAATCAACATATTATATCCCAAAAGCATTCTGTAATTTTCTTTTAAGGAAACAGCTCAGAATCTGCAAGTTACTGCCTTCTGTATGAAAATCAGATAGTCTCATGAGCCAACTAAATAGATTTTCTTTTCCATAACTTAAATAGAAATATTAAATAGTTTAATGTAACAAAGAGGGTCACTTATGATCTACCATACTTGCACAGGATACAGTTAGTATCCTGGATGATAAATACTTGACTATTTTTTTCAATATCTTTATTTTTTGCCCATTTGACTTTTTTGGGGGCCAAATTAAATTACAAACCACTGGAATAGATTTTTTTTTTGTTTCCTTTTATTCCTTTTTTTTATTATTTATCTAATTAGGAATAACTCATTATTATTTTTTCTTCTGAAATAAGGAAAATATTATAATCCCCTAAAGAATATAATCTTTGAAGACGAATATTGACCATCACATCACTCTTCTTTTAAGATATATTAACCTTTTCTGTTCAATATTGCTACCAAAAAGCCACTGAGATACTTTGTGTTACAGTTAGAAATGCCAATTATGTGCTTTGATGTCCCTTGAGGAGTAACATGTAATGGGCATGTGTAAAAGTATTAACTTCAAATATTAGTTGTATATCACTCAATATTACAAAATATATCTCTATTACTCCTTTCTATATGCAGTTATGAAATGAGACAATATCTAGCAATCATGCCTCTCACTGAGTGCAGGTATTCATCTCAGTGCAGAAGAAGCTGGAAGACTTTAAAATTAAAGATTATAAATGCATTTTGTTTTGATTTTCTGACCTGAAGACAATGAGGTGGAAAAGACTAATATTTTTTTTAATGTCAGAAAATTACCACAATTATTTCAGCAAAATTAACTACACTGTAAAATTATTGCTTCATTTATTTATTTATTTTAACATCATTAACATTCATACAGTTTGCTAAAACTCTGCTCACTTTTTGGAAAGTTCCATTAGGCAAAATATCAGTAACCTTAGTCGTGGTCAGAGGTGCCTCTTAAACACAAAGACCCCAAATTCATACACTTTGCCCTAATTTTTTTTATATTTTTTTAATAAAGTGTCTCAGAAGGTTGAGCAAAGATGAACACAGAACACAGTAATGTACTTTTGTTACACCTGTGAACTGCACTGTTTCTAATGGGAGCGCTATATTAATACTGAGCTGAAATTATCTGGTTTTATGCGTCTTTATTCAGCAGCAAAAATGACCAAGTCTATTGTTATTTTTTTTAAAAAAAACACATTCAGCACTTAAAGAATTTGTTAATACATAAAATATTTTTATAAAAAAAGGACAACTAAACTATTTGTCTTTGATAGCGTACCTTTTCTTGTAGATATTTTTCAAATTCCCTCCTAGCAAAGATACGCTCACTTGACAGTTTCGTCAGTCTTACGTGCCCTGTGTATTTTTCAATGTAAGTCATGTAACCAGTGGATAAATGAGTAGGGAAATGCTAATCTTTGGGATTAGGTAAGAAATTTTCCTATTTATGTTATCAAGCTACCATGCTGAAATAACTCACATTGATAAGTGTAGGCTACAGCTGTTTCTAATTCCAGCCAGATATTTACCTCTCTCTGTCCGGGGAGTAGTGGTCATCTATCACTCGGTGTCTATCCATTCGGTTCAGGGTGTTGTAATGCGCAGGAGTAGATCGAGTCCCTCGTGGTCCCTGATCCACATTCCGACTAAGGATAAAAGATATCAGATTCTGAGTTTTGAGTGTGCCAGGACCATACCTTCTCACTGATTTGTACAGATAATTAGTAGCAAACATGTTGGTAATAAGATCAGTTGGCTGACCTGTCTGTTGTATAAATTTACTCTCAAATAATTGTAAAACTCAAGATACAAACATTTCTTTTTTAGAAAAAGGTGCCAGCTCCGTGATAGGGATAGTTCTGTTCTCTTGTTTCGATGCTTGTTTTGGAAATGAGAGGATTTTTTTTTAAATTAAAGAGGTTATTTTAGACAACCTTTCATTAGTCTTTCCAGACTAGTAACTTCAAGAAAATTTCCTTCTAGCTGAAACATACACTGTAAAAAATTTTTCATGAGCTCTTGATTTTGACTGTACTATAAAGATGTAAAGGTAGTAAATCACAATGGGGACTTCTGGCAGTTACTGTAGAGTGTAGCCTGCTGGAAACATTGTCATCTGAATTAAAAAGTAGCTGCTTGTTTTGTCCTAGAAAATTTATTCGGTAATCTCACTAGCATTGAACCTGAAAAACACCAACCTGTTTAACTAGTGTAAGTGGTACCCAAAATGGAGTCTTCATTAAATAGTTCCAATCACCTTCACAATTTTGTACTATTTGAGACCAAAGCCCATCGATTATTTTACTCAGTTGAACCATCGATACCTACTAATACACACTAACTTCACCTTTTCTGCTTTGTAAAACAAACCCACAAGAATAGGAAGGTAAAAGACAACAGTTAACTGTACTAATTATTGGATGATTAAAATATAATTGGTTTGTATAGATTTGAAAATAACAGATTGCATGATTCCCTTCACAAAAATTCAAGTTTTAGACCAATAAATTGTTCTGTCTCCTGTTCTTTTCTGCAGTCTGCACTGTTGTAAGCCTCTGTTTCTTTTGTTTCTTTTTTATCACTCAGTTCCTGTCTCCTTTCTTGTCACTTTGTCTGCCCTTTTGGTACCCATCATCCTCATCCTTGTCATTTGCCAGTTCCTGATTAGTGTTAACCTGTATGTGCATCCTTCACTGTGGCTGCCATGGTGTTGTTTATTTCTGCACATAAGTGCTATGAAGGTGTTGCACTACACATAAACATTTGCTTTCAGCTCCAACTCATTTGTCATAAAGCATTTGTCCACTCTGGCATTCACGAAACCAAGTGTAAAGTTTACTCTGTCTAATGAACTTTATATTTGCCATACTAAGTATAATTCTTCTACCTTTTACTCTACAACTGTTTCCTGCAAGAACTTTTCTTCCCCTATTGGTACCAGAAAGATAGAAAATCCAGTATAGCCTTTACCTGCCATTGAACTCTTTCATGTGTATTTATACTTTGAAATGGACATTGACAGGATTTCTCTGCTGTCCTTTGTTAACTTTTTTACTTTCCCAACATTCAATTCTCATTCGTCTTTTCTGTACTCTAGTCTTTGTCAGACCCTCTTCCTCAAGGTCTCTGTTTTCTGGTTTCAAAAAAAATATTTTATTCTACTTATCTCTTCTTTTGACTTAATATTTAAGCTTCCTCAAGCTATCATTTCTTTATAAATTTTCCCAAAGTTCTGGGCTGTCTGCCGACACAATCAAAACTCCTGTCTAAACTCTGATTATAAAACTTAGTCCTGAATACTCAGTAACATCCGGTCTGCTAAAATCACTTTCCATAATATTATATTGTTGGCTTATTGTTCTAAATAATTTTTTTTCTTGACATTTCTGTTTTATATCAGATACTGACTTCATGTTGATTTTTAACATCCTACACAACTGTATTTTTTCTACTTTGAAGTGTTAATACCATTTCAATTTTGTTTCATTTTGCTAAGGATATCTTTGTCAGCCAGATTTACTATGTAACAGAAAGTGACATACTTCCTCCAGTGAACCTTGTTCTACAAAAAAAGTTTCTTTCACAAGATATGTCTTCACTCCTTTGGAACCTTCTTGCAGTTGACAGAACATGTATGGAGCTACTAGATAACAGGTAAGCAGGTGAATAGCTGTAATTGCAGGTGATGTGGTAGAGAACAATGAGCATCCTGGATTCGTCACACCATTTCAGCATAGCTGCTCTCTACAGTCACCTTCATCTTGCTTTTTCAAATGTATAGTCTTAGAAAAAACTACACCTGATGTTGTTCAGTGCCTATCACAGTCTATACCCCATTCTGATCTACAGAGAGAATAACACTCCATTAAAAAGATTAGCGGAAAACATTGCAAGAGCAGTATCAACTTCTTGTCAGCTACTATTCAATGGGCCTTTGGTGGAGTTTGTTAACAAAATTCAGTACAAGGACTGAAGACTGCAAAAAGACTTCTAAGATATAACTTTTATGGCCTGTAGAGGTGTCAGTCACTAACTGGGAACTCTCTGGGTGTGCAGCATGCTTACTGCAGTTAGGACATCTGTATAGCAGCACATGCACAACAAGCTCAACCAAAAAGGTGCAAATGTGATTGATAAGGCTTACAGCTCTCCTGAGTACCCCTGCATTTTCAGAAGATATAAAAAATACATTTCTGTATATCATGGATTATGCTTCTTTTCTACAAACCCTCAGGATCTGGTAACCCAATTCTCTGAGCCTGACAAGTCATCAAAGAAAAGATTCGGTGCATTGGCAGGGAAATATTACATAAATAATGCATTTGATTCTGACACTGTAGAAAACAGCTGCAATAAATTCAAAACTATATTTTAAAATTTAGCTTTAGAAAAGTCACAAGCAGGAATCATTTTGAAAATTTTAAGACATGCAAAATTACAGGAAAATGAAAAGAAGGTTTTCAATGGTGTTAAACAAGTGATAATTACTAGCTTGGGTAAAAGTTCTGCCCAAAATGCATACAGCATGGATGCACACAGAAAAACACAAACACACACAAAGAAAGAGATTTTGTGTTTATTTATGTTTATATCTAAACCAAGTAACCCCTGGAGATTTAGCATAGGCAATCACTTAGGCTGAAATCAGCAGAGTAAAAATCAGAATAGGTGCCTTTGTGTCTATTGTTTATGTCCCATTTCAAGTCAGAGTGTACAGTTTTACATGGGTGTAGATTCAA
>JAWWMO010000083.1:131621947-131723139 GCA_035047845.1 Dendrocincla fuliginosa | reverse complement strand
ATTGTCTCTCTTAAAAGAGATAAAATTAAAACTTCAGATCTGAATTATAATAATGTGCAAAGAACTTCAGGCATAAATTTGCAAACAATATATACGTAGTTTCTTTAAAAGTATGGAAAATGGTTAAAGATCCATTGACCTGAGGGGTCAGCATAAGGACTGCTTCAACATGGCTTGAATTTCACTTCCAGTTTGAGAGGGATTTTTGAGACACATAGACTAATATTAAAATTGAGGGAAGAACCCAGAAAGAGCAGATTTTAGAGCAGAGCACTGGGTACCAACACATAATAAAAGAAGAAGCTTGTTAGTGTTTATGTCTGTAGTTACTGGGCCTTTGGGTCACTGCAGGCTCCCATTTAAGGCTGGCTGTTGATCTACAATGAAATCCATGTTTTAGTAGGGATAGGAGTCATCCACTTTATGTGCTAATGCTGTAAGATGCCTTTCCATAGACAGTTGATTCCAAGCTGTAATCAAAGTGTTTGTGTGTTTTGTACCTGCTTTGGGAAGCAATCATCAACAGGATTCAGGTATAAAAATTCAGCTCACATTATCAGCAAGTAGAGAAAAGGATTTTATTTTTACTGCAGGGAGGGCTGCAACACGACAGTGAGAGAATTCTTTTGAACAAAGAATTTCTTCAGTGTTTTGAGAAGTGAAGAAAAAGTGGATAATTGCTTTTCATTCTTCAAACACAGAAACATTTTTGTAAGTGCAATAATAATTTCTTTACTGATTGTTACTATTTTTTCCTAATTTGGTGTTAAGTATTGTCTGAATAAATATCTTATTTGTATTCTGATTTGTTCCTGAAAAATACTGCTATATTTTGCATAATGATAAAAATTATTCCCTATAAATGTTTTTCTTTTCAAGGCTGGAGGCTGCATTTTTTTTGCTTAGAGAAGCTCTTCTCTACAGAGATTTGCAATGCAGTTTATGCAGGAATCACTGCCTTACATTCTTTCACAATTCATCTTTTGAAACATCTCAGATTAATTGTGCTCCATAATATGTTGTAAGGCAGATGAGATATTGGTGTAGAGTTGAATTTCAAATATTAATATCTCAAGAAATATTTTAGTCTTACAAGAATGATATGTGAGAACTTTATGATTAAATGGTCTTAATGATACATGTCTCTGTTCAAAAAGTCAGACTCAGTGGGCTGCTTGTACTCAGTAGGTTACACCAGGATCAAAACACACAAGGAATGACCTGGAAAGAAAAAAAAAAAAAACAAAAACCCAACAAAAACTGAAAAAGCCACCCTGCCTTTCACTGAATCGTGTTGTAATTTAAATGATGCTTTGTAAAGTGCTGTAATTTTTCAAAAATCAACTATAAATACTGTGTTGCTTTTATCAATGAGCACATAAGAGCATCCTAAAGGGCTGATGTACTCCCATACAGAGCTGCTGGGTACAGACAACTTTGAGGGCCAAAGTTTATTGTTCAGGATAGCAAAATGAATGCTTTAAAAGGGTTGAAGGCTATGCATAAGCAATCTAAAGACAAAAGCAGGACTGTGAGTGCCATCATTCTGCTATCCTGAGCTAAGATTAAATCCAGCAAAGATGAAATATAATAGACTCTGTTCTAGTGCTTTTGATCCCAAGATGAATGTACATTATATTTCAATCTTGTAAAGAATTTCTTTTGGAATACATAATATGTTACAACCCATTTTTGACAGTTGCTAGTATAGAGTACACATGTAGCCAGAAAAAAAACACATAAGATTTTCAATCCATTTATCATTATTTTCCTAAAAGCCTTTCCTGTTGACACAAACAACAGACTGAAGTTTATCACATTTTTCTAAGCAGCCCAAGATCCAAGCCATGAGAAGTGATAGCTTTTGTAAATATTTTTTTTCAAAGAGATCATTAAATATTAGAATGGTTTAAGCTGGAAGAGAACTTTAAAAGAAATAGTCAACCATTATGAATAAAAGTAAATTAAAAAGGAGCCAAAAGGGAATTCTTGTTCTTCTTAAAGGTTTCTGGAGTTCAGTTCACGGGTGCAATACTTTTAATATGCATTAATTTTACAGAAAGAATCACTGAGAGTACTTGACAGATGTTAGCAAACATACTTCATGTAATACAGTATTTATATGGTAGACAGAAAAAGAGCAAAGTGAAGTGTCATGTTAAATAAAACCTGAAAATACAAAATGAAAGAACTGGGGTAAGTAAGAAAGAAAGAAAACAAAGAGAGACAAATGGCTTCATGTAAAGAAGGCATATATTTAAACCAAGATTGTGATGAGTCTGCAAATGAATAGAGGAATCTTAAATGAGAGAGGGATGATGAGGACAGGGATGATGATAAGACAAGACAAGGATAAACCAAAAGACTTGCAAACATAGAGACAGCAGCACAAAAAAAAGAAAAAAAGGCAATAAATTAATATTTCAAAACCAAAAGAACATCAAACTTTCCTACCCACACAGCCAGGCTGAATTAAAATGCAAATAAAGTGTAGAGTTGTCAGCGAAAGTTCCAAAGATAAGAGATCCTAAAGAACTAAAGGTACATCAGAAATTCAGGTAAGGGAAGTAGACTCATTCATTGAACTGTAAAGACCATGATTTTACAAGTTGTCAAAAATGAGTTAATCTAATCATAACATTGTAAATCTAGATGTTTCATAAGAATCTGCCTGATGTTTGAGCACCTGGTAAAACCACTGCAAAACTCAGTACCTTTTCCCAGGATATCAGTTTCAAAATGATGCCACACTAGGCACTCTAGAAATACATTCATCAATTCCTTTTTTTCCTACCTTTATTAGTGAGCTCCAAAGTTAGATTGATACATTTCTAATTTTACCAACTGCATTCTGAAACCCCTTATTTTTTGGGAGGATGGGCAACCTGAAAGCCTTAGTGACTATTAATCAAACGAACATTTCTTGACATTTAATGAAAAACCTACTTTTATGCTATTTTTATCATTTTGTAAAAGCAACAAGGGAATTCACACATTGATTTTTTTTCCTTCTGTTAGCAATTTTTGAGGTTAATATGTATTCCCCATAATACTTATTTTGTGTCTCGAGAAAATATACATTTAGGTCCCACTTATTTTTCACCAGAAAAACATAAAATTCATAATAAATTATAAATAAGAAATATTTCTACTGAACATAAATTAGTAAATTTAGACAGTAATACCTGAAACAACACCAATTCCATCATCACAGTCATAATCAGAGACTTCACTATCGCTGATTCTTTTGGATCCTGTGAGAAAAAAAAAAAATGTATCACTTGTCTTCCTGTAAGTTAAAACTATCCTCAGACAATAATACATAAATAAATGTATGGATTTCATACTAGACAATGAAACATTAATATCAATATATACGGGTAATTATTCATGTTATATTATTGAAAATGCATCAGTGTACCAACTATTTTCAACTACATCTTTAATGTAACATAAAATGAAATGTTGAAATACATCTCCACAACATTGCTTTTATGAAATATTTTCATGTACTTCATATCTATATGTATTCATTCCATGCAGAAACTGGCATCACACTGTTCATCTTTCAAGTTCAAGGCACCATCCTTCCCCAAAGTCGTTGAAAAACAGAAAAATCAATAATAGCCATAACATTAAATGGATATAGTATTTCCTTTGAGGTCTTACTAAGGATTATCAGGAGAATAAGCAGCTTCACACACATAGTGTGCCATGAAAACCAAGCAAGCTATTAAATGCTCTGTAAGAGTACACCTGCCAAAACAGCCGGAGCTGAGTTGGCAAAAGTAGATTCCACATCCACACACAATTAGAGCCAAAAGGTTGGTCACATAGGATGAGTACATATGTCAGTTTGTGTTTACCTTAATTTTACTTCTGTTTTCTGTGGCATCTTTAAAATAGCATTTGACTGCTGAGATCGGGGTTAAGCACTGGCTTGTGAATGATAATTATTTATTTACTTGTTTTAAATGTGAAAAAAACCCACTCTGCAGGAAGATGGTGTGTCTATTCTAATTTTCTGGCCATCTAAAAATAGGTAACTAGAAGGTAGAAACTTTAATTGTCAGCACACCTTCAGTCACATGCAAGATTTTTTTATTCCTAGTGCATGATTCATTCTGAAACACACACACAAATACAAGTAAAAGCCGGGAGTCAACCTGAAGAAGCTCAGGGCAAAGCAGTATTGATGCTCTGTCTGGGTGACTGACACCAAAGGATCTGTACTCTCCTTTCCCCAAGAGAAAACTGGGAGAAAAATGCTGAGGATTTTTGACAAAAATTAAAAATTTTTCAATTTAAAGAAGTTCTAAAAATTCTTTTAAGAGAAATGCTGTCATTTGTCAGACTATCTAATATTTGTCTACCCACCAGGGGTTAGTGGAAGGTCTTCTTTAGCGGAAAGAGCGTGCTTACAAGATCTGTATGGAAAAAGATTTCTGTGTTGCACCCTCCTAGCTTTCAGTAGGCAGGGATTCTGGCAACTGAGACCTCTCCTAAGCCATCCTTTTGACCATAAGTAAGCAATCAACTCGTTGTCCACAAATTCATATAATTTCTTTCTAACTCACAGAAAGTCTGGCCTCTGCAATATGCTATGTCAGTAAATTCTACAGTTTAATTATGCATTGTGTGAAATCAACTTGCCTATATTTTATTTCCATTACATTCAGACAATGCCCTCCAAGCTTTTGTATTCTGAGAAACATGAATCATCATTCTGTACTCTATACTTATCTCCTTTATTTCTCTTTTTGAGCTGAAATATCAGTGTTTTGTTCCTTTACATATAAAATCATTCCATATTTCTGATTGTTCCTGCTGTATTTGTTTGTATGTTTTCTAGCTCTTCTGTGCCCTTTATGAGAATTCAGAAGTGATTGCAGCAATTAAGATGTGGGTGTATGAATTCATAAACTAGACTGCAGACTATTTATTTTGGGGGAAAATTTCTCCATTTAAAAATTATTCAACTAAAAAATGGCAAAGTGTGACATGTGCTAATTCTTAAAAAACAATCTATCCTCCTAATACATCCTGCAATTTCAGTAAAGAAATGCTAATTGTGGTTATTTAATTGCAGTAAAGGTTAGTGCTTTCCTCACAAATAGAAAATTAAAATAAATGCAGAAAAAGGTCATGCAATTCATATGGTAGAATTATAGGATAATTTATTATAAAATTTTAGAAATTTTTAGGTGGGGGACAGGTGTCTTGGAATTAAGAAATAATGAGAACTAAAGTCTTTCTCTAAAATAAAAAATAACAAGTGAGTGATGACAATCAACCCTTAAGAAAACCTAGAAGATGAGAGCATGAGTGAAGGAAAAGGTTTCAACCTCCTTTGATTATTTTCTTAATTACAGTATTACAGAGGCCCAATGAAAATCTCTCTCTCTTCCCAAAGAAAGCATCCATTTCACCTGTGACGCTATTCCTGCTGCCATTTTCAGCAAATCCTTCTACTTGTGTGGTTATATATGTGCCAGTGAGCAAGAAGGATTAGTCTCCATTCCCCTTAGCCACTGCTTCAAAAACAGGTCATGAAAGAAGGACGATAATTGTGACCAAACACTGAGAAGAGAGCCCTACTAGGTGGCTGGGATTTGGCTGGGGTCTTAGAGGCAGAAGACCCCAAAGGAAGTGCAAAGTAGTGCGATTTTGTCCTCTGGAAACCTTGATGCTGATCTGGCAGCGGGTCTGTGGCGGCTGTGCTGAGATACCAAAAACATCACTCAGGCTCCCTCAGACAGAGGACTGTGAAATGGGAAGTTGAGGGCAACTGAGCAGTTTGCTGATGCTGATCACATGGATGCTTGGAAAGGTTTGTATCATGAGAGATGTAAAAAGGCTGAATCAACTATGATTTGAATGGATAGCATTTACTCATCATCTAATTCATTCTTATGAATGAATCTAATTAATTACAACTGAGGTTGCTTTTTATTTATGTTTATATTTACAGCTAAGTACATCTGCTTTAACATATTTTTAGACTATTCTGTATTCTGGAGAAAAGATTTCTATCTTTGAGGGTGAAAATAGTCAGCTGTTGTCACAGTGGGCTCTAGACTTCCCAGCTGCGTAGCTAAAATTATGTTGTAGTAGTCACAGGATACATCTGGCAGCAAAGAAAGATTGAGAAGCTTCAGCAAACCACTGATATAAAAGACAGGGGTTTCTCTCTCTTTCTCAAGCCACATCCACCTGTTCCAGAATCTTATAATAGCTCCAAATCACCTTCCAAGATCTAAAGATCCTTTAAGTACAGACCTCTATCATCACTCCCAACCAAGCTTCAGGGAAGAGCTGGGGCATGGGGAAAGTGAACGGGCCAGGACTGAGACGTGCCCAAAGGATGGGAGCAGAGAAATAAGAAAAACAAGGGAAGAATCAAATTCCAGTGCCTTCTCAAGTTTTCATTTTTACTGCAAAGAGGAGAGTCTCTGGTAATACCTAACCTTGCTTAAATATGAAAACTTTATTTGTAAAATGGCATATGAAGCTCATTCAGATGAGATATATTTTCTATCTCTTCAAGGTACTTCAGGCCAATGCTAACTACTAACAGACACACCAATTGAAAAATAACAATCATATTTAAGTAATATTTCCCATTTATTTACAAATGTAAATTTAAATTATGGTAAAGAATTCAGAAGAAATTCAAACCAGAATTAATTACTTGTTTTTATCATTGGAAATAGTGTTTTCAGGGAGGACAGAGGAAGGAAAGCATGTCAATTAAATATATAATGTCAAGAACTACTGCCTGAAATATATAACTTCTGCTAAGGAATCAGATTATATTTATTTAAAACATCTTTCATTGACTTCAGAAATGGAACAAACTAGAAAGTGCACAGTTCAAAATCTTTTACTGAACTGAGTATTCAAAATGCCAGTATAATTGTTGGCAGCTTAGTTTAATATTTCTTATAATTTTTGCAAAATTAATTTTATCAGTTGTATATCAATTTTAGAAGATAATTTTCTCTTTAACCTATTGACAATATAAACGTGAAGATTCAGGCATCAGTCCCAGCTTTGCCATGTCTTTTCCAAATACTATTCTGTTATCTAAGTAATTTAGAACCCTGATCACAAAAAAAGAGAAAGAGCAATTAGTATTTTATCTGGATAATGTGACAACGAAGCCTCTCACAAATTATTCCAAACTAATACAGTGAATGAAACTGTTATTTAGTACCTAAAGTGTTTGACATATCAAACTGAGTAATTAAATCCATTCTAACATAAATTCAAAGTTCAGTGAAAAGCTTAAGCATGTAATACTCAGGACACTGGATGCATCAAAGAAATGCATTAGTGCCAACGGTTTGCCTATAAATAATTTTTTCTCTGATGGATTTTAAACATGTGAAATGACATTAATTAAGTCTCACTGCCATTCTACTGGTATTTAGTTTATTAATGAAACTTTATTAGCAGTATTATTACCCTTTTGTCTGATAGTTGGGTGGTAACAGATGGTAAATACAGACTTTGGAATTCCTTCCACCAGGATTAAGGGTTATTACAGTTACAGACTGAAGGGAAAGTAGACCTCCTGCTGTATGATTAGCTACTGTAACCCACATAAAAATGCCTTAATTCAGCATAACCCCAGGCCCACTGAAATTAAAATGCATATTCTTATTCACTTTAGCAGGTTTGATAGACTTAAACTATCAATAAAACTTTTCCAGGGACAGTTTACCTTGGGAATAATGGCCCATGAGACTTCGACAACCCTCAGGATCTTCCTGCCCTTCCACACATACCTACTCCTTCCCTACAATGCTGCTCACGCCACCCTTCTCCCCAGCATGACAACTCTGCGAGGACACGGACACAGTAGGACTGGAAGTTTACAGCACTTGCACTGTAGCTTCCATTACAGGGTTGGGGAAAATCCCCATCACCTGAAAGCCACAAGGATCATTATTTTCAATTTCCATTTAGCAAGTACTTTCTATTTAATTTTTTAACTATTTTACTATTTACATTTTTACTTTTTATTAGGCAGAAAAAATATAGTGGTTTCTTAGTATAAAAGCATTTCTATTTTTCAGCTTCATTACTAGTAATAATATATATATATATATATACAAAAGAGTGCTTCTTTCAATTTTATGAATGAAATACCTATTTTTTTTGTTAAGTTTTCATAGGCTGCAGTGTTGGGGTCTATGGAAAGCTTTAACAACTTCTGAATAAAAGTAATATGAAAATAATTGAAAAATTGTTTAGAGAATATTCTTTGGATTTCCCAAGCCTTTCAGTATTTAATAGGAATTTGAACAGTGTATTTAATGACATGCTTTAACTTTTGGTCAGTAGTGAAGCGATTGGGCAGTGGGACTAGATGATAATTGTAGGTCCCTGACAACTGAAATATTCTATTCTATTTCACCAGAATCACATTTATCTCCATAACAACATTCTAAATAACTAAAATTCTTCCAGATGAATGAAACAATATGCAAACAAATATTTTCTTGCAAAACAACCAAAATATGTGGAGGATTCCAAAACACCTTCTGCCTTCTACCTGACAACTGAAGTTGGCACAGAGTTTTGTTTCACTGTATTATTTTCATACAGAGGTAGTAATGCAAGATATAACACCTCCTGCGCTTCATCTATTGCCCATTGATATTTCTGATATAGGCCTCAAGAAAAGACCAATACATGAGGTTAAAAGCTCTACTAAATACCGTATGACCAATCAGTATAGAAGACTAAGACAGGGGATGGGATGAGAAATGAAATTAAGGTAAGTCAGCTTAAATGCAGAAGGAAGTGCCAGATTTATGACACAGGAATTCCCTGTTTCTGTTGTGGAGGGGGAAAAAAAAACCACCAAAAAATAAAAATCCCAAAAAGGAAGAAAGCAGACCAAGCACCCAAGCTGGGGATCCTGCCCCTTACAGTGCAGGAAGCTTTTTCAAGGTTTTGTGAACTCTTTTGGAGAACAAAGGGTAGTGAAGCATGCCTAGTTCCTTCCCTGAAGCTCACAGAAGGCCTCCACAACCACTTAAAGTCACTTAGCATTGCCTGTAACTGTTCTGTGTACAAAGCTGACACGGAAGCAACCCCAAAATCAGTCTCACAACTGTCTTAAGAATTTGCTCTCTAATATTCATCCAGCCTGTGCCTGAGGGTTTTTAGTGTGAGCTAATTCCTCATGCAGTCCTGCTGTCTCCATGTCTGTCAATCTGTCACTTTATCCTCCTGCACATAATAGTGGGGTTTAGACTTTGTGACCAATTTCATCTACATTGACAGAGGAGTATAAACACCAAATTCTATTGAGTTCCTACAGATCTTTGAAAATAGGTGCTGGATAGAAGAGAGAGATACAAATCAGAACTCTTTAATTAAAAAGAAATAATATCAAGCTAAAATTTATTTCTAATCCACATGTGCACAAGTCCAGAGATGCCACAGTAAACTTGGTCTCTTCCCATATGAAGACGTCATAAAACACAAGAATTAGGGACTATTTCAGGCATGAATGGAAAAATGGGAGACTGATATTAGATGTAATGGAAACCAGATCTTATTAGCACTACTCTCAAGAAAGCACTACTCTGTGGGGTTTTTGTTTCTTTCCACCATAGTATGGATCTATTTTCATAACAATGTTTGTTTCATTTTTTAAACATAACTAAAAGTTAATTAGTTCAACCAATTCTCAAAGAGATTCCAATAATTAAATCTGCAGAAACTGCAAGAAGTCCCACATGAAATGCACTACAAAATTTAAGTTTGTGAAAACTGCACATTATTAATTTACTTATATTTAATTAAGGCAAACTTCTCCGCTGGATTTGTAATGGGGTATTTAAAGCACTATGAAACTGTAGAAATATATATCACGGATTTTGCCAGTTCTTCACTTACCCCATGTCTGTATTCTAAAAATACTTACACTAGTCCTCAAATAGCTGTAATATAACAGTGTTCCTTTCAATATAGCTTAAGCAAAATAGCATTTTCCTAATAGAGTTAATAAAGCTCACTACAGTTTTCCTACCATAAGTCTACCTAACATAAAGGCAAGCAAAGCAAGTATGGTGTTAAAATACTGCTCCAATATCAATACTGAGATGTTAAGAATAGAGAAAGAAAGCCAACAAGAGACGTATTACTGAAAAGCAGACAGGAAAAGCCAAGGAACTTTTAAGCAATTTAGCATCTGCAAAATAGGTAGCAAAAGCACACCGATAAAATATCAAATTAAATTTTGCACGTATGTAGAAGCAATAAGCATTTCTGGCATGCTGAAAATTTACCTGAATTATATGAATATAAGCCTTTATCTGGAAAACAAATATTGAAATGAAGTAGTGTCAGGGAAAAATACATGAATCAATACATGTAACAGGGATGATTAGAACCTTAAACTTCATTAAACTTCATAATTGCTGCCAGACGCTAAAGAATTTGATATTGTAGGCCACATTCCTTCAAAATAATAAAACCCAAGCAGCTAAGAGAAATTAAACTACAAAAATGCCAATCACTTATGGATCACCAGTAGTCACAGAGGACCAAGAGAGCTATTTTGGTACATTCCAATTCTGAAATACACTTTTACTCTACACATTTAATGTTTTAAGGGTAAAATGTATATGCAGCTAGGCATACAGTATGAGCTGCTGCCCTTAAAGTTATTGCACACTTCTGTTGGCACAACAGCATTAGCAGAACTTTCCCAAGTGGTTATGAATCCTACCTTAAATTTAACAGACTCAGAAATGCTGCTCAAGTCAATCTTTTCTCTCCAGCTAGGTCTTGATTTGGTAAATATATGTATACATAAAAACCATAGATACATACAATTGTTACTCTTGAATTTAAGGGTCCTAATGTGATCTCAATGATTAAATATATGCACTAGCTGATTTATTGTTTGTTTTCCTTAAGTCTGACTGCTTGTGTATTTTAGTTTTCATACAGTCATACCAGTTTTTCTAAACGGGACAAAATAATAGTATTCAAATATCTGAACAATTATGGAAAAGTGAACTGCAACTTTGCAGTTGCAGATTTTCTAAATACGACTTCCATCAGGTAATATGAAGAAGATAGGATGTCAGAATAACATTTATAGTATCTTGTCATTAGCAAGACATTATGAATATTTTTATTCCATATAGTTGAACAGCTCACAGACAGCAACTTAAATAGAAAAGAGTGACAGTCCGTGAGTAAATGATGCACCTCAGATGATAAGACATGACAGTGTTAGAGGAAAAATGAAAATTTCAATTTCTTGCCAGCTGGTGCTGTTAAAGAATTCACTGGATGACTAAGTACCTTCTGGCAAGTCACATGTTTTCTGACATCCAGGTACTAACTATTTTAATGTGTGGATCATATCCCTAAATCATCTACTACTTACAATTTCTAACTCTCTGTACTTTCAAACTTGGTTTCTTGATAAATGTAATAAATTTTTATGTTCCAGATCCAAAATTCCATTAGGCAATATAATTTTAAAGAGAACAATAGGGGTTTCTTTCAGCATAATTTACAACGTTTTAGATGTGACCTTTACCTCATAACTTCTCGAGTATTTGTATTCCTTGTTACCAATCTCTTCCACTCATGAATTTAATTGAAAACTGATTCATATTTGGCTACAAAATTATGAAAAATGGAGTTTTGAGAATTTTCCTAGTTTATTCCAACAACATCAGAAAGTCACCAAAGGCTCAAGTTTGCCACATCCAATAACAACAACAAAAAATGAATTAGCTTTGTCTAGGAATTATTTACATAGTTAAAAAATATGGACTTTCTGAATTGAACTGCTGGAAAGACCTGTAAAATGGTACATCTGGAAAAGCACAATAATATAAAAATGCTAAGATTTTAATGGGATTGAGGACTAAGGAAGCCATGTTTGTTTCTACATGGTTACAGCACAGAAAGAAAAAAATCAGGAGAGTATTGAAACCATTTGAAAACTTTATCATAACCATCACATATTTATAGGATAGTTTAATATGATTGAACAATAAAAAAATACATATTTGGCCTAAAAAGGAAACTACTGTATGGACCTAGATCTTGTAGAATATTTTCAAAGGTCCCCTAAATGCTGTTTATTGACTGCCTGGTAAGGTTACTTTACTCTATGCCCTGAGTTGTTTGTTGAAAGAACATTGTTTTTCTCTCATCATTACATGACAGAAAAGTTGTTTAATAATATGATTCTATCAAGTAATCAGAGCAGCAATGCAATAAATAATCAAATTCCCTTAAACTGCTTCAAAACAGGTTTTTAAGATTTTTGTAGTTTAATTGCATAAATTAATACTTTAAGTGAGTTTCTTTTCTTAGAAAAAGAAAAATATTTTTATTGTTTGAGGCCTTTTTAGACACCCCTGTATCATGTTAAATACCTTTTTATTAAAGTATTTCATAAATCATAGATGTACAATAAATAAATCATGGATGTACTATAGATACAATACTGGTATATATATCCATATTCTGTTAACAAAATATCAATGCATGCAAACAAAGACAACATGCCCAAGGCCTGTGCTTCATAAAAGAAAGAGAAAAATTAAGGAAGAAGCATGAAAGAGAAAAATAAGTGTTACTCTTGCTCTCTAGGGTAAAAACCTTATAATAAATTAATCATTCATAGTCTGTGCCATTGATCATAAAATGCTCCATATTATAATTTGAAAAAAGTCACTGATGCATGTTTCCATTAAGTACAATTCACTTACCTACTACTGAACAGCATTACTATAATTTCCTCAAGTAAAGTTCAGTGACATTGATTGAAAATTATACTGACTGACCATACAACAATCAAGAAGGAAATTGCTGAGACAGCAAGATCACGATTCTGCAGTACAATGAGACTCCACAGAGCTCCAAGAAGTCAATAGCTTTCATTGAAGAAGACTGGGCACCATTTCACAGGTTTCACAGGGTAACATTTCAGACACATTTGTAATGAATTACTGTTAAACTTTAAGGATTTTGGTACTACTAAGTGTATATCTTGATGTTCTATGGTACAGACTTGGCAATTTTGCCATTTAGATAATGGAAGAGAGGACTTGATTTAACAGTTATAGCATACAACTCCCCTTTGATTTGGTGGGACAGCCACAGAACATTCAAAAAACATACCTTCAGCACCCAGCAATGACAAGACAATATAAAAATGTTTTTTCCAAAATTAATAAGCAGTGAGGTTCTTTATTTGTGAATTCAGTCTATCAGCTTTGGTTTTTTGTAGTCAGATGTAATAATTTTTATCATGCTAAAGTCTCGGTGTTACCCCAGAAACTACAATCTGACTGGGGAAAACGTACAAAGCTGAAAAGAAGATGACAAAATGTTCTATGCTATTCAAAACATTTTGTTTATGCGTTACAGATTTCTTTTTATTCCTATCTGGGGGAAAAAAAAACAAAAAACAAAAAACAAAACCCCAAACCTATGAACAAAACTTTCAAATCACATTCAACTTTCCACGTAATTAATAGTAAGTTTCTTACCTAATGTGAGATGGAAAAATAACCTACCAACAACGGGAATTCCTAAATAGTCTTTAAAATTCTTTTTCATTTTTTATTTGCAATCTTTTTTTCAAGGCAATATAAAAAGAACTTCATCTTGTTTGTAAATATAGATAATGTCTGGAATTCTTAATATATAGACAATATGGCAAATGTTAAAGAAAATGAAGCAATTTTAAAAGTTCAGTTCAAAAGTTTAACACACATTTTACATACGAAAAAGCTTAAAATATCCTCATTGGATAAACACCCATCATTTATGAAAATCTGAAATGTAAATAGCTGTATGACCTAGTAAATCATAATCCTATGGGCTATACTAGTTCCAGTTTCTAAGTAGATGTCTCCAAAAACACAAAGGAAAAAGTATGGTAGTGATCCTTCATCACTAGCAAGTTAATGGAACGTGTGGATAGGAGGACTGGGCAAGAGAAGGTGGACAGCTGATTATCAGTCTGTACCACAACACACTGCCCACTCAAAAATATTGAGAGATAAATATATGTGAAAACTGAGCTACTGCCTCTGAAAGCTGGTTCCTTAAAAAATGGCATATGGGGCTCTGTGGGAAGCTTGCACTTTGCTACTGGCAATCTGTAAATAGGACTTCACTCTTCAGGGCTGACAGTCTGCTCTTCTTCAGAAACACTGCAATTCACTGACATTAAAAAGAGAATAGAAGTAAGTGGTAAGTGTAGGTGGTTCTTTTAAACTACTTTTAGAGAATAGCATTTAAGTATTGTCTTCAAATATATGTGTTTATCACTACTTGGCAATCGTGAAGAAAGCTTAGATGCGTAGACTCGTATTTATACAAACAACAAACAACCTTTTAATTCAAAATATCTCTCATTTCTCACACTAACAATTTTTGAGGGCGTTCAATAAAGTACTTCATATTGCACTCACTAATTCTATACATAGAAATTAACAAAATGGTAGGAGGACTGAACTGCTCAGATTTTGTGGCCCCAGAAATTGAAATCAGCCTGTTGTATTAACAGCCCAGTACCTGTTGTAAGATGTGCTTTGAAAGGCACAGACAAACTTGCTAGACATGCCTTGTCTTTATTCTAGGATTTTTTTTTTTTTTTTTAGATCCATAATGGATCACTGGATAACACTTTCTGTGTCATCATAAACAAGAATGTTATCTAAAGATACAAAAACATCTACAGGCATGAGGAACTAATATTTTGTTTAACTTAAGATTCTTTTGAAACCTCAAAAAAAAGTTCAAAACACAGACCTCCATATGTTATTAATATAGTATAAATATTTTGCTTAGTGAAGGAAAACAGTCCTAAGATGTGCTGTCTGCCCTTCACCATTCCCCTGGTGATGACATTTAGATTGGGAAGAGCTTTTTGCAGGCCATCTGGTGTAATGCCTGTTTCAGGCTTGGCCAGCTTACATTGCATTGCTTACAGCCTTGTCCAGTTGAGTACTGGATCTCTCCAGCAGGATATACCACCACCTCTTTGGACACCAAGAAGTACTTTTATTTCCATTTCAGAGGTGTGAGAGCAATAAAAAAACCCAGTAATTTTTAATTGCTAAATGGATTCCGCTGCCATTGCAGAACTGTGATCAGATGCTAAGTTTCCAATTGTATCCCTTTTCAGTCCCCCAAAAGAAGAGATTTTAATTCTGAGACCTTGTTCTGTCCATTTAAAACTATCTGTTTAAATTATGACACACTAGGGTTCAAGACATGAATATATTCCCAGGATTCTAGAGACAATCCTTTATGGGATCTCAACCTCAGTACAAATGGAAATAGCATAATTTAGTGTAGGAGTATGTGAATTCTCCAGCAATCACAGCGGATATCTGAAATTACTTGGTTGAAGTTTTCAGAACCTCAGGCTGGACTTCTATTCCAAATCTATAATATACAAGTTTCACCAAACCAGAAGTTTTGTTAGTTTCTTTCATCTACATTTCTGGACAGGCGTATAAGATTGTTCAGTCGAGCAGATTATTAGTATTAGTATATATTTGTATTAGTAAATATAAGCGTCATTGTTAAAAAAACCTGACTGACTCTCAAATTTTGTGTCAGTATCATAGAACAGATCTTTAGTCAGGCATTACTAAAATACCCAGAGAAATAAAGTGGTTACAGTTTTACTGACTGTTGTTTATTGCACACACAGACATTATTACAAGATTCAATAAGGGTTTGTTTGCAGGACTGAATATTTCCTGAAAAACAGATTTTGACTAACTTCACATACAAACAGACATGTCCACCTGGAAAATTTAACTTCATAAAATGTCTTGAAAGATGGAAGAAACAACGAGAAAAACAATTTAAAACAATTTAAACAACAGTCACGGTGCATAAGAGGACTGACGAGAACTGAATTGCAATAGAACTCCTTACCTTTTAACTCTCAGTTCTTTCCTCCTTTTCTGGACAAGTATAATCTTATCACTTCAATCCTATGCAGTGATTATCCCTGATAATATTTCTATCTCAGAATATTATGATATGGAGCATTTTAATTCTTCTCACCATCCAGTGCACAGAAGCAAAACAGATCAACTGCTCGAAATACTTATATATAATGGTTTATTTAATAAAGACTCAACATGGAAAATATCCAAGCTTGGTTGTGTGACCACATATGTTTCTGTGAGTTTGTGTGAAACATATGCACACACATTCACATACAACGACTCAAAGAAACCCCAAATAATTCTTAGAAATTGTTTCTGGTTTGTTGAGGCTCTTCTGTGTTGTTTTGACTTTTGGGGGTTTTGTGTTTATTTTTTTGGGGGGTGGTGTTTGGTGATGGGGGGGTTATTTTGGTTTGCTGCTTTGGGGTTTTCTTTTTTTAACTGGTTGGTTGATTTAGCATGTTGAGTTTTTTTATATAACTGCCAACTGGTATTTTATAAAGTTAGTTCAGTAAAGAACAGCCTTAAATCACTGACAGTACTGAACAGTTAAACTAGAGAAACAATTAAGTATTAAAGAAACAGATTTTCTGTCTTACTCTTATGTATCTACTTTTATTAGCATATATTAAATACTTTATTTTCAAAATATCTACTGACACCTTCAAACTACTGTGGATCAAGTATAACAAAATCTACAAAACAGAATTTTAAGAGAAATTTCATTTGTGAATGTAAACACATAAAGTAGTATCAAAGCAAGGCAACAGGCCATGGTACCAATTCAGCTATATATGATGTTATATATAGCTTACTTTAAGAAGTATGAGATAAAAAGAGAGGCCCTGCACATTCATTTTAGGTCAAACAATGAAATGATGAACGCAATATAAAAGGTAAGAGTTCATGATAAAAAGAGCACGTTGCAAAAGACCCAGATACTTTACTGAAGCTGAGGATCTGAACTGAGTTGTCTCTTAGGAAAACAAACTGGTGTATTGCACCGTGGTCGATATTACCATTTGTAGCATGTCAGACTCTCATCAGTAATCACAAATGACCTAATTCATAACAGCTACAAATTAAAATAAAATTCTGACAGTTCTCCATCTGCAAGAATTTAATATACTTTATTATACATTAATTCAAATGAACTATAAATGAACAGTGTGAAAAACTAACAACCTACTTTGCAACCTCCGTGTGGGGCTCTCGCCATGGAGTTGTCTGCGTGGCAAATATGGTGAGGGATGGGGAAGTGGCAATGAAGAGACATCATGCGTTTGAAGTTTGTACCAGTGAGGTTCATCATCTAGTAATGCTGTCTCTAACTCAATAAGAATCTATAAAAGAAAGAGTGGTTAAAAGTAGGAAAGCATTATGTGACAGAATCTTTTTAAATCGGTATACTCAAAAATGTTATTCTATTATTCTCTTATTGCTAAGCACTTGGCCTGAAGTTATATAAAAGTCTTGCATTTAATATGAAAGAAGCTCCTGTGCCTGTGACAGCACTAAATACACAAAAAATGTTTCACAAAACCTTCATTACCTTATGACAGCCTTTATAGCCTTCAGACATCTTGTAGCATGTTAGTGAGCAACATTCCAAAATTTTGGTAAAATACAAATAGGGCTAATACAGATTTTAATGAACAACTAGAAACTGAGAAACCATGTTCATGCTGTTACTAAAACAGAATACAGAAAGAATCTCATATCAATGTTATAAGTGCGAGATTACTACTTGTTTACTACTAAGTGAAAGAAGTACAAATATAACAAAAACAGTTTTGCTTTGCAAGGTAATTGTTTCAACAATACGGTATCTATACATGAGTATGTGAGCAACTGTATTTCTATAGTAACTACTAATACTTGTATACCTCTCCTAAAAATTCACTTTCTTCCTCTCGAACTCGTGCTTGGTCCCAGAGAGTGATTTCTAACATTCGTTCTCTAAACTCTCTCCGATGAACTGGAGAATAAATAAATGTCTGATTCCACTTAGGTTCCAGTGTTTTCTTTACTGTTTTTGTTCTTCTTTTATTTTTATCACTGAAAAAAACAGTTAAATATTAAATATGTTCAAAATAGCATTATACCCTAAAAAGTATATAATGGAAAATAGGAAATCTTAAATCAGCAGTTCAGTTTGTAGGACCATGGGTACTATAATCTACTTCAGGAATTTTCCTTTATTGTAAAGTTCAACACATATATTGAGGATCATTCATAATTTCATATTATAAACTAAGGTTAGGTGATTTTGAGTTCATGTGCCAATTCCAATGTTAAGAAGTTCCATCAAAACCAGAAATGTTTTAATATGTTTGTTGGGTTTTTTTGAAACAGCAAAATGTACTTCTGTAAATGGGATTTCCACAAGGCACAATCTGACAGTAGAACATGTATGCTGACAGCATTGGGCACAGCAAAAATCTGCATTTTAGAAAAATGAGCCAGCTGGTTCACTCAGGCTTCCAGTCCTACAGCAGCTGACTCCAAGAGCAGAGCAGGAAGGAGCAGCTGGCACACATGAAGGAATGGCCAGGGAGCTCGCGGCACTGTGCGGCCGTCTCTGCAGGGTTTCCTGACTAAAGGCTCCAGCTCCACAGCTGGCAAACCAAAAGCCCTGAAAACGAGTTACATGTTCTTTTCCAGCAGTGTTGGAAGGAACAGTGTCTGCAAAACAGCTCCCAAAATTCTTTGGTCACTGCAAGGAGACACCCAAGTAGGAGGTGGACCTCCCGTGCAAGGTGAGGTCTCCACGCAAGGCTACCATGGCAGTCCTAGCTCTGGCTCCAGGGTGTTGTTGAAAGCAGTGTTCTGCAGAATGTTTCTCCTTGAAATAATTAATATTTTCTGATGGAAACATTTTTTTTTTTTTGCTGGAAAACACCCACACTCCTTCTACTGAGAATACTGTCAAGAGTTCTCATAACAATGCCTAATTTTAAACCTGCTGATTGCTGCATAATGCATCTGCCATACTAATTTATGAGGATTTTTAATAGGCAATGCAGATATAGTCCGTTTGTTAATAATTGCAACTGTAATACAGCCATTGTATTCTTGAATTGTTACTTAGAAGCTAGATCAAATTATTAACTAAGAAATAATATATTTAGACATACTGTTAAAAAATTAATGAAATTATTTCTATCATACTAAAGATTTGTTTACCCTTGAGAACTGAAATGTGACATTATGCAAGCTTAAGTGAAATTTCTTTAATAAAAGAGAGTCATCTAATTCATCTAATTAAATGCCTGACTTACTAAAGTGTATTTTACCTCTAGTACATTTCCTTCTACTGCACAAGAAATATATTGTTGCTTACTTAGCTCTTAAATTTAGGGAAAGGAACATGAATTTGCATGTCAGAAAAAAAAAACACAGTTCTATAAGACAAATTTCTAATCATTCTAGAAAACACATGCAACAATGAAAGAAAAAGTTCTGAACAGTTCTCATAAATGGGAAACACCATTATAGCATCATAAAATTTAATGTCTATGTATTTTTTAGTTATTACAACTTACACTGTGAAATGTTCTGAACACAGACACTTTTGGTACCTTTATTAATCTTGAAAAAGCAAATAAGATAATTTAAGCAGATCTGATCCTCAGTTTAGCACAGCTTCAGCAACTACAAACACACTGCAGCAATTTGAATAAATGAGGCATCTAAACCAACGGTTCAAATACTGGTGAGCTCAAGAAAATCTACCCAAAACCTTTTGTCATCAAATTAGGCAGTCAGAAAATTTGCATATCAACATATGGTATACAATGAAAGTGGAAAAGCAGTGTCTTCCAAAATACTGAATAGTTTTAGTTCCTGCTGAAGTCAAATTGTACTGGAGTAGTTAGTATCTTCCAAGGTTAACTATTAGGAAAAGCAAAGGAAATAAAAATAAAAGTTACATCCTATTCTACAGAATCAGGAATCCTCTGATCTATGCTATATTGAATCACATTAAAGCTTTGAATTATTTGGTTGGTACACTATAAAATAAAGCAAAACATGTTCCCTTATTGACACAATCTGAGGAAACACCAGTTTAAAAAATCAACTGGAAAACACATTACCCATTTGCTGTTCTTCTTTGTTGAAATGGCAGAAGATGATGGACTAGAAAGTGAAGCAGCTATTAAGGAATAAGGGTAACACTACAGTTTGATTTTCCCTAAATGCATATATAATGCTAATCCAGATTAATATGAATCTTGTGCTTTAGGGGAAATTTTCACAGAGCATATGGGAAATCTCAGTCGAGTCCCCTTCAGCCTTAACTCACTTATACTGTGATAAGAAACCTGTGGGTTTCAGATGCCAGACCTGTTCCTGCTTTGTTGCATAAAGGTGGACAAACCAAATTGTTGGATCCATCAGTCCAGAAATCTATGAACTTATCTTTGCATTTTCTTTGCACTGAACAGGAGTAACTGTCATAGGAAATAAGGGCATTATAAACCACTAACAACATTCTCTGCAAGTAACAGACCCCCATTCAAAGGCATATGTTCACCTTTTCTATTCAGTATTTTATAATATAGGCAGGGAAAGCAAGTTTGTGCTCACTGTTCAAAGACACCTTGCTGTTACATAGCATATTCAATACAGAAACTCCAAACTGTAATTTTTTTTCCATATAAGTGTGACCAATAAACTCAGCTGTGCATGCCACCTGAGTATCAGACTAATTCTTATTCAAATGTTCCTGGTGTTTGCATTCACCCTACCTTCGGTCTGGAAGAAAGTAAATTTTAACATAAGGATTCCTTGGCCTCCCATCTTCCCTTGAAGGAAGATCCTTTGCTCCCAGTATTGTCACTATTAATTGATGACCAACCTTGTCATACCACAGTTTTATCTGAAAGGAGAAAATATTAATTAGTGAACTCATTTCTACAATGAAGTAGTATACTAATCCTTATAAATAAATTTGTTCATAAACTTCTATTTATATTGGTTACTTAGACAGAAAATATTATGTTCTACTTCATATTCATAACAAAGAATAAAAATAAATTAATATAGTAATAGTTTCAGTATGTACCTGGAGTTACTCTTTTTTTAAACCCCTATACAATGAGTACATTATTTCACACTAATTGTTTTTTACATGGCACTCTGGTTAGGATTATTCTCTCTTGTATTGTATTACTTGCATTACTAATGTATGGTATTCATATATATAAGTTTCTGAGGAGTTTATGCACAATGAATGAATGAGTTTTTCATATCCTCCTGTGCTGAAAAGACTATGGGATAAGACCATAAATATTTCATATCATTAAATATTTTTCAAGATGTATAGACTTATGTTGACATCATATAAGCCCTCCAAAAATTATAAGAGAGGGAGGCTCAGTAGTCTAATCCTCTTCATAGTCCAACTAACAAGGTAAAAACTATTACTCATCTGTAAAAAACTATTATTAACTGGTCTTAGCCTTAATTTGCTATCCTTTTTCACTACAGACATTGGAAGATGCTGTTTAGCTATTTTAGTCTGAATTTGGCTGCAAATACATCTGTCAAGGGAGGGATATAGCTACTTTAAAACAGTCATTCCACAAGGGGGAAAAGATGCAGTTAGAACAGCATAGAGCCTTCCAAATAGCCAGGGAGCTGTTATTGGGGGGTAGCACTGCAGTGTCATTAACACCAGCTTACAGAGGAGGCTTTCTTCATGGAGACTTTACCTAAGAGATAGGACAAACTAAAAGAAATTTAAAGAAAACATTGACCCTGCCTGAACTTAAGGGAATCAAATGACAAACTAACCTAACTAAATGCACACCTAACCAGGCAATACCCCTCTAGGGAATGAATACCCCAGGGAGTATAAGGGAGACATAACCGGGGGCAGATGCACTTTCTGTGGAAACCACCTCGCATAATTTCAGAGACAGTGTTTCCATGTGCCATCATAGCTCCTCATCTTCAGCATTTCAGCCTCATAAAGAAAGGTCTTGATGTAATTCTCAAGACTTCTGACCCACAAAGAAGGGGCTGATTTAGCTCTCTGCCATTCCTAATACTTCACTAAGTGAGATTACACTAAGACACGCCAACTCAATCATTTGTAGCAGCGTACTTCTTCCTTCCCCACTCCTTCAGATCTTGCAATTCCTGTAGTCATCAACCAAAAGTGTTTGAAAGGATATTAAAAAGGGGGGTGACACATGTCTTGTAGTATCATGTCATTAGTCTGACTGCAGACTTTATAGGTTTCTGGTGCCAACAGTTAAAGGGCCCTGTGGCTACTAGAGCAAAAATCTGTGTAAGAAATTACCCTTAATATGTCAAATCTAAGAGAGTTTTAGATGCTGTTCCTACATTCCTGCAAACCAAGGGGCTTTGACAGTACTTTTTTCTAAACTGAGAATTATCTGGACTTCTAGGTGTCTCCATCCAGCAACAGATCACAAACAGAAAGCTTTTTACCAACAGTATGAATGCAAATCAAAGCTTTAAAGACCTCTGAAGTACAAGCCAACTTAAATGTTCCCTGACAATAAATATATCCACCAGCAGGCTTTCTTGGAAGTCCTCAGGCAAAAGGCAGACTTGGCTAGTCCCACATCCCAAAAGGAATAGCAATGAAGACAATCTTCTTCATTTGCTTTTTTGGGGGAAATTATGCTTGCTTAAGGAGAATGCAATGTATTTGTGATCCAGACACTATCACAAACTGTGACTGACGGATGTGAAATAATCTAGACATGGGTGCCAACAATAAAACCAGAATTATGTGTTCACATTTAAGTTAAATATTTCTACACTATATTTGTTTCTGGCTGAATTTTTGCAAGAAAACTTCAGTCAAAATATTTAGAGAATTACTCTAAGCAGAAACTGAAATCATTTGACACCATTTCTTTGAGATGCTCTTCCAACTCTATTTTAGAACACGAGCTGAAAATTTGCATTGACTTATACTTTCTACTTTTCTCTTTATCTTCTGAAGAAAAACCATGGGAAAAAACAGAACATAATGGACATATTTTCCCTGTATTTCCTTTAATTTGGCTTGTTACAGGAAAGGTCCAGACTCAGGGTTATGGCCAGAAGGCTCTTTCTCTCCTGTGTTCACACTGCTAGCACTCCAACACACAGCACAGGCACTTGGAACCCAAGTAGTCATTTGACTAGGAGAAGAAAGGACCAAAACTGTGAGAGAATGGACAGAGAATCCCATGAAGGGGAGAATGGGATTGCATTAGGGGTTAGAAGAAGGAACAAATCAAAAACTGCATCATAA
Organism: Dendrocincla fuliginosa; assembly: GCA_035047845.1. Lineage (NCBI taxonomy): Eukaryota > Metazoa > Chordata > Aves > Passeriformes > Dendrocolaptidae > Dendrocincla > Dendrocincla fuliginosa. The sequence continues at coordinate 131,699,889 of JAWWMO010000083.1, read as the reverse complement.
TTACTGAGAAAGCAAAATATACAGGATACTTTTCAGTGAAACACAAGAATGGAGCCACTAATGTCAGGGACCAGAGAAGAACAGAGGGGCAAGAATAGACTGAAAGAGAGAAATGGCATGAGGTGACAAATGAACCAGCCATGCTGTAACTGGGAAAAAATACGTTGAAACAGAGACTAGGATGAAAGAAAATCTGACAAGAAGTCAAGGCAGGAAATTGGAAAGGAGTTAGATTAGCATATTGAACATGGTAGATGAGTTTGGGAATATAACTGATCTAATTCTGACTCTCCTGTGCAAAAACATTATGACAATATTTGAATAGTATGGTATTTTCCTACAAGAACTTTTTTTCTATTCACAGGGAGAGAAAGAACAGCCATTTACAGCAGCGATGTATAGTCCAAGAGAACGGGATTCCATCCCTTCCACCTTCCCAGAGCTCTCATTTATCAAAGGGTGCATCCCTAAAAATAGTTTGAAAGGTATTTAAACTGGCAGGTTCTTTGGTGTCTAGAAGTCAGGTATGAAAATCCTGGCCCTGGATTTGTGTGCTAAGTAAAGCACTGGAATCGAAGTTCGAGGTGCTTATTATGCCTGGACAGAATCTGGTTGTGTCAGACCCTGGTCATAGTTTCTCAGTTCCTAATCTATAAATACAGGACAATTTTACCACACCTTACAGCCTACTATAAATATCTCATATTGTGAAATAAACACACGTATAACAGAAAAGTTGATGAGGATTTTTTTTTTTTTTTTACATATAGCTTTTTGGAGTAGAAAAAAGATTCCTGACACCAAAAAGTGAAGAACATTCAATTATTCAAGCCATAGGATGAAAGTCCCCAACGAAAGAATGTACAAGTGTGATGGTCAGCAGTGTGAGACTTAAGCAGCTGACCAACAGCACAGAATCCACATAACTTCAATGCATTAGTTTTTTATAAATATACTTTTGAAAGCTTAGAACATCTAAGAAACTGCAACAAAGCAATCCTGATGTAAACAAAGGAAAGGGAAGGCTAAATTTACAACACATAAAATGCACCACAGAAAAAAATATGCTGGCTGATGCTAATCTGGAGACCTACACCTGTAAAAAATTCTTACTGAATAGGACTTTGTCCATCTAGATTGTTCAGGATGTAGGCACCTAAAATGCACTTAGAAAGCGACCCAACCTGAATGCTTTCTGAAGATCTTCCTAATTAGTGCTGGAGTCCTGGAAACTTATTTGGCACACACATGCTCACATACTTTCCTCCCCTAGGCTCCTTCACTAGCCAGACATGCACATGATGCTTTACTAAGCTTCTTCTGTAACCTACATTCAGGGAAACAGGCTTCTAAATTCAATGCATGCTGAAATTATGAGCTGGCCTATTATTCAGCGTCGTGCATCTGCTGCGCTCCTTCCTTGAGACAGGCTACCACGTAAGAATAGCTGCCACACAATGCAGGAAACAAGAAATCTCCTGCAGTCAGATGATTGGGGGCAACAAAGATGAAGGTCCCATCCCAGCTTCACAGGATTCTTTCTGTTTCTTGACTAATAGTGGTCTAGTACAAGATAAATACTCATTCTGGGCAGCAGGTCTGGAACCCGCTATGCTAAAATTAAGCTTGCTTTGATAACAGCACACACATATTCCTAGCCAAACTGCATCTCAGCTTCAGATGAGACTTTACACTCCAGAGAAGAAAGGAATGTGGAATAGCTTGATGATAAAGGCACTCTTCTGAGAGCCAGGTTCAATCTCTTCAGTCTAAACAGTATTTAAATAGTAGATGTCCTGTTTCTGAAATGAGCTTCCTACACATACAACAGCATATAAAAGCTGACTTCTGGAATTACATCCTGAGAAGCAAGGATGCAGGTATCTGGTATATATAGTAATCCTTTTTCACAGAATCACAGATTTGGCAAGGTTGGTCCTCTGTAGTGTCAGAAGACAACTCCCTCTGGAGAATCAACTCACCCTGTGGAGAGCCTATGTTTCAAACAGTATTAATGGGGCTAGTTGTCTTTTATTTGGGTTGATCACTCACTACAGGCATTGAGATACTTAGTCCCTTCCTTCCATTGTACAAGTCAAAGCTCCTCTTCAAGGTACCTCAGACTCATCTGAAGGTAGTACAAGTTACATAAATTCAGATATAATAACTGATATAAATTCAGTTTATTAGGTTTCATCTTTTTCTTTTAGATCTCATAGTCACTAAAAATCTTAGAGCACTGATTGAGGTCAGAGTTCTAGAAAATAAATAATCATGTATTAGAGCCTATACTCTAATGCATAGGCATAAGGGAATCAGATTAGAAAATCTAGATAATATTATTGTTGCCACTTCCTATTGCCACTTCCTATATTCCTATCTCCTGAATACTTGACTGATTACTTAACTATGCAATTCCAATGTGGTTTTGTATACAACACGTACAGGCACAACATACTATGATTTCAGATTTAGAAACAGAGAATATATAATGTTTTAAATTCTATGCTATGCTTTTTTCTTTATTTGTTATATAAGGATTCCTTTGTCAACCTCATGAAAAATAGGTATAACTTGTGCCACCAGGAGAGACTCTCTGTCCTGCAGCTTGATTTTTACCACCACACTCTAACATCACCGAGTTTGAGAGACAGCTGGCCAGAAATTTTTGTTCTGTTGCTCATTATAATTTTTCATGTAACCTCTATAGGTATTTCTTAGTATAAAATATTGAAACAGAAATACTACATTTCTTTCTGTTTATTTTTAAAAATTTTTACAGTAATCATTTTATTGGACTTAACCTTATGTAGATGCCTAAACTGCAGGTGGTAAAGTCTTCAGCACAGCTGAGATAGGCACTGGATGTTGTTAAACATCTCTCTACCAAATCCTGACTGCTGAGGGTTGCTAAATCACACTGTTATTGCTATCTGCTTTAGCTGCTCTCTGATATGCTCTAAAAAGTACAAGAAAAGGCTGTCAAAAGTAAAAATTTGTAGGTTGTTCTGTACTAAAGCAAAAAGGATGTCTGACATTTTTGAACTTAGAAAAAAGCCAGTGGTTTCATGGCACCTCTAGCTCAGAGAGACTCCACCAAGTAAACAAGAGATACTGCATAGAAAACACAAGTGTAAGAACAGATTGTTCCCTGCAAAGATGCCACAAAACACCACTTTGCAAGGTAGAAAATTGCTGGTATGCTAAACTGAATCTAAAAGTTCAGGAAATAAATTCACATATTTCCAAGTACTACAAAATTAGTAAGAGCTCAGAAGGATATATGATGGGGGAAAAAAGGAATTGAGTGGTTTTCTTCCCAATGACATAATGATGATTCTATGAAATCATCCAGAGATACAAGAGCTAGAAAAGTGAATGGAATGACATGGAGAGCAGCGTGAAAGAGCAATTTTTGCCAGAAAGGATCAGTTTCAGACTAACAAGGAATGAAGATGCAAACAAGAATAACGATGTGCCTTTCCTACTGAGAGTGATGAAATAAATAGGTATAAACAGAATGTTTGAGATCCTCATTCTTCTGAGGAATTCTACAGACACAGCTACACCACAGTCCACAATGAAATGTATACTTCCTGACAACTGTAAACAGCAGGTCAGAGCTCTGAGTTAGCGGATTTGTCATGCCAAAATGTAACCAGAGTTCTGCGCTGCTGCTGGACTGCTTCTAATACCCTTGTTTAAAGACCGCTGGAGAATTCCTGTTCTTCTGTGCAGTCTGCATGGTAAAAATATTTTACATTAATCTTTTTAAAGCTATCTACCATCCCTACTAAAAGTGGATGGATGGATGGATGGATGGATGGATGGATGGATGGATGGATGGATGGATGGATGGATGGATGGATGACATTTTGTTTCCGTCTAGTTGCAAAGATATTGCCAAGGTCATAAGTTTGAGTTTTTCAGGATCTCTTGTCACAAACCCCTTGTGACTGCTTTGACTGTTACTGAGCTCTGCAAAAAATAATCTGATAGAGTGGTGCACAATGACTCCACAGGCATTGTGGAGAAACAAAATGGGGCTAAACATAATTCTTGTCTACAATATCAAAAATAATCCAACCAGAGGTGAGATAGTAAGGTTCATATACGTTCAGCTCGTGATAGATATTCTCTATCAAACATTACATTTCTTTTATTTTCTCAAATGACTACCATAACCATTTGAACAAGGTAATTTTTTTTTTCATTAGAGGATACTGGTCTAAGTAGAACAGACAATTTTTATGTGTTTTTATTTTATATATTATTATTAAAATAGGGAACTACTACATGTTATTTCTATATTACAGAATTTCATGAAACATGCAGAATTCAGGGAGATGTTTCCTTTTTAAATTGATCAACTTTCATATAACTTCTTAATTTATTTAGCACATATCTAAAAAGAAAGTAAATATTAAGACTACTTATGCTATATAAAATGTTTACCTATATGAACTACTTAAGAACTTGTGATTGTACCATTTTGATTTCATTATCGTGAGCAGAATCTAAATTTCTTAATCATGCTAAAGGATATTTTAAATTTTTCATACAAAGCAAGTTTATGACAGTAACATATAATAATATATTAACCTTAAACAATACTATCAATACATTACCTTTTTGATATCTTTCTATTTTCCTTAGTGTTTTTTTTTTTATTATTTTGAATTTATATGTAAGTAGTTGTAAGGATTACATTTGGGAAATAATATGTTGGGAAAAAAATTGTACTTTACCAAATATGAGTAATATTTGACATCTTATTTAGATTCTTATTTATATATATATTTCCACTTGCATATGAAATTTGGTCATCTCATTCTGATCACTTAGGCAATATTTTACATCTTTCCTTGAGCAATTGATCAAACCAGAGAAACATTTATACAGCTCGCACACAAAAGATTAAGACCTCCATAAAGATATTTTGTAAGAAAAGCAGATAATATTCTATTTATTAAAAAATCATGCAGCAAAGCAAGATAAGCATTGTAACATATTAGACAAACCTACGTTTGCATTAATCTATAATACCTTAAGAGCTTCCTAATGAAAAAAGGCAAATAACTTGTACCTACACAGAATATCAAAGCTAAATAAATTCAGTAACACAATGGAAGAATTAATTTTTTATTCAAGTAGGGTTCTGGTTATTTTGATGTACTTTAAAATGCAAAAATCAAGTGTCATACACAAGAAATTAATTTCTTTAAACAAGGTACAAATTTTTTGCCCATCTTCTACTCAAGGCACTACTATTATGTGGAAAATGCAAAAAAGTATGTGTTAAGTAATGAATGATTTAAAGAGACATTCATCTTTACATAATGACCTCAAGCACAAATTTTTTTATTCTTCAACAGTATACAGATTTTATATGTAGGATGCAAAGCCACCATCACTATTGAAACCTATGTGAGTTTAATATTGGGCAGACAGCAAACAAAAACTAGTTGTCTCTTTAAATTTGAATTTAGTATCTTAACCCCCATGCAGAATTTTACAAGCTGCTCACAAGATGACATGAAAGTTGTTAATATGGTTTAAAGAAACACACTCAAAATATGGGAAAACAGACTATAATGTAATGTTTTCCTACTATGCATTTTCCATAACAAACAAAAGAAAATCCCACAACTTTAGTCTCTGTCAGGCAGACGAAGTCTTTACCTGAACCCTAGGAACAAAAGGCGTTGTTCTTCTACTAAGGCTTTGGCTCTGGTAAGCAAAATTAAAGAAAAAGCAATAAAACAAAACCAAAAAGGACAACACGCTGGAAACTAAAAGACCAAAAGTAAAAACAAAGACATACAACTATTACTTTAAACACAGCCTTACACCAACAACATATTTATCTAACACAAAGTATTTCAATGCAATGCATAAATTAAATCTGCAAATCTGTTACCAAATCATATCAAAACCCTGTGCTGGAAATTCTTGCCTTAGGGAAGTCAGCAGGAATTTTACCACTGATTCCCCAGGAGCAAGGATTTCTCTTTGCAGGCCTATAGATAACTTTACAATAGATTTAGAAATAACATGTAACAAAAAGAACAGGTCAGCAAAGTGTGATTTAAAAGTGGGGTTGGAAACATAAGTTAAGCTTGATCACATCTTTCAGGAAGATTGTAGGTGCATATTCAGAGAGAAACAAGCACAGTTCATGCACTGACAGCTTTGGTTGCTTTGTAAAGTAAAGCAAGTAAAGTTAAAGGTTTTCTCTTTTCTGCAACATTAAATGGCATCTCTGTAAAAAACCCTCCTAAATAATTTTAGAACTATTAGATGAAAGTTAGTGCTGTCTGGTATTAGCATTACATGGGGAAGGGACAATCTATGTATTTCAATTCTCTAGCAATCATGACAGAAATGACATATGGTATCCATGGAAAACCCTTACATGAAATGGCATCTAGAGCATTTAGCAAACTGCATACATAGAGACATTGATAACTCTTATTTTTGTGATGTAACTCTTCAGACCACATACAACCTTGTGGCTTCCAGTGGCTACATCAAGACTACAACAGTACAGGCAACAGTCCAAAATACTAATTCCAAGCAACTCTCCATCCTCAGTTTAGGGCAACATCTAATAAGAGTGGCACAAAAGTGGTACAGAGTATGAGGCATGGACAGGAACAGGAGCACATGCTAATACCTCAGAGAGCCAGTGGGTGGGAGAACAGGAGCATGGATGGATTGGAACCTCCTTTACCTCCCTGATCAGTTTTCCTGAGATTATTGATCTATCTCAAAACGACAGAAAGAAGCTACTACACAATATTCACTTCCATAAAAAATGCACCCAAAGCATGGAGATAGGCAGTGTGATGATGCTTCTGCCACCCTCCTTGTTTATTTGGCATGCAGAGATGCTGGCAAAACCTGTTCCACAAAATGTGTGAAGTAATCTGTTCTTACACCAAAGCAAGAGGATATATAAGAAAATTTGACAGTCTGGATCACGGGTTTTGTCTGACGTGCTCCTTGTGATCTGCGAGATGCCGCAGCTGCACCCTGCCCCCCTCTGCATGGGCAGGACTGCAGAGCCCAGTGCTTGGGTGCCAGAATGTCACCTACTCACATACAAGAAAAGTAGATCTTCAGCTTGTTTCTGCTCCATTTTACAAGGAAAACCAGATATTTCCGAATAATGCAATCCTAAGAGGGACATCTCTTAGGACATATCTCCCAGCATACACCAAGGGTCCTCACCTGTCTTATTCTTGGAAATGGAGGGCAATAAGCATATTGTGTGCACTACCTAGAACTTTCCATGTTTTGATGTGAGAGCAACAGCAATTTAATTGTACCGAGGTAGAAAGGTCAGGAAAGAAATGGGGAAAATTGAAAAGGGGAAGGGGAAACATGTCTCATACTTGATCTCATCCCCCCAGTGTGCTGACATATATGCTCTTCACAACGTACAATAAACACTATCTAATACGCTACAAATATTATTACTATAATTAATGTAACTATTTTTATTGCTTTATAAACAGAATATGCATGGAAAATCTAGTGAAGTGGTTCTATGGTTCAAGTGTACAAGGAAATAGATTATTTTATAAATAATATCTGTTTTCTGTAAGAATTTCCACCAGTACAAAAATTAAATATTGTAATTTTATACTTGGTTCCATTTACACGTCTTCTAGTTGTTTTATTGTTCTTTAAACCTAACTATTGCAAAAGCATTCCAAGTTACACTTTTCATGCAGTAATGAAGAGGTAGCTAAAATGCAGTCATGAAAGTCAGAGCACCAACACATAAGCACTTTTGACTTTTTCAAAATGATATTAAAGGAAAAACAAATCAGTGAAAAAAAACAGTAACAGGAACCAGACAAAGCAAATAATAATAAAACTATAATTGCAATAACACTCAGATACTCCCCTGAAAGAACAACGTGGCTAAAAAGTGCCATAAACAATGCAGAGAATATGGATAAATTATTTAAATACCTTAGTAAGTTATAGCACACAATATTTTACTGCAGTTGCACATAATTTGTTCAATTAAATATGTAATTGGGGAGAATAATTATTAAAGAAAATCTCCTATCTATGTGAGATGGCTTACTTTGCATTCAATTCCATTAGTCAGCATCACTGTAACCTCAACAGAAGAAAACAGGTACCGAGGTCAATGCCAATACAGAGGAAAACATGGAAGACTGAAGAGACAAAAACATCCCTGAATACTAGAGAGGAATTGCTGCAGCTAAACCGGCTAAACCCATATTAGCACCATATGAATAAGAAAGTATATGTCAAAGTCTTCGAATACTTCAGACCTCCATCCAAACTGTAGTACCTCCAATTCTGCCCACAGATTTTCTATTTCACAGTCTATTAACCACAGCTACCCTAACAACAGCCCTTCAGGATTCCATGCTGTTGTCCAAAAGAACAGAAAATACAAAAATCACTTCCAAAATCTTGCTTATCATCTGCTCTCTCAGATTCATCACCCCTGGCTGAATTCAGCCACTATCAAGCAAAATGTCACTGATCTGCCACTTTCACAAAGAACAACAACCTGTCCCCATTTACTGTCAGGGTTCTGTAGTTAATCTCCTGCCTAGGCACTTACCATAAAGAGCATTCACAATTACATTTGGAATTTAGAATTTCCTTTCATTTCCATCTTACTCAGCTATTTGGAATGAATATGCAATCGATCAATTGTTCTGTTAGAAAACAACTGATTAAAACAGGGAAATCCAAAATACTGCAGAACATCCATTTTGCTGTCTACTAATCTTAGATGTCTAAACTGTGACTTTAGACAGTTACAAAGCATTTCTGATGTCAGTGTCAGTCAGCTGGATCTGTGCAACCTCAGGTATCAGCTGCTTTCTGAGGGAAACACAGATAATGTGTAGCAGAGAGTACTGCATGTAATTGCAAACCGTACATAAGGAAGTACCAAAGAGGACAAATCTAGGAAAGATGTTTGAATGTCTCTTAACATCGTTTGGTTTCCTTAGATGGAATTAAACTTGTTAGTAAAGACATTTTTATATTGAAACAAACAAAAAGAAATAAAAATAGGAATTATGCCTTCTTGAGTTAAACATTGTATTTATAGGCCATTCTGAGAAATAAAACCTTGGGACTTCTTACTCTCAGTAAATTAGAATATACTTCCGAATTTCCCAATACTCAAACTGCAGTATCCTACCAAACCACTAAATCAACAGACTTACTGATTTTACTAGTAAATCCTAGTCTTAAAATCATGAAGATTTTGATCTGAAACTGAGGAAGTGAGAAAGTCAGTTCTGTGCAGTTCCTTGGACCATCATTCCACAGTGTCGTGCATTGGTCATATGAACAGCTAATTCTGGATCTTGAGTTCCATGGTGGGAGCTAGGCACTGAAACTTTTTGACAGCCTAATCTTTTATGAAGTTTAGAAAAAAGAAATTTTTCCCCCCCCTGTCTCCACTATCAACAATTTTTGCTGTCTTCTAAAAGGGTGTTTAGAAAACTTGGTCTATTTTCACAGTCCATGTTCATATTCATTTTCATTTCAATGACATTGTTCATATGTCATTGTATTTTGTGCAAAGGACTCTGCACTCTACAGTCAAGATTTCTAGTTTTCCATTTACCCGAGAGATTGAGTCTTTCAAAGTAGTTAAGTACAACAGTTACAGAAAATTAAAAATTATGTATTGGAAATGATTGTTCTGATGAGCAAACAAGTAATGTCTCATGCATTGCAAAATGGAGTCAACAAGGCCACTGAAGAGACAAAAATATTCCTTCCTCTCTGCTATCAATGCCATAAACCACTTCTGTGAGACCTAGAAATAGTCTGCTTAGATTTTACGCATATTTTTATAGCACACTCAACCTATACAACTTGGAAGTAACAAGAATGTGACATTTCCAGACCAGTTTTGCACTGCTTCCATTCCATTTGCCTTTCCATTTCAACGTATGCTATTGCACAACAGAGCACTTTTGAAAAATCACACTTTGGAATTGTGACACAGAAAGGTTTACAAAACCCGACTTCTTCAGTGTAGAGTAAGAAAATTACCCTTTAAAAGAAAACATTCATGTAATGAACTTTGTTCTCAATGACAGTAAAGAACAAAAGTAAATAACACTGGTGCAAAGAATAGAACATCAGCAAAATATCAAAGGGGTATCTGGGGAAGGCATATATGAAAGACAGTGCTAAAAAATAAGTAATATTAATGTACAAACTCACAGATAATAAAATCTTACACTCAACAGCACAAATATAACTGAAGACCAAGATTAGACTTTTCTGAAAATTTGACTCGATCAGTCCAGCTTACCAGATAACTATAGATATATATACCTAATTCAACTTATGTCAAATTTCCAAAAGCCATTAAAAGGTTACGACTCTATGGTCCTGCCTACAGTGAGAACTATAGCATTAAACACAAAATTTATCTAGTTTAACAAGACATTTCTGTTAGAGGTAGCTTGCACTGCAGTTAGAATTGTAAATGCCGCAAAAAGCACATCATTAATATCAATGAAATGTTTACATACTGAAAGTTGTCCAGACAAGAACTGTGGAACATCCCTTAACATGCCAGGACTCATAGGAGAAGTCACTGAAATAGAAGGTCGGTCCATTTTTTGAGATTCAAATGAACTTGAACCTGTAATTATAAACAAAAATATTTTACGAATAATAGCAGCTATGTATTTTTCATAACATTATTTAAATAAAAATTATAGAACTATAAGTAAACATGCAGAAAAGTTGTGATAAATATATTTTTTTAAATCTATTTAAAATTACCATATAATGATAATCTTTTGGTGTTTAGATGCAATCAAAGCTTTTTATTTGTAGAATGGAAAATAGTTTATTCAGATATTTCTGACTGTAATTATGTCACTAAGTTGAACGCCCAAAATTCCTAAATAGTAAACACTGTGCTGCGGTCAAAGGAATTCAGTCTTCTGACTTACTATCTTGTACAATCAGACTAATTTTTAATTAGATTTTTACAAAAATATCAAGAGGTATATAATGTTTCATGTGCATTTTGCTTCAAATCTACAAGTTCTGCAAATGGTCAGAGGACAAGTTTTAACATATAAAACATTGAGCAAAAGTAAACTATTTTTATAAATACAAAAGACAATCCACATCTCACAGAACATAAAATGAATTTTAAGATTTGGCTGCTGAATAAAGTCATTGGATGAGCTTTTCAAATTACGATAATCAAGGTTATTCCATTTCATTTATTAATGGCATTTATTACAATAGAGTTCTAAAACAATGATAAAACATAACTATGCTGAAATCCATCTTATCAGATCTAAGCCAAGGCCAAGTTATTTTTCCTTATATGAAATACTGGTTTAGTCAATTTAAGTAGTACTAAATGGTTCTAATATAGTTGAAGTATTCTGAGTTCAAAGTGGCTGTCACTCAGACTGTAAATAAAGAACATTTCTTTCCCATTTTTAGTTTATAAGGTTCAATTGAAATGCAAAACAACAAAACAGGAAATTAAAAATGCTCTTTATGTTCTTATATATTGCTTATAGTTATGCTTTTCTTTTCAATCAAAACAAGTCTAAGCTTATAACCAAATATCAAATATAAATCAAAATATCCTGACTTTTGATAGCTTATTATTAAACAAAGATAGATAGATAAAACAGTAAGATGACATATTGAGACAAATACAGACAAAGAGACAAGAGCTATACTGACTGCAGATGACATTTTTGAATCCATTTGTGCTTACATAAAAGAGAGAGAAGATTTTCCTACCCCACAATTGAAACTTACTGGACTCCAGCTGTGCATGTGTGCTGTCAGGTATTCTGGGAATGTCCCTGAAATCAGGAAAATTAAGACAGGCTGATCTTTTATCTAACAAGCATATTCAAATTTCAGTTACACTACAACACTTCTCAGTCCACCATGGAATGCCTCAGGAAAAGTGTGTGATCTACTGTCTATGTTCAGCCACTGGGATGATCTATCTCTTATCCCGGTATAAATAATTTTAGTGTCAAATTAAATCCTACATAACAACTGGTTAGATGAACACAGGAGAGAGGCTGCACAGTCACAAATAAAATAATTCAGTAAATAAAAGAGCAATCTCAGAGTTAATGGTAGACTAAAACTGTGAGTAGTGGTTCTTGTTATGACATCATAGATTATTTAAATTTACTGGACTCTAACTCATATATACTCAACTGTCAGTAATGGCTATCCCAGTACATTCTTTACTGCGCTGGAACCCTAAATTTGAGCAATCTTACCTTTTCCATTACTAAATAAAATGTACAAGTTCATATGGCAAAGTGGCATACTTGCATGTACAGGACATATTGCCACACCTGAATGAAACTGTATGCACAGCCACATGATTTTGAAGCCCTGGGTCAATGACTGAGCACCAGTCACACTCACACCCTGCCGGGGAACACACCCTTACTCTGAGGGGCAAACACTACCTCATGCTAATAAAAACTATCAATATGCTAATAAATAATTTCACAGGTATTCGAGCAAAACCAAGAAAGATGAAGAGCTTCAGCCACAACAATATTTAAAGTCATGTCGTGGGGTTTGGTGCAGTTGGTTTCTTCAAGGCTCCACCCGGTGCCAGCACCCCAGCACTGGCAGCAATGCCTGCCCTGTGCCAGGCACAGCCGGCTCCTCAACCATGGAGGGGATGCCTCTGTGACAACATGTTTAAGAAAGGGTAAAACAGCTGTGCAGCAGCTGTGAGAGAAAACAGAGAGGAAAAAAACCGTGAGAGAAACATTCCTGCAGACATTAAGGCCAGAGAAGGAGGAAGGGGAGGAGGACTGGGCTGCAATCTCCCATTCACCATCCTTTGCACTGCTTGGCAGAGGAGGAGGCAGAAAAACCAGGAGCAAAGGAAAGAATTTGAGCCTGTGAAGAAGGGAAGTAAGGGTAAGGTGGCTTCACTTTTGGTTTTATTTCTCACTAACTTATATCCTAATTAACTCCTAATAAATTAATCTTCCTCAAGTTGAATTTTTTTTGCCCATGATGGCAACCACCAAGTGAACTCCCTATCCTTGTCTTGGTTCACAAGCTTTTCCATCTTATTTACTCCCAGAGGAGGAAGGAGGAGTCCTTCCAAGGAGGAGAAAGGAGAAAGCGAGTGTTTGGTGTTCAGTCAAGGTCAACCCACCACAAAGGTAAATGAAAAACATAGAAAGACTTTGATGCCTCTCTACTGTCTCATACAGTGAAAAAAAAGGCTGTATGATAAATAAATTATCTACTTCCTTTAGTATAGCATTTCCGGCTACCTTTAATATACTTTTTCCAAACATTTTTCCAGATTCACTAGAAAGACAGCTTTACTAAGCAGATTGGGTTGATGCACAGTATCCAATAATTCAAGCATATCACAAGGCATGCAACTGCTGGAAGTGCCCACTGCAGACAAGGATAAATCTCTGGTTTTAGCAAGCAAAATCTGTCAGAACTCACAGGGGCTATTGAAGAGGCAAAGATTTAAGTTTGCATATTTCATATGTGTCGAATTTATAATGGGATCTAATATTCGCCTATTACTTTACTTAGAAATACACTCCTGAGCCTAACCTGTCATTCAAAAAACTATTTCTATCATATGAGTTTGAAAATAAAACCTTGAAGACATATAAATATCACTGTGAACAGAGTGAATATGAATCTTCTACAGATAGCTGAAACTTGAAAGCTGTCACTTATGTTCGTAAAGCATACAGATACCAGCATTTCTTTATCTCTTTCAGGTAAACAGATGTGAGATATGTTCCACTGCAAGCGGATTGTATAGCACAATTATTAAAAGACAGTGCACCATTCCTACCAAATTAAAAACAGTAGAAATCATGAAAATAACATGCATTTTGAACTAACTATTTCTGAGAATTAGAGTAGAAAATAGGTAAGTTCTTGTGTATGAGGAACAGCCAGGTCACACTGAATAGCAACTTGGCCATCAATTTTTATTTTAAGATGGAAAAATTGGTAAATTACATGGCAAAATAGTATGTTTTGTGCTGTTGGTTTTTGTTTTTTTTTTTTTAAATGGTTTTCTGTTTTGTCTGGCTTTATCAGTTTAGCTTGTCATTTTAAGTTTTCAAAGCACCCAGTCCATAATAAAGAGAACTAACAATTGTGTTGACTGGAATTTTTTTGTACTCAGAGTATCAGGATGTGACAGCAGGTTCTCGGCCAATTGCCCATAACTGGAGACTTTTGGCATGATGTAGTGTTGTTGCCATGAGACCATCAATAGACTCTACAAGTAATAGGATATATCTCAATGCAAAATTAAGTCCTTCAACTGGACAGCAATTATTCCAATTGAAATAAATTGCACTTCCAACACCCAGTAAGTATGAACTTTTAGTGATTTTAAATACATTGTAACTCAGTTGCCCTGGGCAGAACACAAACATATGATGTTATGTTTCCTTGGGCAACCATGAGGTGTTAATTTCCATCATTCATTTGATTATGAACTGAAATCTTCTAAACTGAGAAGTTAATATGGTCTTTCCAGTTCATCAGCTCAAACCTCACGAAAAATATTTCTGAAGTTATGTTGTCAATATCAGACTCCAAAGAGTTACACACACCTAACCAGAATCTAAAACCTTGCCAGTTTGTAGAAAGTATTCATCACTGAGACTCTTTTACATCTACTGCAAAAACACACTGAGAATAAAACACACTGAAAAATTCTTTGATCACTGATGTGACTCAGTACTTCAGACTGTGAGGCAAGTAGTTAGTGCAGAAGAAGTCATCTTGAGAGCCCACATCACTTTGGTTAAGGAATTAGAGAGGAGCTGCTCTAGTGACAGCAAGGGGAGCACACGATAACATAAGACGTGAGGATAAGGAAGGTAAACAACAGACAGCAAATAGCACAAGAAAGAATGCAAGAGGATACACAATGAAGAGAATGCAGAAAGATAAAAAAAATTAGTATTTTCAAGATGTGAGAAGTTCCTTGAAACGCTTCCCATAAACTTCTGTTTGAGAGATACTATGAAAGATTTATACCTCCATGAAATTATTGAGAGACTTCTTTTTCTGTAACAACATTCTGCTAGTGATGTAGTCTGTCCTTTAACATTACTATTATTCCTACAACTCCCAAATTATGCAAAGGTTTTTAAGGATAGGACAGATGATACAGCCTTTACCCTAAAGGAGTTGCAATTCCGTATGTATGTAGGAAATAATCTCTTATCTCACTGACAAGAAAAAGCATTTTTTGTTATTATCAAGGTTGTTTAAAATTGTCATACCAAATTAAGTCCCTGCACATTAAGTTCCTGATGTGTCAAATACATTAAGTTCCTATTATAGCTGAAACAGTAACAAATTATCCTCACTGAAATTCATTCTTATGTTATAGAGTTCTAGAGATTTTTTAGTATGTATTAATTTTTAGTTGTTATGTGACCCGTGTTTTATGATAACTGTGTGCCTCATAGACAAAATAAAGGGATAGATAGGTTTATTAAAATATAATATAGAATCCTTCCAGCCCAAGTTGGAAGCAATCTTGAAAGATCATGTGATCCAATCTCACATGAAAAAGGCAGCCTAGATGAGATTACCCTGTCCAGTTGTGTCATGTGCATCACAATAAATGCTGGAGGGGAAAAAAGGAAATTCTTAACACCTATGTAAGCATCTTCGAATTTAGTGATAAGCATTCACCTGTACACAGCTCTGGTGTGATGAGGTATAGAACTTCCAATGGAGAGTAAAAAAGTGATGGATATGACTTTAGGGTGTAGGGACTTGGAAGAAAAAGAACAGATGAAGAAGGGAAAGTATTCACAGTCCAATATAACAAAGCTACTATAGCTATGCAAGAAAAGTTTAGACACTGAGAGATAGCTTTGAAGGTTAAGAAAAATGGTCAATGTGAAGCACCAAAGAAAAAGTCCCACACAGTTCTAGCTATTCATTCAGCTCTGTTCTGTATTAGATAATATGCAAGAAACTAATAGATTCCATAGATGAAGGCAATGCAAATGTGGCTTTACGACTTTCCAAAGCATACTGTATTTCCCATTAGCATACTGTATTTTTGTGCAAAATTCTGCATTGCAGACTTCCAATAAATAGAGTTCAACATCAGTCCACAGATCAAATATGATCTTATATTCATATATATATTATAAAAAAGAGAAATAGAAAAATAACAATCAATAGTCAAGAATTACAAGAACAGTGAGTATAACCACAGTTAAAGAGCCAATATAGGCTGCATCACCAATGGGAAGTCACAGAATGGAACCTGTTTTTGACAATACTAGTAGATAATGCCTGGGACTCTCTCAGACAATACAGGATTTCACACCAGCTCTTTTTACTCACTGATCTATCATTCTAGCTATGCTTTTGGTTTACTGAGTTTTGCCTAAAGTTATACTGTTTACAATGTTTATGAATGTTTGATGTACTATGCCCCAGAAATGAAATTTAGCAATACTTTTATCATATTTAATATCAAAAACTCATAAAATTACTTACCCTATTGGTCTTGAAACTACAAGCTCCACTTGTGGCTCAGGTTTGGATTCTAAAATGATGTTATACACCTCCTCAAAGGTGGCTCCTTGTAGTAGCCTTCCATTCCATTCCAGCACTTCATCACCTGAAATTTCAGTAATAGCACCGGGCTTAGGAAATTTGCATTTACAATGGCAATTTAAGCCATTCTATTGTCAGTTTTCTGGATTGGGAAAAACTGTGTTGTAGAAGAAGTTTGGAGTCCTTCATGAGGAAAATCCTGAGTATTAAAGGTTTATGCTTCATATATATAAAGTTCAGTGAAACAATATCATCGGTAGGACTCCAGTTGAGTAAGATACAGCTCTTACTTGCTTTGGCAGCTGTGGCTTATGTGCTCTTCAGAAAATTCACATCTTTAAAACAGCATATCTCATCAACTTACTGTTTTGAAGATCCATTTACTTCTACAATTTCAAGGTTCAGACAGTTCTCTTGTTAATAGTTAATATTTCTTGAACATTCTCCAATCTAGCAATCTATGGATTGTATGATGGGATAGAAGCAGCTTCTTAGCCAAGCTGGTTCTGTTCATATATTTGTTCAGAGCTTGGTTTGCTCTAAATAAAATATACACCATAAAATGACCGGGCAGGATATCAAGTGCAATATTATTTTGAGTAAAAAAACACAAGTAAAAATGCTAAAATAGATTTTTAATAGCATGAGAAAATATATTTCACAAAAGGAACAGTCTAGTAACTGAATATCATGTTGAATTCTGCAGTATTTCATCACACCTTTTTCACATAATTTCACATCTAATTAACCTTGCTCACTTGTTATCTCCTTCAGAAAAGCGAGTCAGCGGTATAGATCTGTAGTAAATACATACCTGGTCTAAGATGCCCCACTGTATCAGCTAAGCTTCCTTTTTTAACTTTGGTGATAAATGCGCAGAGTCGACCTGATTCTGTCATCTTTCCTCCTACTACCTGTTTCAAAGAGGAAGTATTTTCATAAAATTAAAATTACTTTAAATTACTTAAATGTTCAGGCAACAGAAAGAATAGTTCAGCTTTTTCTTTGGGTTTTATGTAGCCCAGGTAAGACAGATACACTTGGGGAAAAAAAAAGCACAAAAAGAATTTGGCTATGACAGGTTATTTTTGTAGTCATTCTGGCAATTTGTACAATTTAAAAACAACGCAAATACAGAATGCTAAAGCTTTTAAATTTTAGCAGATAGTATTTCATTGTATTATAAATTGCCACCTAAAACAATGTAAGGTATTGGTCATTAGATTGCTTACTTCAATACTTTTTTAACTGGAAAAAGATTTATTAATATAACAGAACTCACAATGTTCACACTAAGCATCAAACATCTCAATTAATGAAATTCCCTTTGGCTGGGCAAGTCAGATGAATATTCTTGTCTACATACTGAAGATTTCTCTATGGGAAGCTTCTACAGGTTTGAACTTAACATTTTTCTTAGAATCAGGAGATTCACATGTCAGAATTGGTCATAATTTCATTATCTTCAAATTCTCAAAGTTTCTTAACAGTCTTTAAATTCGGATGTAAAAATTATAATACTAAATCCAGTTTAGTTTACTTTCAATATGTAAATATTTGAAAATTGAGGTCAGGAATAACTGCTGAAAATCACTCTTTTCAGATATCTATTAGAATTAAAGAGTAGTTTATCTGAAGTAGTTAAATCTGAACTATTAATGAATCTCAGTTCATCTTCATAATACAAGATTTCAGAAATTTTAACATAGATATTTAAACAAGAACTACTTCATAATGGCACTGTTAGTCTCTTCTCTTACATTTTCTGACACAAAGACAAAAATAAACACATAAAATTTGATGTCTAACTGGCTTCAAATAAAAATATTTGTCAATTAAATAAGACATTCAAATATTTCCAAAACTTGTTAGTATATGGTATAAGTAACTACACTGATTTAATCCCTATTAATAGGGATTAAATAGGGACTACAGCCTAATCTGTATACCCAAAGTGAAGAGTCATGCTAAATAAAGAACGGAAAATTAAAACTTCTTCATTTCTCACAACAAGGATGTGGAATCAAAATAAATACGTGCTTTTTTCTTTCACTGTGTATAATTAGTTCTCATTCGGGTACTGGTATTTCAGGAACTGCAAATAATAATATTACAAAACTGAGATCAAGATATGAGCTAGAAATAGCTTCATAATGGGTTTAAAGAGCACTGCATCATGAAAAAGAGGTGAATAAATTGCTTTGTGATAAAAACCAATAAACATTAAATAATTTTCTTGTTTGTGTTTTTAAAAGGTGGCAAATCAAACAATCGGAAAGGAGAAAAATCCAGAAAGAGGCTGTTACATTGGCAGACTCTGACCTGTATTGAAATATCATTAACTTACAGATGTCCCCCAGGCCTTCAAGAGACATAATTTACTTTCCACTTCTCTCCTCTCTTTTGGGCAATAGACACTATACCATGGTGCAATGCTCAATACTGAAGAAAAAAGGCAGGACTTGGCTTGCCTAGCAAGGATGCAATTAGTACTTTGCTAAGGACACATTCTCGGAATACTTGGGAAAACATGTCTAGTCTTTCAGAAAAATACAAATTTTTGAGCCTGCCAAGGACTCTGTAAAATTGCTCTAGATAACTGAATAGAGAAGGTCTATATTGTAGTTTTGAGAATGATAAGACATTATTGATATTTATATGCATACAGTATATGAGAATACTTTTATCATAAAGGTAGATAGTTTAACTGAAGGAGTCGTTCATTTCAAAGTTATTCATTACCAACCTTCAATCCAAGCATTGCTCCCGAATCTCTAGGCACACTTCCCTCTTTTAGTCGCTTATTTAACAAAATCCGACCAATGAGACGATCTCCATCTTTGGATGGTTGCCAAGTTACCGGATGCTATCATATGGTGTTAATGGAAAACAGAGTGAATAGGATTTTAATGAAAAATATTTCAGTGATACTTTTCATCTCCTGATATATTTTGAAAATGCCAAAAAGTATTATGATTACAATAATATTTAATGTGATAGAATGACAGAAAACTGGGTTGAGAAATATTTATTTGGATATATAGGTCATCACAATGTATGTCTCTTATTTAGTAAAATTATCTATTTTACTAAATCAAATTTGTGAATATCTAGAACGATCTTTGCATCTTGATTTGACAGATATAGACAATTATACATAGTTATGTACACACAGTGACAATCACACCTGAGTACTGAGAAAAACAACTGTAGAAGTCTAGTATAAGAGTAATACTGGAAAAGAAGTTTAACTCAAACCAAAAATTGGATGTAAGAAATTTCTTCTTTTTCCACTATTACAAACATGTCAATTTTTATCTGATAAACATTTTTGGTGTTTTACTTTCTCTTAGTAGTAGTATATTAAAAATTACATTAAAATACATTAAAATTACATTAAAATATTTAAATATTCTGTTTCTTGGAATAATTACTTCACATGAAGCACTGTTACAGTGAACGTTATTATTCCATTACTATATATGGGCACAGTTATATTTGTCTATCGGCATAATTAATACATTTTTAAGGTTTTCTTTTGTGTAATCATAGTACTTTTTCACAGAAAAACACTATTTCATGCTCTATTTCATGCAAAATTAGCAGGCACAGATAAATCTGCTCCCATTACAACTAATAACTCTAAAAAGATTTATCATAATCTCCACAAAACAGAAAGCAAAAATAAAATATACCGAAGCAGATGGCAAAGCTTTTAAATCTGCACAATACTGCACCAAAATCGCATGGCAGCAAAACAAATGAACAACCATGACAGTGAAAGGGAAAAAAGAAAAACAACTTTTCTGTGCAGAGAGACCCAATTTTCTCCCTTTTTCACCTGGGCATTAAACTATTAATTTAATTTCAGCCCCAGGAGTTTCAACATTGTAAATCAAATAAGCCAATTGGTAGAATCCTTATTGTTAATTACTTTATGCTTTAAGGTAATATCACGATATGCTATTTTGCAACCATAAGAACAACATTCCTTTATGCCTCTCCATTTTTTTTCTCAGGCTGCCAAACAGTAAAAGCTGCAAGCATGCAAAGACTTTTCATTTGTTTTTCTTTTCTGCACCTTAAGAAATGCTATATTATCTCTAGAAACACCCTATCTTTTATTTTATGCACTATTTTAATGAGTGACAGAGAGCAAACAAAGACCAAATGAGCAGGTTAAAATGCAGGCTCCGTAATCTCAGTACCTTCTCACTATGGCTATGTTCCTCGTTTAGAGTTGTGCTACTGCATGTATCTACCCCAGAGTCTTTTATCTGAGGCTCAGACCATTCCAAGTCCTCTTCCAAAGAGTGGCCACCAAAGCACACCATTTTCTTTTGCCTCTCGGATAAGGTGTTAGAATCCGACAAAACTGCCTGCTCACTAGTTTTTCTTTTTCCCCATTGACTGTCCCCTATAGGTGTGGGATAAAAAAAGGATACAAAAAAGAAAACATGCAAAGGTGTAAATAAAACCAAGGAAATGTGAAATGATAAAGGAAACTAAATGGTAAGGCTCCACATGTCTCACCAAAGACATTGGGGATGCCTCACTGCTATGCCAAGACGTATGGTCCAACCAGTTGTAATCCATGTCTCCTGCGAGAATCAGACAGACAAGATAGTGCAGTAAAGGAAAGGTGAAAGAAAGGACAGACAAAGATACAGCAAAACTGTAAAGACTTCTGATTATTCTATCTGATTCATAACCTCTGCCAGCTGGACTTGCAAAGGGCTTCCAAGAAAAAGTTAAGGCTCCCACAGAGTACATGGAATGCGAGAAACAGTGAGGAAGAAGACAAGTTTGTGTGTCTACATGTGCATAAAATTATGCACAATGTAAAGCATTATTGCTTCAGAGTTTTTAAGTGTTCCTATAAAATTGCTTACACTAAATTAAATGAAAAGCCTAATTGCCTTGTATTTCTAAGAGAATATTTGTAGGGGAAAGCATCAGAATATGGAATGAATTGCCATTATAACATAAAGGAACATTTCTGACTCAAGGAAGTTATTTCTTTACTTTTCTAACAAAAATTAGTATTTATTCTAACCATTTCAATATAATAAAACAATGACACTCTGTATTCACTGTAAAGTAAGTGACATTTTAAGGAAGGTTAAATGAAAAACAAATCTAGAAATTATATTTAGAAGAAAAAACATATTAACTTTACTTTGTCTTCCGGTTAAATATCAAGAAGATTGCTAGTAAGTACAGGTACCCCATAACTGGGAATGTGTAGGGTTTTGACAAAATATATAAATATTTTATAGAATCAGAATTTAACCTGCATGGCAGACACATGGTAGAAAGAAGGGTTTGAAGCACAGTTTTAAAGAAAAGGCCAAAATTAATGCTTCTGTCCACAGAATTGGGGAATGACTCATGTATTTTAATAAAAGATTCTCTTTCATGTAGGTATTTTAAACTGTAAATTATGCCCACACATTTTGCATTATTAAATTTTTTCTCCTTTTTTCCCCTCACCATTGTTACTACCTGTTAAATGAAAAATATTTTGTTACTACATGCTACATAATATTTTTATAATATTATATGTGGGAAACAAATGTGTGGTTTTCTATCAAATTTCATGTCCAAAAGAACACTAAAGCAAAGTAGTTCTGCCCTTTTAAGTACAGACCACAAACATTTTTTCTTCCATTACTTCAGATCCTGCTTTGATGTTGCTCAACCTATTCCTCTGGAACTACATCAATAAGGGGGTGAAACGTAACTAACAGGTCTTATCACTGTCTTGTCACTTGTCTAGAAAACTTTACAGAGTGGATATGAAGATACAGCCACATAAAACTAAGTTACTAAAAGCCAATAGTCTTTAGAAAAGTAAAACATAGTCCTTTGGAGTGATATATGTACAATAAGAAATGTATCTTTTTTCACTGTTTTCTCCTAACATATAGACTTGTATATGCTATATGAAAAGAAAAAATCAAGTCTCATTTTCATTTCAAAGAATGGAATATTCAGAAGACAAAGGCCTTATTTTCAAAAAGACACTTTGAACCCTTTGTTCAACACATTGAAGAAATATTGTAGCATATTAGATAGCCTTTTCTTTCACAAAAACTGTTGAAGGGGCCTCATAAAATTATTTTGAGGCTTTAATTCATTCATATTTTCTAAGTAATACATAGGTGTGCTGTAAATCTATTAATTATGTTACTCGATTCTTGAAATGAAGACAACATTTAAAAATGGGAAATTCTTACCAAAACTTCTTTGCCATAAATGTTAACATCTTGACCATATTACAGATAAAAGTGTGGCTAGAGGGGAAAGAAATATTCTTCTGAAAGCTAATAACATTTTGCTAAAAGTACTTCTGCCATGGAATTTCCAGTGTTACCCCTGCCTCCAGACACTGCTTCAGGGGTACTGAGTGAAATCATCAGTGAGGTCATGAAGATCTAGCACTTACTCATAAATATACATTTAAAGATAACCAGAAGGTAGCAAGAGTTCCAGTCTACATATTGCCTGTTTTACATATTACCTGGGGCCTTTAAACATTGGTCCCAGGCTCATCTGCTGATGTAACTGATTTCTGCTGACTCCAAGAGTCCTCTCACTGAGGTATTAATGTATGGTCCATCCACATGCTATATCTGCCCAACATTAGACACATTTAGCTGAGCATACTCAAGGCATTAACATATAGAAATTACCTTTTTAAAAAAAAATTCAGTTATTTTGGAGAGACAGTTACGCTTTATTAAATGATAAACCTGAACCTAAACCTGCATGAAGGAACACTTGCAAAGTTGCAAAAACTTATTGCCTGATCAAAGCACTCCCACTTCTTGCTCCACCATTTCCCCTTCTCCTTTTCAGTGAATATGTAGAAATTTGACTTTCTCTTTATTTCAGTTGTGTCATTTAGTGTGCGCAAATACTAATTATTTGGTATTTATAAAATGAATATTAAATTAAAATAAACAACTCCATTCAAAGACTGTTTTGTTTTTATCTGTGTTTTTCCATTAAAATACGTAGTTAAAAATTATCATAGAAATTAGAAATCATAAAACTCTTGCAGATCTTGTAGATTTTGCCCTTAACACTGCATTAAGTGATCTAAATGACGAGCCTAAATAGTATGCAAGCTAATAAAAACAGCTGTCTGGAAGCCCTCTAACATATTACATTTCTATGAGAGATGTACAGCTTAGTATGCACATACCTTTTGAGGTAAAATGAACGGCTTGATAAAATCACCAGACATAAATTTTTCACTCCAAGTTCCAAAAATATTAAGATCCTGACTAGGTAAATGATTTTTGAAATCTCACAAAATTAAAAGTAACACATGTAAGGCACATAGTTGTTTGTCTACAAGAAAAATTGCTAAGCCATAATCTTTCTGTAACAAAGACACCGTAGTTTTAATTGTGAGTACCAGGGAATGCAATTGCTGCTCTCAGGTATCTCTCTCTCATAACAGAAGATGCTTTAATATTGAGAATATGTATATTTAGAACATGAAGCAGCAATTACTCAGGAGAAAAAAATGCCACCTTGATAAATTATATAATACCAAAACCATCTTTCATGGAAAAAGGAATTAATATGTTACTAAGGAAGATACAATCTTAGCTAATGTCATTATAACAGTATTCAAATGCCCCATGAGTTCAGGAGTGCAGTTGGATAAAAGAAAGGACATATGTGAGGTCTGCTCTTATTAATGTCATTGAGCTCTATATGTATATGGAAAGCTTGCATGAACAAATAAGGTTGGGAGAAAAATCACATCAGTGGACTAGCCTTTCTGTACAAATGGTGTTAAGCTGAACCCTTGTAAGATTACCAGTGTTCAGTATGTTTTACTGATTTTCTTTAGACAAAACCAAACATGCACAGAAAAATATTTTCTTCTTCTATATCCAGGAACCCACAGCAATAGGACCTTCCAGTAGCAATGGGAACTTCAAAGGTCAGTGCTTTAAAAGAATGCCAGTCAGCTTCTGTTTCCCTTATATTTTAATGTTTAATTATATGGGGTTTTTCTTCTTAGAATGGCTTTCCCACACAGGAAAATGGTAATTGAGTATCATTTATAAGGCATTAAGGAATTTGTATGTAATCTACGTGGTATGTGTCTATTAAGTGTTGTCTAAGTTTATGGTCAGGTTCAAACCCACTTCCCAAACAATCTAACAGTTTAGACTTAAACCACTCAGTTTAATTGCCTATCCTTCACATACAGAGTCATTTTGATGCTCTAGGGTGCTCAAAATCTTCACCGAGGATATAAGGATGACTCATATCCTTTCTAACTAAACCAGGACCTCCCTAAACTGAAAAGTGTTTCCCTTAGTAAACTGAAAACATCAGCTTACTTTAAACCAAATAAACCAAAAACTTTCCCTCAAATTCAAATCTCACTGCCAAAGGTCATATAACTTTAAATTCTTCAAGCTGAGAAGTCTTACCTGACTTCAGTATTGTATACTGAACACATACTGACTACTTGAGCCAATGATGGTACATCATGTCATTAGTCAAACCCACAGATGATTTAACCTTGCAACTGAGTGTATATTCCCCCTCAAAGCTAATTTTCAGCATAAAGCTACAGTGAGCTCAGCACATCCCGGTTTCTTCATCCTCCTCTTAACTAAAAGGCTCCCAGTGCCGCCCTGTACCAGAAGGTCTCCGGAGAGAAGTAAAAAGTGGACTATAGCTACTGAAGAACTTTCATTTAAACAAGATACTTTTTGTGCTTACAACACTATCCATCCGGACTGTCACACAGTGGGTGACTCCAAAGAGGAGCTACACAGACAGAATTGCCTGGAGGTGATTACACAAGAGCTTAAACAATTGCTTTGTCAGCTCTGGACACTTCAGGGACATGCTAGCTTTTGGTGCAGGAACAAATGCAAAGTTGCCTGGCACACATAAAGCACGGAAATAGTTTTCAACAGTCACTAATGCAGTTTGAGCACTGATAACAAGAAAAGGCATCTTCTTGCATGTTTCAACATTTCTTATTCGGAAATAATTATTCCTCTGGATTTGTCAACTTTCCACATGGAACAGCCAAGGAAAATGTCTGAAGGATCTGGTCCTACCAAAACGGAAAAAAAACCCCAAAACAGAAGCTGTTCTTTATGTAAAGGATACATAAATACAGTCTTGACTTTTAATACATGAAATACAGAGGAATGCAGTAATTAGGAGAAAAATTTTCACTAGTGAAAAGGAAACTGTAGACCACATTCTGATGTATTTGCACTTAGATCCGACTAAACATAAAACAGTGGCACCTATGCTAGGAGCTGTATGTAAAGGCCTGAATAGCCTTACTATTAGGGGATGGGAGGTCTCAGGGCAGCCAGATAATTGAATGCAAAAGACTTGGGAAATCTTTTGTCAGATGTCTTAGAAAGCAGGCTTTGAGCTGCTTGTAAGATTCAGTGCTGCAATTTTTAAGAGAAGTCAAAGATGAAGTAGTGCAATCGCGCTTCTACACATGAGCTTGACAGCCATAAGCGCTATGAAAATCACTGTGCACAATTCAGCAGAAACTCCCAATGTGGAGCCTAGAATACTAGCAGATGTAATAAGTAGGAAAGTACCTGTCACCTGAAAAGTAGAGACAACCCACAATCACCTAAGGTAGAGTTAGTTTCTCCATCTAAACCAGTTATTCTTATCTCCATTCGTCAGGCCTGTTCTATACAACTACTTCAAGCATGACTTGAATTGTATTCAAGAAGTGGTTTTCTTCAACAACTGTAAAAGAAGTCAACATTATTACCTTGGATGTGGATCTCTAGTTTGTGCGTGTTTACATTTAATCAGATGGAATCCCAGCCCTCATATATGAATCTGCAGATTTACAGGACCACTGCATGTGATAAAGGGTCTAAGAGTGATTTTGTGTGATCTTGCAAAATTGCCCTCATTAATGGTGAACATCCATGAACACTTGAATTTCTAATGGTCATGAAAATAAAAGATAAAAGAGAAGCTACGGACTGGAAAGACAATTGTGAATAGCAGAGTGCTGCATCCCACAAGGCAGGTGAGAGAATAGACTGGAGGAGGCAGGAGCACTGCATATCCATGTGGCCAGAATGGTGACATTGAGAACATGCTGGTATTGAAGAGAGATATTACTACCAAAGAAAGGTCTTTGCTGTACATGGGTTAGTCAATTAGAATTTTAAAATATCTTTGGGTTTTTAGGTTGTGGTTTTTTGTTGGTTTTTTTTTTTTTTGTTTTTGTTTTTTTTCTTTTGTAAAGGATACTTTTTAGGAGAAAATGTTATTTAAATTGAAGACCCTGCTTTACCTTCAAAAATCATGTAACCTTGCTTTCAACTGCCACAAGTACTGCTTAACAGAAAAGATATTACTCTTAAAGGGAAGGGTAATCTAATATAAAGGTTGAAATTATTATAAAGGTTGAAATGTCTATTTCATTCTGGTTCTTTCTCAAACTGTGACTTAGATCACTACTAATAGAAGAATGTTTACTGGAAGTATTTTTTTAAGTATGTTTGGCTGGAAGGATTTAAATTGCAGGAAAGACTTTCTTCAAAATTACATTTACTAAAACAAAATTAGGCTCAATCTGTTAGTCAAATGTATTTTGATAAATGTCTTTCCTTGGAATAAATTGAAAGAAAGCATATAAGTATGGCAAATATATTTGTATGATAAATTGCCCACTTCCTGTAGAAAGCTATTGACATAATTTCTTAATGGAAGTCAACACTCACCAGACTCCCACTGGAAGAGATGCTTCCAGTCACAGCACAGCACACAAAATAAATTAGCTTATACACTTAACAATCATGTCTCTCATATGGCACCTGGAGTGTGACTCTATATGTCACACCACAACCCCTATCATGTGATCCAGTACACAAATTCACACTCAGCCAGGAAGAAAATGGCTTGGTACTGTTAAGAAGTCATGGGAAACAGACAGAAATTTTATACTGGGGTCCCAGTTGTTATCTTAATAATAGCCAAGTTTTTCTGATTTGCACACTTTTGTCATATATTCCGTGCTACTCTATTTCTAACAAGATCAGGAAAAACTGGAAATAACTAAACATGATATACTATAGATGTCAGTCACATGCCTTTCTTTAAGATTTTGTCTTAGGAAGACATTTACTCCAAATTACACTTTTGACCCTACTGGTAGCATTTTCACTTTTTCATTTCTTCCTTCTTTTGGCAGGAAGTTTTGAGCCTGTGCCTGAAAAAGGAAATTCTCTCAGCAGAATACAAAGGAAAACACACACTGGAAAGCTCAGATAAGACAGAATTTCTGGATCATGCCCAGTAGTGAGTAATCAAAAGCAATTTACTGCTCTTTTATTATTATTTTTAAAATATTCCTGTTTTAATTCCCTATTCACATCTACAAAGTCCATATATATGTGCTCATGGGCTAACCTCACATGTGTTCCCTACTTATAACCATGCATGCCTTCACCTTGGGGTTGCAACCGCCAGCTCCATGGCATGTTCTTCGCCATCTCAGGCTTGGAAGTAGTATCAGCCATACCAGATTGCCTGTATCTGGTTGAGGGAGCCATTTAAAGAGGAAACAAGCACTACTAGTAATGCAGGGGAGAATAAAGCCTGTTAATCTCATTAAAGAATCCCATATCTGGCCCCTGTTTCATGAGCTCAGTCTTATGTAACACTGTGATGATATTCCCATCAATTAAAACTCAATGAGCATGCATCACCTAATCTACTGAAAATTAACAAGTTCTTGGATATAATGCCTACAGGAATTAACAGGTGTCTGGAAGGTGAGAAAAAAAAAGTAAGTTTCCACAATGACTGACTCAGAAAAATGTGTCACCTTGGAAAACCACTGTTAAGGAAGCACAGAAGATCCAATGGTTCTATGATGTGTTGGAGCTGTTGCACAACTGGGAATCAATCTGCACACACAAAACAAATTCCCTTCTCAGACTTTGAGAACAGTCCAGGCAAATTCAACTGCCTTGCTGTTGGCAAGGCAGTAAAACCTGACAGTAAACAGTAAAACCTGACAAGCCAGTTGGAAACAAGCCTTATAGCTCCCTGGAAGTGAACACAGTTCATGATTGGAGCATTATGGAAATTTTTGAGAAATAGCTCAAAGTTTAGGAAACAGGTTTGGGTCTTGTGTGCTCGTGGTATCTATTTCCATCAGATTTTTCTTTTCAT
The DNA here is from genome assembly GCA_035047845.1 of Dendrocincla fuliginosa. NCBI lineage: Eukaryota > Metazoa > Chordata > Aves > Passeriformes > Dendrocolaptidae > Dendrocincla > Dendrocincla fuliginosa. The sequence continues at coordinate 131,671,041 of JAWWMO010000083.1, read as the reverse complement.
TATTATTTTATGTATACTCACTAAAGGAGACTTGGATAAACTGAAGAAATAAGTAGCTTCAGGGATTCTCTATTTAGCATTTGTAGACATATTTGCTTATGGAGTTCACTTTGTGGTGGCTTACCCTATACTCAGCTCTTGCACAGATATACGCTTTTTTTACATCCTAAAGTTGTGACTTTGCCAAAATGACTGTCAGAGTAGCTCCAGCAAGGCTGCCTGGCATCTGGAACTCTCAAGACTGTAGGGTTTAATGCACATATACTGAATCCTAAATGTGAACCTATTTCTATTTGGACAGAAATATGAGCTCTCTACCTTTGAGGAGCAGTGTTTAACCAGGTAACCATTTTGACTCCTTTTAGAAATGGACATCTGCTGAGAGGGAATCTAAAATTATGCTTTCTATGTGCAGAGTTCCTTCTAATATTTACTAGCAACAGAAAAAATAAACCAACAAAGAACCCCGAAAAACCCCTTATATTGCATACTTATTTGCTTTCAAACTTTACTGTTTGGATGTCAACATTAATTATTACTGAAAATAACCCTAAGCTACTTTGAATTAGTATATCATAATTACTAAGTAAGCCTCAAATTTGCAGAGTGAAGAGAATGGGAGGCCATGAAATTCAACAAAGGAATGGATTCTTCATGAGGCATGAAGTCAAATTCACAAACGAGGACATAAACTCAACCTGTCAGTTGTACTCAAGACAGAGCTGTATTAATTTCATCAAGAGAACAATCAACCGTAAGTAAAGCTGAAATAGTGAACATGTCAGGAAAGAAAATCTTCTTAGCTTACTTTTAAAGAAACATAAACATTTTTATTCATAACATTTTTCTATATTTTATGCCCAAAGACATGTAGACCTAATCCTAATGAAAGGAGGCATTACTAACATAGTAAGCTATCACAGGCACACCATTATATGGAATCAATTTCCGTCATCAGCCCAACAGCCACCCATATATTATGACTGAGGATCAGCCAGTTGTTTCATTGATCACATCTTTTTCCTTTCCCTCCACTGCTTCCAGTCAGGATCACTGACATCTTGCTACCAAAAAGTGATATTAGCAAGTACTCATCTTGTGATTCTTAGTATGAAATAACCAACACACATATAATGTATCTGTTTATCTAGTAGAATAGTTCAACAATAAAGATTAAAAAAATTAAATTTGAAGTGAAAAAATCTTATAAAAACAGTTAAATTAATATCTAACCTGATCTAACATTTCACATGTGAAATACCAATAACTTTCTGATTGTCTAAACGACTGTAATTTTTAACCCACTACCTTCTCAAAACTAAACTGCAGGTGACACAACATACGTTCACTTCACTGTTAAAATTATTTGATTTAAGAAGGAAAACCTTAATCACAGCAGTAAATCCGAAGTATCATCCATCCCTGGCAGCACACATGCCATAAATGGTCTAGAAACATGCAGTGCATTTGCTGATTCGGTAAACTGTAGTGACAGCAAAAAAAAACAGTGCAAGAGGGCTTTTCATCACCTTGACAGTGTAATAAAAGCTTTTGTAAACTAGTAATTGGATCATTAATTACTGATCTCCCCTTTAGTAGTCATGATGAAGAAAGCAATTTGCTATATGTAAAAACATCTATTGTTTTGAGTTTGGTTACATGTTATTTTTGCCAAACCACCTTCTTTGAAGGAAATTAATTATCATTTTAAAGAGCAACAGAAAACCTGCAAACAAAACTGCAGTGGACTCCAGAAGCAAAAAACATAATGAACTGTCTAATTCAGTTTTATACCTTCTATGCACAGGCTTGACAGTGTGATACTACATAATCAAATTAGTTCAGAGCAGTGATCTGTTACACCTGGTTTACAGTTTAAAGAACAGATGTGCAAAACCAAAATATGAATGACCATGTTGTTTTTCAGACACCTTAGTACCTTCAAGGTTATTTTGTTCATGTATATATATGTTCATATGTACATGCAGGAAAAGACGTTACATCAAGAGGAAAGTTTGGATACAAAATTAAATATTGAAAAGGTAAAGATGATACAAGATTTAGCTTACTATGAAGAATTACTTTAGTCACTATACAAAAGTATTAAGGTGTAGTATTTCATAATATGATGATAAAGTTCCCCATCCCCACAATCATGTTCTGTGCACAGAAAAAAGATTAAATAAGTAACTAATCAATATCTTTGTTTCTTCAGTTAATGACCCCTTTCATTAGTTACTGAAGAAAGTTTAAATGCAGATCTGAAATTATTTGTCCCCTGAGAATATTTTTCTGGTTCTCTGATCATGTACTGCAGGAGTCAGGATTAAATTCAAGGAATTGTTCTTTGTAGACTGTTTGCAAAATGAAATAAAGGGGATGCTATAATTACCATCCTAAAATGAGCTGCTGACACATAACATCAAACACTGTGAAATGTTCTAAACAATTTTCAGCGCCAAAATTCAGAAATATAGGACTTAATTTTTCTTTAATAATTTCTACCATTGTAGTTCTGTCTTTGCCTAGCTCTGTTATACTCATTCTTAAAAAATGTCAAGAATTTACAAATAAGAATTAAATCTTAATGTATTTTTAAAACAAACAAACCGAAAAATCATCTTCCCAATATCAATCCAGGACTGCTCATGTCTATGTGTACAAGCTGGATGGAATTTTCCTTTGAATAGAAATTGTCTAAGGATGTTCTTCAAAGTGAATAGAATATTGTGGAGACATAAGGGTAAGACTGTTACAGTAATATATTTAGAGATACAGACACAACTAATATTCAAACATTAATTTTGAATCCTAATGATAAAAAGTAGATTTCTTAAATGCAATTTTCAGTATCTTCATTTTTTCACAAGAATACAGAACAATGGAAGAGATTCCACGGAAGAATAGTTGATGTTAGCTCTGTAATTATTTCATTTCATTGAATACATAAAGAAGCACGTTGCTCAGGGACCTTTCCACAGTCAACAAGAACTACACTCATAATTATAGCCTTCACGGTAGCTGAAGCTGTAATAAAAGTTACATAAGGAATTTAATCTTAGCCTCCTGTTTTTATATGATCACAAATACCCAAAAATATATCTCCTGAGGCTAAATATTTCCAGAATGATTTTAAGAAAAAGGTCAGTATTTTCCACTACTTTTCAAGGAAAATTCCCTCACATCCTCTACTTACTGATCTTTAAATTTCTGGAAAGTTGTGGTGAGAGAAGAAAAAAAGTCATTATACTTAATGCCTACAAAACCAGGAGAGAATTCCACTCATAAATTGGGCCAGGTCGTACATTATGAAGGCTCTCATTGTACAAAGCAGTCCTTCAGCCAGTGTAACTTGTGTGGCTCACACCAAGAGAGTTTTGCAGCAGCAAACAAATTCTCTAGCAGAGCCTGGCCCACCCTTCTCTTCTCCAAGTAGAAGAGCAATATTCAGAGAATAGAAGTAGCATATTTGTGATGTAAACAGGGTATACTGCTACAAATGAGGCTACTAACTTACTCTTGCTAAATATGTATCACGGATAACAAAAAAAAAAGTGCTTCAAAGCCACCACGCGATTTCAGACAGACCTGTGTAGGACACTTGTGATGCAGCTATTTTCAAACCAGCCTCTTCTCCCTTACTTCAGTTGATCATTTCCTCAGGTGTGCACCTTACTTAACAATATAATTTATCCAGAAAAACACAACTCTTCAAATGTAGGGTTTTTTTACTTTTGCCTTGTGACTCTCCACTTCAGTTTTATCTTCAGATAAATGTCTGTTGTACTGACCCACTCTGCCTACAGAAGACTAGCAGCAAATGCTTCATCTCCATCACCTGTACAGGGAATTACGCTCATGGACTATTTATTCATCCCTGTGCGGTATAAAACTGAAAGCCCCTGATGGGGAATCATAGCAAGAAATATGAAAATTACATACAAGCAATTTTCATTTTGTTTGGTGTTGTTGTTGTTATTATTTTAAATTAAAACAAAGAGGCTGCATCTTCTCGACATGCATTCTTGATATCTCTGTACAGGACTCAGATGTGAAAAAAATAGGTGTGAGATCCAGCTGGCACAGGTGTCAACATGATGACCTTAAAAGATATGGCCACCTGAACTTGTAAACACAGATGGATCATTCCCCTGATTTAAATCTGGCAGTGAACACTTGAGTGTTCACCCATTAGTCCCTTGGAAGACTCCTCCACAAATTTTTATTAGACTCCCCAAAACACTCATTTTTATTGCTTTTTTCTGCGCAGCACAGACAAAATACCATACAGCACCTTTGCTGTACTGTAAGAACTGCAGTCCTTGTCAGAGTGGAGGTTCTATTTAAAAAAAAAGCAAAGCATGAATAAGCTAGAATACATTTATTATGATTAGAATTTTGTATTACCTGAATCTGCCATTTGTAAAAAGTCTGTGATAAAATTTGTACTTTACTGTGTTTAGAAAGAATTTTAATTTCAGTATTCTTCTGTTGCTGCTTACTATTATGCAAGTAAATTTGAACTATTTGTATCTATCAAAACAAAGTAAGATTAGCTTAAATGAAATTTTGATTAGTAATACTGAATATACAAATAAAGATGCTATTAACATTTATTACTATACATTTTGTAATGGACTGTGATTTTGTAATTTCCATTCTAGAATTTGTTGAAATAAAGAGATAACACAGGATTTTGCAAATGTAGGATTGGCTGTACTCACAGCTATACACTGTAAACAACACAAGCAGTTAATAACTTTTTAGGGTGACATTGCTTTTCCTGTCTATTTTTTTTAGATCATCCTCTGTCAAATCCGATAAAGAACTGGCAAGTATGATATGCTGTGGGAATAACAACTTCGGCAAACTACAGGTCTCAATGAAAGGAGTTATAAATTTTAACTGCTTCTCTGTCACAATTCGGCATATTTTCTTTTTCCTTGCTGATTTCAAATAAGATCTTATGCAAAAAAAGGCTTCTAAATTTCATAGAATGATTTGGATTGAAATGGACTTTAACAATCACCTTGTTCCAACCCCAAATTTCATAAATAATTGTGTTTTTAAGATTAGTTTCTCATCAATTTCTTCTCTGTTTCTGCAACATCCTTTCTTTTATAAAGAGAGTATAATAAGGAAATTTTTATTTCTTGCAGCAAAGTCAGAAACAACAACAGTTGGTAATAAAAAAAATCTTCTACTCCTCTATATGTTTCCAAGAATAAGAGTGTTTCGGCGGGGAAAAGTAAAAGAACACACTACAGTTTTCCTTTAATTTCAGGTATTGCACACACCAAGAACTCGGTAAGAGTTTGCCTATTCCTAGGGAGAATAGGAGAAGTTCAATAGGATTCTTCAAAGCCTTTAACTTCAGAGTCCTTCGCGACGACAAAATCTTTTTTACTTATCTCCAGAAACTCTGTCACATGTCACATTGTGAAATCAGACATGGCAGCTAAACAGGTGAATGCAATCCTAGAGAAAGACAACTTTGGATACAATTTTCCTGAGCTACAAGAGTTGTCCCAGCTTGTATCAAACCATGAGCCGATGCAATGTCACAATCCGCTCACTGCCAGTTGCAGCTTTCATAATTAATTCTTTGTGTCCCTGAACAAGACAAGGAAGCATCCCGGGAAACACCTTACAGTAATCCATAGGTTATGGGTTACCAATCCACAGTGCAGCAGAAGACCAAAGTGACCTCATCTTGACACCTGGGGTACACTGAGACATGGGAGCTATCCCAGCTGTGACAGTCATAATAAAATAGTTGACTCTGCAAGATTCCTGCACTTTTTTGCTTCTGTGGAAGCTGTCTGTTCCAGCAATAAACACTTCAGAACTGTTGTGTAACCAGCACACTGGGTATGGTGGATGTCAAGACTAAAGTCCTTTCTCTGGTTTAAAGGCACCCATCAGGAGAACCAGCGGGCAGACAGAAAAAGACAGTACTGCTGTGGATTGTTCTTCCTCAAATACTCTATAACAAAAGCAGACATTCCACACTAGAGACTTCAGGCCCCGTTCCCAGCCCTGGCCTTATACAATGCCTTGGTTACTTAGTCTGCTAAAAGTGATTAATCACAAAAAAGAGCAAATTTAGGAAAGCTTTGAACATGGAAAAAAGGTTATGAAGTCAACGTACAGGAATAAAAAATGCTAAGAGAGGACAGTGAAATGGGTATCACAGTTTGAGAATTTAGAAGATTTTGATTTTTGCAAAATTTTACAAGACTCAGAAGAAGGAAGACTATCATACAGAAAGTCAAAGAAAAAGCCTGGTGGATAGAGGACAGTGAACTGAACGCAGAAAAAAAATTAGATCTCTTGTTTTGTTTAAATGTTTATTGCCTGGATAGAACCCAAATTTTTGCAAGTGACCCCCAACTGAAATCTAACAATTATAACAAAAGTTAACTGAAATGTGGGTCTTCAGTTCTCCCCAAAACAGTAATGAGGAAAGAATTCAAAATACAAGGGATCTAAGTGTTAAGCCTTGTTCTGACAGTAATCCATTGATTTCCAGTCCATAAAATCAAGATAATAAAGCTTTCTTCCACTTACAGAGATAACAGAATGAATGTGAGCAATTCAAATATTACTGATGATTGTTCTGCAAAGGACCACTAAAAAACAGGACAGCTAAAACAATCCAGGCTCTTTTAATAAGAATTAAAAGAATAAATATGTTTCATTTCCCTAGATAACACCCATTTCCCTAGATAACATCCATTCCCTACAAGGAAAAAAAGAGATGCTGAAAAAGGACCTTGAGCTAATCAGCTGAAAGATATTGGTACAAAGGATATATTTTAAGAAGCAAAGTATATCTGACCATGCAATCTGGTTACTTAAAGTTTTTAATTCATACATAATTCTGAAACCCAACAATGTTGTATCCAGATTCCAGTTCAAGGGAAGAAGTAATGAGAGATGGGTTCTGATTCTGTGCACAAAGGACCAAATGCCTTCTCAGAGTTGGATGCTCAGGGTTCAGATTCATCAGGCTGATACACAGAATCTTATTTTGTCACACTATGAATTTAGTTTTCAAGTGTAACTTTCTTTTTTACATCGTTATTTTTTTTCTACAAAGCTCCTACTTACAGTTTTTTGCTTTTGAATTAAATCACATTTTAGTAGGATAATGAGGGAAACATAAAAAAATTACATTAAAAGATTGCCGAGTTCATGTATTTCACATGAAGTTAATGTAAATTAAATTACTCTGCCTATGTATAAATAGAATAAAAAAGCAAATAAACGTACTCACAGTTATGATGTTTGGGGGTATACATGCATAGTTTTTACTCAATTTTGTTATTATTAATTTCAATATTAAAAAAAACTTCATTATACCTTAGCAAGTATTGTGTTCTATTGTGATGAAAATACTGCTCTCAGTCCATATTTGGCATCAGCCATTTGTTGTCAGATTGCTTTGCAAATACAGATGCAAGCAAGGATCTGGTCAGCATTTCTCACATTGTATTCATTAAGTGGTTTATTTCTTCTGGCTTAGGAAAATAGTTGGCTTTGTTTTATATAGATATAGCCCTTTAATTGTTTTATATAGATGTAGTCCTTTTAAATAAGTGTGATTGGGATTTTTTTTGTCTTCTGCTAACATCACAGAAATGATGATGATTCAAACAGAAGTATGCCAATTAATTAAATACCCTTTTGTTCAGAATTGGGAGGCCAAATGTATTTCTTCATATACAAAATTCTCATTTTTGAATTTATAAAATACAATAAAAATTAAAATACATCACTTTCACTTGTCAAGAGTAATTATTTTTGGAGCTTGAAACAATTCACCTTTGATGACTACTGTCACAAATTATATGAAGCTGAAGTCTGCAAAGTAGCATTGTTACAAAAGCCTTATGTTAAAATTCACAAACTTCTTGATTTTTCTGTAAGCACATAATGATGTATTTAATTACATTGCTCCAGAACATCATGAAAAAGATCTGCTTACATTAAAACAATACACATTTTTTCAGATATTTAATACTGTTTTGTTAATCAGTTCCACATCAAGTATGTTGTTATTATTTAGCTCTTCTGTAGTCGATGCACATAAATCCCCGGTGGGTTTATCATTAAAACTTTCAGAAAAATCTACACTATTTCATGTACCCTATGGAGAACACAATGCAGTTGATAAAGAAAACTTATAGCATTATCAGTCTGATTTATCATTATTATCAACAGTCAGCATTTTAAAATAGTGGACGCTGTTTCAATACTTATTCCCAGAAATGCATTTCTTATTATTTCATATTACCATATAATTTCATATTATTAGCTACTGAGAGAATATGTAGTAAATTACAGGTATAAAGAAGTTCACTGAAGTTCTAGCTTTGACTATACCTTAACATTATGCTTAGTTAAAAAGATAGCCATAACCCATGTAAATGCCTCCAAAGGAAATACAGAAATTCTCAGCTGACTTCTGAATTCATGACTTGCATATTCTGTCCTTTGCTCTATTTTGTTCATTATTCATGACTCAGGATAATGGACACGAGTACACATTAACATTTCAAATTGAAAAGCAAATTCAATTTTTGTATCCTTTTCTACCAGCAGAAATATTTTTCAACTACAAGCAAGAAGTATTTTTGTGCATACGTTAAAACCTTTCCCTAAAGCAATTTCCATATTTTAATGAAGAGCTTTCAATAAGCCAACATATCATGTGCACTTCCCATGGATTTCCACTCTAAATTGCTAGTATTTTTCAGCCATTTCCCCTGCAGTATTCTAAATGCCTGAAAAGGATGCTGGGTAAAAGACATCTAGCATCTCATTCCTTAGGAGCTGGCATAAGTAGAAACTCATATAACTCCTACTTTCAAAAGAAGAACTTCAGGAAGTCACCTTTGCCTAATAAAAGGCAAAGGTGACTGCCCCAGATAATAAGCAAATGTTGCCAATGAACATCACAAATAGATTTCCAGTCATTGCTCAGCTGAAAGGGACGATAAAAATGTGGTGCTCCATACTGAACGCTCAGTGATTTCTGTGTGAAATCTGTCCACACTGCAATTTTAAAAGGCAGTTCTTGTCACTGTTTTTACAGGAAAATCAACCTGTACCTCAAGAGCCTCTTCAAGCTTGTACAACTCAAACAGTAACTTGCTCTGCAAATAGAACTTTGTTGATGTTTGGGATTGAGAAATGAACCATCTCCTTCTCCCAGTTCACTGGGGTGCTTACAAGAAGCATAGCAAAAAAAAAAAAAATTGATAGGGATGACAGGTCTTTTCACTAAGATGCCAATTTTAAATTCATCTTTCAGAGGGAAAAAAGCACTTTCAGTAGTAGCCAAAGCTATAAAACAACAGATATTAAATAAATATATTGTGCAAAGAATACAAGCTCATAAGTTTTATGAACACTTTGTTTCTTTTCTGGATTTCTACATCGAATGGGAAAGTAACTTCAGAGTTTACCTGTTTTCCGTATTGTAATTTACTTATGTGACATATAAATTAAACAGTAATAGCAGTTACCACTATGAGTAACATAATGAGTTATATATGAAAACAATTTTGTTATAAATTGTGAAGGCCACAAAACAAAGTACTGTGAAACGGGAAATGTTTTGTTGGTGTCACATTCTCTGTTTTGTCTCTACTTGCTGTGTCTTTATTTGTGAGTTTTGTGTTCGACTGCAGAGATGTAAGCAAAAACACTTAGGCGAATGTTCAGCAAGCTTAGATTATTGCATAGTATAAAATCTGAATTTCTTCTAGTGACTTGACTGCTTAGGAAATGGGAAAAGCAGTTTTATTGTATTTGTAATAGTTTAGATTTTTCTGGTTGTTCTTTACTGATGTTGCTATATTTTTCTTTTTTTTAATAAAACAATTATTTGCATTGCAATTTCAAAGTTTGAAATGAGGGCCTTAACAGATAAGGTATAATGGACTCATGTTTTAAATTTTTTTTAAAAAATATTAGTAATATTCAACATGGATTTACAGATTCATCAGGGCCAGTGTTACCTGCTATTCTCTTTATCTAACACCAGCAAATTTCACCCTTACATCTCAGAGTACTTTAAAAATACAAACATAAAGAATCAGAATAGTTTGTGTTGAAAGGGACCTTTTAAACTCCCCTAGTCCAAACCCCTTGCAATGGGCAGGGATATGTTCAACTAGATCACATTGATCAGAGCCCCAACCCACCTGGTCTTGAAAGTTTCCAGGGATGGGGCATCTACCACCATTCTGGGCAACCTGTGCCAGCGTTTTACCACCCTCATTGTAAAAATTGTCTTCCTTATATCTAGTCTAAATCTATCCTCTTCTACTTTATAACCATCCCCCTTTGTCTTATCACTGCACTCCATTGTAAAAAGTCCCTCTCCAGCTCTCTTGTAGGCTCCTTTAGGTACTGGAAGGCTGTTCTAAGTCCTCCCCAGAACCATCTCTTCTCCAGGCTCAACAGTTCCAACTCTCTCCATCTGTCTTCATAGGACAGGTGCTCCAGTCCTCTGGTCATCTTTGTGGATCTCCTCTGGACTTTTCCCAACAGGTTCCCATCCTTCTTATTTTAAGGGCCTCATATTGGGTGCAGCACTCCAAGGTGGGTCTCACAAGAGCAGAGCAGAGGCGCAGAATCATTTCCTGGACTGCTGCCCATGCTACTTTTGATGCAACTCAGGATAAGTTTGGCTTTCTGGGCTATGCGTGCCAGCTCGTGTCCAGCCTTTCATCCACCAGCACCCCCAAGTCCTTGGCAAGGCTGCTCTCCATCTGTTCATCCCCATCCTGTATTGATAGCCTGACCCAGGTGAAGCACCTTGCACTTGGTCTTGTTGAACTTTATGAGAATCCCACAGGCCCACTTCTTGAGCTTGTTCAGGTCCCTCTGGATGGCATTCTGTCCCTCAGGCATGTCAGCTGCAACACTCAACTTCATGTCATCTGCAAACTAGCTGGGGGTGCTCTTAATCCCACAAAATATTTCAAATTAGAAAGATTAGGTTAGGAAGAACACAACAGTGGGAATTTGTATAGCTCTAAAGAGTATAGAATCTAACAGTCTTGAGGGAAAATAAATTGCAAATTTTGCTTTACAAATTCTCTTAAAACTTGGTCATTAAAATATTAAAAAGAAAGAAGGAAGGAAGTATGCATTCAATTTCTTTTTATGCAGAACTGCTTATTTTTATTTCTATTTTAGTCCCTGAGCTGGCAATGGGATTATTTTGATCTGATACACACAAGCAAAAGGATGACTATTCAGAGTACAAAATACATCTCATCCCCTCTACAATTCATTTTCTCTTCAAAAATATGTCACCCAATCTTATTTGTTGACCAAACCGTCACTGGACTTGAAAAAATGGAACAGTACTGAAGAAACTGAAATTGCAATTGAAGATTCAAAGTTCCAGAATCAGATCATTTGATTTTTCTTTTCCAGTGGTCACGCAGTGAGCAGCGACATAAGAACCTGGTGGATTTGTATTAGCAATGCTTTTAGCCATTTTAGCAGGCAGACTCATGTCACTGACAGGCATTAACTTCACCATCACTGCTTGCTGCACTGCAATTCTGTAGCCTTACGTGCAAATCTAGGGTGTTAGCCCGGATTTACTGCCCTCCTGTCCTACTGCGCAGACCTACATCAGCCCTGTGTCCCAGTTCTCTGTGTTGCAAATGCCTCTTGCCAGGTCCGCACAGTTCCACTCGCCTTCCTTTTCCTTGCTACTGCTATTATTTTTTCCCTCTCTCTGCTCTCCACTCCAAATGTCTTATCCCTCTTTCTTTACTTGGATGCCAGAAAAAGCAAAGACTGATTCTTCTGTATGACTCTGATTCCTCAGGCTGGCAGACACTTTCTGACTATCTCACTATCCATATTTTTTCAAATTGTTTCATATAACTTCACACCATGCTAGCATCATTGTTAGGAAATAACTCACCAAGTGTTTTACCACCAAAATACCATGGGAATGAATCCATTATGAACAAACTGTGAGCAAACCAGCATAAATTTTTGTCCATAATATAAAGGTTCCGAGTTGCTCATTTCCTAATGTAATTTCTTTTGTTAATATGAATCCTTAGTTTGATCCAATCTGATCCAGAATGATTGTTTTTAAATTAAGTCATAAACAGCCTTTTTCTTCCCCTCAAAGAAACAAATAAAAATAGCTCAAGTTTCTCTCTTTGCTAAGTATAAATATTCGTAGAAATAGAAATACAATATTCTTAATAGTGGTATTTGCATCTTACAACACAACAATTACATTAAAAATCTCTTTTCTTAAGGGCTATGCTTAAACCAAGACTAGCAGGGGAAAAAAAACCCAGAACGTAGAAAAGACTGAAGATTAGACACAGAAATACATTCAGATAAAAGGTGGTTAATCCCAAAGACTTGAGTTAGAGGATTATGGGGCTTCAGTAGGGCAGATGTTTGTTTATTGATGTCACAGAACATAAAAAACAAACAGTGGAGAAAAATTAATAACTTTTCACTGACTACAGATTTTCACATCTTAGATACACCTACTAATAAAGGTAACTCAACAAACACTGGTTTGCCTACAGACTTTGCAAAGGTACTAGGGAGATTTGTTTCCCAGTTTTCAAGTATATTCCCTGACTCTTTACCATAGTTTGTAACTATTACACTGCACCTGTCCTGTGTGGCAAATCCTCACAAGTTGCACTCATCAAGAAAATCATTAACACTCAGAGAAATTATAGCATAAAAAGACAGTCACAACTAACAAGTCTACCCTTCTAAGCTCACCTCAGTGCACAAGCACAAGATTATGATGATTGTATTCTCTCACCCTTTCCATTCTTAACGAACTAAGTGTTGTGTTGTTCTCCTCACTGCCTTAAGAGAACATCCCATCTCAAATGAACTCTTTTTGCAAATGTTAGTAATGACAAACCAAAGATAAAAATGTCTAGCTTGTTTACTAAAAAGTTGAATCATAAAGCTAATTAGGAAAAATAAAAGTCCCTGTAGATATAAATGTCTACAACTGCAAAATAAATTCTGGTACAGAAAACTGGGAGATTTATTTAGATTAGGCACAGTATTTTATTGACACTTTAGCTGAACATATTATTAAAACCTTAAAGTCTGCAATCACATTATCTCAACTTTATCATACTGAAGAATTTGTTGTGCCAAAACACTTCTTTATTATTTTCTAGTTGAAGAGCCTGGCTAAAATCAAAACATGACTTACAATTTTTTCTTCTAAAATTTTTTCAGACTGTGAGCCTTTTATTACATGAGGAACACACGTCATGGAAGCAAAACATGTCATATGCAGAATTTTCAACTGTATTACAATCCTACACTGTATCATGACATAAATTGAGTTTTCTGACACAACCTAGTTTAGATAAAAGAATGTAGATGACTTGCTTTTTACTGCTTAGTCATATGTGTGATGCTATAAAAAGATGTAATCCTTACAACCTTCTTATCAGAGAGATATTTTAACCCTGGACTTCAAAAGTCCATCTGTTATGAACCACCAATTTGAATTTCCCTGGCTTGAATATTACCCTTCCACCAATATACTTCCCCTTTGTGCTGCTGAAACTACATTTGTGATGATATTATTTTATAAATATTCTCATAAACTGCTAAAAAAATTGTAAAGATAATGCACCAGCCTTCATATCAGAGAATTTGCTTAGATATAATTGAAACACTTCCTCTTGCAAATAACATGAATGTATTTCAAAGAAAAAAAAAGTCAATCAGTGATGAGGCATAGCTTTCCACGAGCATTGCAGTCTGGCCACAATTAATAATTATGGGCAGATGATTTTCACAGCAGACGTATAAATGCTTTACTTAGCCACATCTGTACAGCCACTTGAGAACACACTTTATCTGGTAAATTCACTGTCATTTCCTTGGCAATGGTTATCATACTATTAATTAATCGGATTTTGGTTCTCCTTTTAAAGGAAATAATTAAAGGTAACAAACATTTAATTCAAAATTATGGCACCCTGAAAAAAAAAAAATTCAAGACTTTTTCAAAATAAAAGTTAGGAAAAAATAAGCACAGTCATTGAAAGTACACAAGCAAGCAGAATACCATCTTTATTTTTTTGTTTTTTAAGTTTTGTAGTATTAAATATACCAAACATAAATGTGGACTTGCTATTCAGATATTTAAATATTTTTTATTACTTAACAGTATTTCTTTCACTCATGCTTGTGCCTGATACTAAAATTAGCTGCCAACTTCAATTTGACGTTGTTTCACTTGAGAAGATTTCTTAAGAAATCTAAATCAAATGACCACTTAAAACTTACATAACCTGTCATGGTCAGCTTCTATTGGTATCTTACAGATAGAAAAATAGAAAATAGAGTAGAAAAGTCTACTCTGCAAGAATGAGTCTGCAAAAAAGTGTCTGAGCATTTGCATTTGTTAAAATAGGTTATCTTTAAAGTGCTTAGATTAACTGAGATTAACTTCAATTTTTTTGTAATTGAAACATAGAGCCTCACTCCAACTGATGTATATGAGAGACTTTCTACTAAATTCAGGGAAGCCAAAAATATTCTGGCCAGATTAATTCAACCAAAAATCATCTCAATGTCTACATTTTTATGCAAACTCTTCAAATATAAATCTAAAAATATGTTTATTTAAAAATACAATGTAGGAAACACACTAGAATCAGACACTTTGATGGCTTTGTAATCAGTGATAATGCTCCTCTCAACATCTAGACTGAAACATGCCTGCCCCTAAGAGAGAACAAAGCTCCCACTGACTGCAGAGGAGCCTAGATTTCTCTATTGCGGAGGAACTTGGAGATCCCACTGGCCATCAGGGATCTGCAGCTCTCACCTTGTCATCCCAGCAATAAAACCTTTGTTTTAGACTGCTCTAATCACCACTACTCTTGGCACAGTTCTTCTTACTGATTATCTATACGGGTCAGACCAGAACTCCACAAAGCGGTCAATTGGATGAATCCAAAACAGCCTTCAAGGGTGTGGTCACAATCATTATTACATTTTTCTCCCTTCACCACATTCAATTTCCTTTTCTATTATTTTCTTCACTTTTACATAACCAGAAACAAAACCATCCAGTTTGTGAATTGACTTCATGCTGTCACCACCATCATAACTAGTATGAGAAACTCAGACATATTAAGCAAAGTTGTTCAGACTGATAACAAAGGGAAAGGAAAAGAAAAGCAGATCAATTAGTGTAACCCCAAACTAATTTCTAGAGATTAAAGCCAACCTATTCTCAAACAATATGTTGCATACTCCTGTATCTATTGCACCAAACAAAACAATCATCAATGGAAAATTATTTGGGGGTGAAAGAAAACTCTTTATCAAAGGAGCTGTTGCAACAGTGAAAGTGAAGTGGTAACTTTACACATATTATTCCCACCCCTATAATAGGTATCATCTACAGAGACAAAGGGAGCAAGTTTAGATCATGATCTGATAAACTTCATTAAAAAGTTCTATGAGCACTTTAATCCGCTCTGTCCCGCAGGAGACCGGCCCCAGTAGCAGACATGCACAGAGCCAAAGCAACGTTTCTCAATTTTGTAGAGAGAACTGAGGTTTTCTGCACCAAGGGCTAGGGATGTCCCAAAGTATGGGTTAAGGAGGCAGAGGAGATGGAGCTGAAAATGAGGGTGAAAGTACATTCAGAGCCAGGTTTGTTGCTCCTGCTTCCTTCAGGCCACTGCGGCTCAAGGTGATTGCTCAGCTCATCCTCCCCCTGTCTCCAGCAACCACTGCACCAAACGATAACCTCTCTTGCAGCAGCAACAGCGAGCTCAGCATGCCAAATAATCAACTAGGCAATTTCACCAACCCTAATTATTCTGAGCTGCTGCCTACTTAGATTAGTCCTGAAACCCATCCAAGACATTATCTACACAATCAGCTGCAAAGTCCAACATGCTTACTTTTTCTTCCACTTCTGCCAAAGATGCACAAACAAGCCCTCAGTTGGAAAGGGCATAATTGTTATTTGTAACCCCAGCCACTCTATTGAGCTTATTATCAGTCACACACCAACATGTAGAAACGGCTGCTGGAAAATGCCACTCTAGTTCAGAGCACAGAAGGGGCTGGCACTTCACTCTAAGGACACATTCAAGTGCTAAATACACCCATTTACATCTTGTTAGGAATTCAATCCAATCCAGATAACAGAATACATCAATCTTAGAGACACAGAAAATTCAGTTCTTTTAGCAGACATGAAATACTTCATTTATTTTAACAGTCTCAATATGTTACCTCTACATGAAAAGGCCCTGCAGAGTACAGGAATGCCAAGTTTATTGAGTATCCATAGTTTACCTAAACTAATTTTTGCTTTGGTTCATTTCAAGTACTTCAGGACAAATACCTTCACAAAGCATTTCAACCTTCAGTCTGGTGTTACCTGCTCACATCTTCAGAAAGGTCTGTTGATTCAGCATAAACCCTTTCTGACAACAGGCTTCCCTCAGGCACCAAGAACTCAGTATGCCCCACATAAGACCTGCAAGAGACTGTTTTCCTGCTTTTCCCTCCACCCCATCAGTGAGGAGGGTGGGGCTACATCAGGAGCTGGGAGGGGACACAGCTGGCCTCAGCTCGACTCACAGGGTCCACCATACCACACAATATTTTTTTCCCTTTTAAATATTATCTGAACATGTTACATGAAGTTATTACAGCTTTTATATTTGATGTAGTGAAATATATTGAACTTCAACAATCATAAATTAAATAATTGCAAATAAATTTCTAATTTTCAAGTATATAGCAAATAATGAATAATTTGAGTCTAATTTATTTTCTTTTCATATAATTTTAGAAATTCCTCCCATCACTGATTTTAAATTCACCAAGTATATTTTTTTCAATAAAATGAATCATTACATTATTACAACATATAACTTATTCTCTTATTACTGGAATGGTAATGAGAGACATAACCATTATAATCTGATTTCTTGGAGCCTCCTTTTACACAGCAGGAAAGTACTTAATTTAAATGCAATTGTTTCTGAAATTGTATTTTCTGTAGTTTCCTATATTAATTTTTATTTAATTTTAATATCTTTAATATTAATCCATATATAGGTTTGCTAGCTCACAACATCTAGACAACTATGTTGAAAAGTCAAAACAATACAGCCAGTTCATATGTAGCACACAACAAAGCATGTTCTCAAACATAAATATCATTCTATAGTTAAAACACAATATAATTTTCTCTAGTTATTCCTTCACATCTTTTAAATTCAAAACTTCTCATATTAAAAAAGCAGAAAAGACATCTACCTGAACACCAGATCAAAGCAGTTAAGAGATCTGTTTAGGGTTTGAACTAAGAATATTTTATCTTTTTAGGTTGGCTAAGTCCTCATAATTATTAATGAAGATACATCCAAGTTTTACCATTTGCAGCAACCCTAAGAGCCCAGATTACATACAGGTGAGTGTTGCGCTCTGTTTCTGCTCCCACACAGTCTTAGGCAGATGCAGAAACTTGTACTTGATGATTAATACCACTGACTTTACCAGGATGATTTGGAATGCATAAAATTAAGACTGTATCTTTCAAGATGAAGGGTTTAAGCACATGCAAGGCTAGATGAATGTTTTGAATGTAAATCTTCACCTTAAAAGACCACAGAAGTCATCTACTGAAATGAACTATTAAGAGACATCAGAGATTCTCATCTCTCCTTCACACAAATGCTGGATGACTTTCAAGAAATGCCCTTTGATCAAACATGAGATGTTCTTCAGTCATACAAGTTACTGAACTCAATAACAAATTAACAGCATGTCACTGAATGGACTGTGATAAATAGCAGGCTCTGTTAGATGTTGTAATGGTAATTATTCATTCTAAATTCTCTGAAGCTGTAAAAAACCATTTAGAAGAAACAGCAGAAATATTCTACAAGTCCTAAAACAGCTTTCCTGATCAATAAAACATTTCCAGTTGACCAAGTTAGACTCTAGACAGCAATATATTAGTTCAATTGCAATAGCACCTAAAAGCAACAGTCAAGCATTAGGGCCCTCTTGAGTATTCCTCAGCCTGCAATGTGGAAATGCAGCGACAGTTTTATGCTTATGCTTTTATCATAAACAGTTTGCAAGTACATGATCCAATGGGGCTGCCTATTTCAGTAAAATCTGCTTTATTTTTGCAGGGAATATAATAGCCAAAGCATTTGGTGGATTATGCTACATAATACCAAATTTAAACCTCTAATAGGCAGGCCAGATCCCTGGCCTTGAAAAAGACCTACTGTGCACTCCTAAGCCGTTGCAGTGGGCTTAGGTAATCATCTGATGAACTGGCCAGGGAGAGAAAGTTTTGGAGTAGCATAGAAGTGAAAATCCCATGTACCTGGCATATACTTGTGGAACCAAATATTCCTACATCCCAGCAAGCCTCACCTAATAATGAATAAATTGCATATATCTACATTTCCAGTGGGCATTGGGACAATCCATCTGTATCCCCCATGAATCACACTGAGACCCTATCCACTCTGTACCCCAAGAACAGTAAAGCTTGAGGGAGCTGTTGTATATATAACTTCAGTTACATATAAAATAAACAAACATGATGAGGTAAGATCTACAGATGAATACACATCCACAGCCTAAAATGTAGGGGAAAACTCAAATCCATCAATCTTCTACAATTGAGTTTAATTCCCTTTTGTCATATACTATTAGCCAATCCATTCGAAAATTATTTACAATCTGCCTTGATAAATATGATTAGAAAAGATTTGGTAACTGTACTAGCTGCTCTCATACAAAAACAAATATTTTATTACTTCTACTCTTACAGCAGCAGAGTTTTAAAAAGCAAGCTGGAGAAAAACCATCCAGCTAGAAAGACCTAAAGAACAACAAATACTCAAAAAACTGTATGCAGCAGCTAAAAGAAAAATGATGAAATGTATTAAAAACTGAAAAATTACTGAAATTTCTTCCTCAAAATGCAGTTTCTGAAGTTCTGTTTTGTGAACTTGCTTATCCCATTGCTATAATCTGATAAGAACCATGTCATAGTGAATGGGAGAGATAGTTTCTACAGCTTTTATTGCCAAAGAAATCACTTAAAAATGTATTTTAGTGCATCTGTACCAGAGGTCTGGACTGTAAGAATTTACTTAAGGAACAATATTCCAAAGCCAAAAAGCTTAAGATAATGAACTTATTTAAATTGCAGAAAATACTATCTGAACAATGTTTAACATAATTCTCACCAAACAATATCACCAGCAGGATGTGAAAGACATATGAAAAATGAAAAATATATAGTCTTTCTTTTGTAATCCTGTACTGCCTTGTACTTGCCTAATACAATCTGTGCCAGTTTTCATAGTGAGATAAAATGCACACCCTTAGAATGAAGGGGATGCACCACCTCAAATTAGTGCCTTAAGTGTTTTAACATCGACAAACAAGGCATTTTCCTGCAGATTCACCTTTCAAAACTGTTGAATTACATTTTATGAATTGTTTAAAAAAAAAATCAGCCTGCAGCACAAATCCAGGAAGTAAAACTGCAGCACAGTCAGTTTTCCCTGTGATAGAAACTACAGATGAAGTAGGAAGTCTGAGAAAGTGCTACAACCTGCAATTGTTATCTATAATTAGCAACTAAATTATATAATTATAATGTACTTTCGTTGCACTTCTTACAGCGCATTTTTACCATTTGTCAATAAAAAGCCAACTTCAGCTTCACCAAGCTCTGTGAAATGCTCAGCGACCTGTATCTGTGCAGCCACTGAAGGTCCTTGCCTCCACAGGGTGGTGGGATTTCACACTCACACTACACAAATGTAAATGGCTCAAAGAGGTAGGGCACTGTCTCTTTCCAGATATTTAAAAAGAACAAAGCTGTTGACTAAGCACTCTGTGCTCGCATTGAATTTCATAGGCACGCAGAGACACAGCACGTCTGGAAAATAAAGCTTTTATCTTCCCCTGCGATGCATGTTGTCTAGTCATCTGATCTCCTATGGAGTGACTACAAGGAAGGTGTTAGCGTTAATGCTAGCAAATCTGAATCGTAATGTTTTACACCTACTTTTTAGTTACTTCTCACAGATAAAAGGAAAAGGGAACAACAGAGAATCAGTCTCTCAGAATGTCGAAGGGAATCATGTCAGGATGCTTTCTTGCATATCTATTGTTGCTGAATTTTTCCTTTCTTATAGAAAATCAATAGAGAAAAATGCAACAGCATTGAGTATATGATACATTTTTCTGGTACAGAGGCCACCACAACCATATATTTTGTGAGCTTAAACCACGGCAATAATACAAAGTACTGCCATTTTCATAGATGCTTTTTCTCATCTTACACAGGTGCCATAAAGGATTCTTATTTGCACAAGCTTACTGCTTAGAGAAGTCATCTTCTTCCAGAGACCAGGCCTGAAAAGCTGCTTATCTCCTAGGGTATCTGTACACCAGTACAGCCTCTGTAGTAGCAAGGGCACAGGCACAGCAGCTCAGCACAGTCTCGTCACGTGCGTATTTACCCAGGTCTCAGCAGTTGGCACTCTGCAGCTCCAGCGGTATCAGCACTTTAACTACTGTGCTCAAAACCAGCTCTCATCTGTCAGGATGAGCTGCAGTCATGCTTTGGACTGCAGTGCAGCCCTATCTTCAGATGAGATATGTGGTTTCAATTTTAGGAAAATAGGAATACCAAGAGGCTCTCACCTACTCTATCGCCTCGCAAGCCGTCACATGCATCACCCTTCATAATTTGCTATTTTGCCTATGATGCTGCCAGTGTTGCTTGAAAGTCATACTATTATTTATAGCTTAGCACAAATGTGTTCCATTACGCAGCTGAGTTATCTAATAGCTCTTTGTCACTGAACGTGGTGTCTCATTGCTCTTCTCCATGCTGCTTCCAGCAGTGTGACTGTGCTCTTTTGTGCCAGTTCTGGGAAAGGTGCAACATGCCATAGTAATTCTTCATCTTATTAAGGTGAAAGAAAAATGTTTGTTGTAGTGCTTTAGTTTCAGAACACTGTAGTGATCTAAACTGGTTCACTAAAAGTCAGGTAAATAATGGATTTGGTCCATACGAGCAATCATGAGAGAGGATGAGGAATGTGGCTTTCATTCCAAATGACAATGAGCTGTTGGCTCAACCCAACTGGCCTTACTGACCCACCCTTCCAGACAAAATCTTGTGTTTTCAGTGTCTTGAAGTGAGACAATAGTATTTGGCAACTTTTCAGCTTTTAATGAGGTCTTTAAATTGGTTTAGCCAATCTATTGGCCTGAGTTTCCATGACAATTTTATACTTTTACAATTAAATTCCTGGTTTTGAAGGGATTAATCTTTTCTTGTAACACTACATACACAAAGCAGATAGCGAAAAATGTGCTCCAGCTACCTTTAGTTATACTGAATTACATCTATGAAGATTTCAACTACCAACCAGCCTTGGCTTTTGCAAAGGATCGTAGTGATTGACTCGAGGCAATGGATGACATGTCTGAAACCCAGGAACTTTCAGTCTCATATATACACTTTCTACAACAAAGAGACAAAAGCCATCCTTTCAATTGAGCTCGGCTAATTAGTCTGAAGTTCAAAACTAGTTCTAGTGGCCTTCATCAGTGAAAAGCTTTCAAGAACAAATTCCATTCCTTCAACTCATCAATATGTTAGCTTTAAAATTATTTTTTCTGTAATTTTCTTTTTTAAAGTGTATTAAGATTGCAGTATGAAAACAAACCATGAAGATTTTCAAAGGAATTCAGCTTTTAGAAACTCTCAGTATGATCAGATTTTCAGAACTGAGCTTCAAAAAAAAATTAAATCCAAGCTATAATATGCTGAAGAAAGGGTAAAATTATTAGAAATTATAAAACCCAATGAAAAATACTGCATGCAGTCACTTCTTAGTTAAGGTACCATGTAATATTTAAACACCTCACATACTGCGTCATAAGCTGAGCCTTTCCTTATTGTTATAGACATATATAAAAATGGCCTATAAATATGCAGAACAGTAAATAGTCATGGAGGTTTGTGATAAAAACTTTTCTTTGATTCTATTTAGATTATATAACTAATGACCATATATTTCCATTTCCCAAGTAAACAGATTATATAACTGTGAACCTAAAACATATTCATAATCTAAATGTTCAGAAAGGTAGAAAGTATAAACACTGGGACTATTTCTTACAGACTGTTTCTCTAGAACACCCCTGATCTGAGTACATTTCCATAAGAATTGCTGTCTCCAATTTGGTCTAAACTTCAATGTGTGACACAGGTATTTTTTATGTACATACTCATTCACTTCATATGTTTTTACACATCTCGAAAGAATACCTTAACACAGAAAATAGTTATGCTGCATGAATACAGGCTATTAAGTTCACTTTTCTATTGAAACTGATGAGATATAAACCAGAGGCTCCATTACCACACATTTAATTCACAATCTACTTCTCCATGCTCAAAAATACTACTCAAACTTTCCTTGGCAACAAGTTATTTAATCAACAAAGTGAAATGGAGAAATCAGATACATGTGACTTCACAGCACTTTTGACAATTTAGTGAGTTAAATATTAACTGAAATAAACTGTTTTAAAAGTATCTTCAAGTCAGAAAGCCTGCTAAAGCCTGCTAAACGGCATGATCAAATGGTTACCTAAACTACATGTATTTGGAACAGAGGAAGGGGATAAAAAAAAAATGTAAGAGGAAAATTAAAAGTTCAGTAAAGGGAAAAAGAACACTGAATAATGTAAAGACTGATGGGTTATCCAAAGTAGGACCAGGCTGCTGAGTAAGTAACGGCAAGATTGCCATGGAGAACTCAGTGAATTTTTTATGTGATCTTTCTCCACTTTTGTCTTTCTTTTATGCCGTAATGGTTCTGTGAACATGTAACAATGCCCAGATATGGTCATCTAGTAGTTAGGACCAAAAGTCTGCAGCTTGATTTGTCCCCAGTATAGCTGAACATTACAAGATGTCACTAGTTTAACAGAAAAGCATGATACACTTTATGGGAAATATTTTCAGAAGTATGTAATAAAATAAATTTGTTAAATGCTTTCACATTTTAAGGCCACGTAGAGAACTTTATAACAAAAAAAGTGATGATTTATAACCAAGAAAAATAAATGTGGACTAAACATTACTCTTGTTTTCTTTGCTCAATAGTCTTTAACCTTTCCATGACAAATAGGATTAGTTCAGTAGAAAAGGTGAAATTATTAGCATATATCTTGGCATAAACCTTCAGTCTTAAGAGAAATGTAGGTACTATGTCTTCCAAGGCAAAATATATTTCTCAACACAACTTTATAACAGAACCACTGAGCGCTAAATTGATAGACTGCAATGACCCAATTCTCTTCAACCATTTTTATTTAAAATTTTCTCTGTTATCAGAAAAGTCATTACCTCACATTTTTTCTAACTTGTCCCAAAAATTAGTATTTTAATATCAGAACAGTAGATCATTACAGGAGAAATGCATTAATGCTCCTTTGAAATTAATGAAAGACATCAAAAACTTCAAAACTTTTAAATATACTTTTGAGAAAATATTACTATTGGAAGAAGTTAGCTAGAATTTTCACAAACAGGGTGAAATTGGGTTCCTAAATCAGTAATAAGATAGCGAGGCAGGTGGCCTGATTTTCAAGGCACTCATCATATGACACTTGCTTAGGGCTCTGACTGGGAAGTGAGGGCAGAGTTCTGCAGGACTGTAGCTGTGACTGCCCCAAGCTGCTGACTCTGCCCTCACTTGTGCTGTTGCCTTTATTAGAGAACCAGCTCCAATGTTTATATAGCTGAACAGTTGAAATTACAGCCAGACACAAAAGGACACAGGAACTAGTGCCACTTTACCTGGACTATTCATGCCAAATATTCCTTTCTGGTGACTAGATTGTGAATTGCAATGGATGAGACTTGGATGGAGTGAGAATTGTGAAAATATGAAAAGGATATGCTTCCCCCTGACAAACATAAGTTTCCACTTCTCACCTTTGACAATATTCAATTTAATCTCAAGCAGCTTCTGTGACTAGCTCAAAGTCTTGAATGACACATTTAGGGGAGCTTGGAACAACAGGGCTAAAAGACAGGAACCCAGTTTTCAGGTGAATGACATCTCTACAGCCCATTCTGCTTATTCCACCTTCACTTTGGTTTGTCTATTTCTTCCATACTGATTATCCTATCCTTAATGAAATGCACATAAAAATAACAACAGAACAAGAAAGACACATTTTGAAAGAAAATGTGAAAGAAACCCAAACCATATAATTGATAGAACAGTCCCAACTAAATAATTATTTTTTTACTGAGTTAACTAAAATTATTTGACAATAGCCCATTTGGTTAACTGGAGGAGTAACAAAATTACCTGTAAAATCAATTTAAATATGCCACAGGAAAATACTAACATAATTTAAAATTATACTGAGTCTAATCTGTGACAGATAAATTTGACTGCTTTGTTTTACTAGAAGAATAATGATTTCATCAAAGTATGAAGACTATTTTAATTTGAAAAATACATGCTCCATGTATTATGGAGCAGTATTTAGACAAATACTCTGAAAACATCAAAGAAAAAATCCATGATGGTTTTTTGTTCTGTTATGGCATTGTAAGGAACCGAAATGTTTTACACAGAATCCATCAGGGTTTCATTTTTGCCTTATTTGTGCCAAATCTATATGATTAATTTCACTCATCACTGATGCAAGACTTAGTTAACAAGTCCAGATTTTTAACTTAGTTAAACTAAGATAGTAATTTGAAATACATGGTCCAGGCTGGATAAGATAGGGATTACCTACATAGGAAGCCTTGATTTTCTTAGGATAAATGTTTGTACAGGAATTTTTTCATTGTTATTGAAAAGTTAATGAATATTTATTGATTTTATTCAGCAAATATTCCACCTGCTAAGATGTGAAAGGATAATGAGAAATGATCTTGGAACAATAACAAAAGGTTCTTTTGTTTTCTATTTAAATTTGAAAAATATTTTTTAAAACCATGTGTAGAGAAAGCAATAATGCTTATTATGATACTTTTAAGATGGGTCACACAGATAATTCAATGGTTTACAGCTTAAACTGAAAAAGAAATATCTTTCCTTCAGAAATGAAAATTTTCACAATTTCCAGGGAAAAATATATCTTGTAGTTAGTTAAAAACATAAACTGAAGATATGTTCCAATGATAAAATTTTTCCCTAAGTTAAAAATACTAAATATCATGTTGTCTTATTAATAATAAACTTAATCTCATGTGGAACCATAGATAACTATAACAATTGCACTAAATATACTTTAATAATAACTCATAGTTCTGCTGTTGCAGTAAATGGGGAGATAATTAACCTTGTCCCTAGACAACATTTCTGCTATAGCCATAGCTCCAGTAAAGTCCCAGAGTAAAAGAAACATGATTAAAGAATTGCAGCTTTAATGATTTGTGTACATTTGTATACCGAAGGTTGACTATAATTTAGTAAAGGTTTGAATCAATAAAATTGAATATTAGACTTTCTTGTTTAAATCTCAGTGTTATGAAATTATTCATGTCCATTTACTTATGATAAAATATTCTGTCTTCTCTGACTATCATATGAAAATATTTCTTCTTCTTTACTTCAGCAAATCCCTATCTATCCTCAGATTCTGATAAGGCATAATCAGTTACACACCATCATTTCAGCACGCATTATAATAGAGGAAAATCATTATAATTTTATCAGAAAGTTTCAAATGTTAATATTTACCATCTTTTTTACCTAATTAGAGTTACCCCACAAAAGTTTCCTGGCTTGATGCAGTGTGTACCTGCCTGAACACTTCTGCCAGCCAGAGTGATAATAAGGATGTGAATATGCAGCCAAGAACTGGGGAAGAGCAGGCCTATTTCTAAGAGGGATATTATTGTCCTATGTCAAGCTTAAATTACCATGAATTTATGATATTATACATTAGATTCCTCTAAATGCTGCAAAGATCACACCCTTTTCATTTATCTTCTAAAGAACATAGAGGTCTCTAAGTAGAAGAAGGTTTGGCAAAAATTTTAAAAAAATCCAAAAACATTCACTACAATTAGAAATCTCTGCCACTTGAAACATTCTAGTTCTGTTCTCGTCTGTCTGTGAAAAATATTTTTTTTTTAAAATATCATAGCCAATACTAATATTTTCAAATAGTAAGATACTTCTCGTTCAATGCTGTAAGAAGTACTTCCAAAGCAGTGACACTTATTGCTTAAACATATAAGGAGAAAAATTTAATATTTATCTCTCAATATTTCTTATATTTGCACTTAAAATAGAGGCAGTTCGTAGGAGGAAGCTTAAAAAATAGAATAATAGAATTCTGAATGGTCAATCAAACTCTTTATACATTAAAGCTGCATTTGCCCTACATAAGATTTAGAGGTTTCCATGAAAAATTTAAATATAAACACAAAACAAAATCTCCTACGCTCCAATGTTAGGTGAAATAATAATAAGAAACTTTGTTACTCACTGAAATCTGGCTTTTAATAAAACGTATCAAATATTTCAGTATTTTAAATAATCAATTATTCTTCTTATGACCATTCAAAATTACATTATTTAAATGCTAAGGTCTTTCTGTACTGAAACTGTATGAAATTTCAAAGCTTTTTTGATCAAGTGCTGCAGCTTGGTCCTGAATTTATGCCTTCTAGTATAATTTGTTCCAGAGAAGTTAGACTTTCAGGAACTCTGTAACCTGAATGAAGCAATTTTAGAAACAATGACCTCATTCTGATCTAATTTAGCTCAGTGGAACTTTGAAGCCAAAGTTGTTGAAGATGTATGAAACTGGCACAAGCAGGATTGAAATCAGGTCCCTTATCTCTCTGAATTTAAAAGTGAGAGCACTGTGACGGAATCCCACTTGCTTGACATCTCTGCTCATGTAAGACATGCCCTGTTCTTGCAGTAACACTCAGGAAATGTGCTTTCTGCTCCTCACACCACGAGCTACCATACTTTTTTTAACTTGTGACAAGTATATTGTTTCCAAACAGACTTTATTCTCTGTCAAACCCTAAGCTGTATCTCTACCAGAGTTGTTTCAATATTGCAATAAACAAGCAGGTCCTGCAAGCTGTTCCAGATGTGAGGATATTTAAATTTCTATAATGAAAAATGGACATTATTCATATGTTTGTAAATGACCATAACACAGCCAATGGAAGGTTATAATGCATGTTTTCAATGCACTTAGTGACAAAGAACAGTGTATTAACACCTTGTCCTGCATACACACATTGCTGCTCACGCAACCTGAGCTCTGTGGCTTTCAATCATTAACACAGGGGAGATTTTAAGATCACTGAAGCCTATCTATATATGCGTATGTTGTGTTGGTGGTGTTGGTCAACAGCTGGCTGAATATGAGCTGGCAGCATGCCGAGGTGACTAAGGCGGCCAGTCACATCCTGACTGGTGTGAGAAACAGTGTGGCCAGCAGGACCAGGGCAATGATTGTCACCCCATGCTTGGCACTGGTGAGGCCATATTTTGTCTGCGGTGTTCAGTTTTGGGCCCCTCACTACAAGAAGGACATTGAGGTGCTGGAGTGTGTCCAGAGAAGGGCAACAGAGCTGGTGAAGGGTCTGGAGCACAAGTTTGATGAGGAGTGGCTGAGGGAGCTGGGGGTGTTTAGCTGGAGCAAAGGGGGCTCAGAGGAGACCTTATCACTCTCTATAACTACCTGAAATGAGGCTGTAGCCAGGTGGGGATCAGTCTCTTCTACCAAGTAACAAACAAAAGGATGAGAGGAAATGATATATTGTGGCAGGGGAGGTTTAGATTGAATATTTGGAAAAAAATTCTTCACCGAAAGGATTGTCAAACACTGGAACAGGCTGCCCAGGGAACTAGTTGAGTCACCATTCCTGGAGATATTTAAAAGACATGTGGGTGTCTTTTACACTTAGGGACATGGTTTAGTGGTGAACATGTCACTGCTAAGTCAACGGTTGGATTTTATCCTAAAGATCTTTACCAACTTATATGATTCCATCTCTATGCACATGAGTTTTCTTGATAATAGAAACTGACATCCATGTAGCTCTCATGCTTTAATAAAAGAACAGTGAAAGCAAACACTAGACTTAAAAACTGCACCTCTGACAAAACACAAACACGTTTGCTTTTGCCACCACAGATTCCACCCACATCAGATGTCAGCCACCATTTGTGCAAAGATATACCTCTCACAGGCTGCTCTGAAAGGTGGCTGGGAGCATGGTATGCCTGAAGTGTTTACCACCACTGGAAAATCTACTATGTCCTACTTTATATCTAGAACAAATTAAAGCAGTATTTACAGCTATCAAGGTTTCCTTCAATGAATTCTCTTCTTCTTATGTAGAGCTTGTCGCTTGCTGGAACCCTAGAGTTTGAGAGATTTATGAACAACTCCTGGACATGTAGGACCCTCAAATATCTGGGGAAGGTGCCGAAGGAACCCCAGCTGCTGCACAGGTCAGCTCTCTGGTGCTTGTGTTCTGAGTGGGGGCACGACAACCCCAGGGGCCACTAGCTTTCCTGAGCGGCCATGGTAAGTCTCTTCAGTTTGGACCTTTAGTGGACTGCAGGTGTGACAGTATTGCCACAAGGAATACATGGGCAGTGCTACTGTTTGATTTTCTAATCTGCCTGTATGGCCTGTGGACACACAGAACAAGCCTGTAGCACTCTGCTTAACATCTGCTGTATGTTGGCTGACAAATTATGGTGGCCCTTTCAAACCTCCCTAAAGGCCTATTCCTTACAGTCGTACTGACAAACATCTAAGCAAAAATGCAAACAAAAAAATACTCTAACATTCCCTCAAGAAGACACTTAATAGAAGACACTTAAATTGCTCAAGCAATGTAGAAAGTATGGCCTAACTTGCACAGCACAAACTCCGGCTTTATTTGGAGCTATCTAAGTGACACAGTTCAATGTTCACTTTACTGTAAATAGCACCACAACTGTTCTCACTTTATAAACCATGTTTCATAGACCCTTGGAACTGAACTATGTAAACTAGGAGGGTTTTGGGAAAGAACTAGTGGACTTGAACATTTATTAAATACATCATTATGATCTCTGGATTTACTGGCAGAGGATTTGTTTTACTGCTATTTAACGTTTACAATTTCTTAAAAGCACTGGCATTTCAAGAATTGCTTTTCTCTAACATTTTAGCTGATGTTTATCTTTCAGTATTAGGGAACACAGCAATATACCTAATATTTTGATCCAAAATATATAGTCACCTTTTCTTCCTGATCTCCAGGACTCACAACAAGTGTTGCAAAGAAACTGCTTTCTTTGCAGTTTCAGAAGCCTGGTATTCACAGCTAGAGTAAAGGGTCCCTTAGATAACATGGGAAAAATGTTGGGAGCATCAGAAAATTTGGATAGCATCATAAGCAAGAATTGTTCACTCTATGCACAGAAAAAGGCAGAGGCCACATGGTAAATGGGTATTCAGTTATGTTACTAAGGACAAATTCGAGTGTATGAAAACCTGTGCAAAATTCAATCTGCAAAATATGTCTAATTTTGGCACAACCTAAGTTTCAGGTAATCTCAGCTATGTCCATTTAACACCGTGCACGTTTCCTGAGCTTTTAAAAAACGAACTGGTCTGTCACAATGTATTCTCCTCACCAAGGTCTTACACCTCTCGTCTCACCAAACACCCTCTCAGCCCTTCAGCTCAACACTCCAAGGTCCATGTTCTTTGCTAATGGAGTCTCAGTCCCTCTCTGCAAAAAATCCAAAGCCAAGCTTTACTCTCCTGTCCATCTTTCTGAATGTCCTTTTTCCAGCCACTCACCATCTCTCCCAAACTGCTAACTCTGCTTCTCAGAACCCTCTAACCTACGATTCAGGAAGTTCTTGTTCTCATCTTCCCTGTTATCTTCATCAGACCTGTTTCCTTCACACTATCTGCTCTTCCCAAACTACAGGCCACAAGTTTCACCTTCTAGATCTACTAGCTTTGTTCTTCCCTCTACTTCTAGAGTCTCAGTTTCCATATCAATCATTGGTTTCCAGACACCCAATGATGTTTTATTTTGCCATTCGTAAACCTCCTTCTCTTCATCGTCCTGAAGCCTCCTGATTCCCATTCCAATATTCCAGTCCTCAGCCTGGCATATGACACAAATTTCCCAGTCCACATATATTAGGAATACAAAAACTATGCAGTATCTTAAGAACCTAGCTCTTCTTTTCTGCAGTTGAACCTCCATTTACAACAATGTTTCACATGAGTGTCTATGGGGTACCCAAGCCCTGTCAGGGTGTTCATCAGCTTTCCCTGTTCAGAGTTTCACTAGTCCCCCACAGAGGGAAAGCAGGAGCCTTCCAAGGCAATGGTTTCTTTGGCAATCATCAGAAACATGCAGAAAAATAATTTTGCCTTTTCCCTTCCCTGGAAACAATTAGATTGCACTTTTTAAAATCAAGGAAATGTTACCTTGAGGCAGACAGTTATTGAAATGAGATCAGACACAAATACTGAAAGTCAAAGGCATTCAGCAATAACGGATGCCCTCAGCCAATGGATTTTTCAGGTAGGCAGCAAAGAAGTGGCAATAAGAAGTCCAAGGGCAATTAAGGAGAGACTTCAGGGCCTTGGGATGACTGGTTAAAGGATCAGGAGCACAAGGGGTCTTCTCCTCTGTCGTTCCAGTTGTAGGGAATGATAAGGGAAGAAAGGAACACTTCTTTCAGACCACTACCTGACTCCGAGTCTGGTGTCACTAGCAGAATTTTGGGGGTTTGGATCACGTGTGCTCTTTACATGACACCAGGACTGCTGACAACAAATGGGGTCACCTGCCTCAGAAGAGGAAAAGTATCTTTGGGCAGGGGTTAGCAGGGCCTATTGAGAGAGCTTTAGACTAGGCCTGAAGGAGGAAAGGCATAAAAGTCAGCTTGCTACAGATAAGCCTGGGGGCAGTACCCCACTGCCTGAGGGACATTGTGCTAGTGAGGTCCTTCAGTCTGCTGTCTCAGTGGAGGCAGGGGATGGAGATGCATGCAGCAACAAAGACACAAGGGTTATTGATGTGTTAGAAACCATGGAATTGCTAGATTAATATTTGAACTAAATAGTCTTACAGGTCTTTTCCAAAATAAACAATTCTATGCTTCTATAATCCTAAATATGTATGGTTTGTATGTTACATGTACAAAAAATATTTCATTTTTGTATTATTCTGTATACTGGGTTCCTTATGCTGAACTGCCACAAATAAGCACTTTCTTACTACTTCCCATATATTGATTGGTCCTATTTTCCTCAAGGTTGCTTGTAAGAACAAAATCATGAACATCATAAAGTTGGTAAAAGTCTCTTCTACTCATCAGGAAGACTAAGGGGGTCAAGGTGTCAGCACAGTTATTTCACATAAATGCATCTGTCTACTTTGACCAGGGTGAAATTTCCTTCCATTCTATACTACCTTGCTCCTTACTTATCAAACCATGGTTGCTGATATTGACATACTGAAAATTCAGAGTTATTTCACTAATTAATTACTTGTTGAAGAACCAATTGGATAGTAATATTGATAATAAATAGTAACAAATCTTATATTCCCAATCCACAACAGCAGATGACCAAGAAGACGTCTGAAGAAGTAGCAAAGGTTCACTAGCATAAAAATAACTCAAAAAAAGGTTAAAACTTTTTAGACCAACGACATACATGACAGTAAGCAAATTAACAATACAAATTTGATTAAGTTTAAACTGATTGTCCCCAATACTTTCATAAAGTCACACATTGCATTTGCATAGGATTGGAATAATTTCAAAGTTAGCTTTCCTTTCTGACAATGGAGTAACTCCAAGATTAATCCTAAAAAGTACTAAAACTGAAAAGCACCATAGCACCAGCACAAAATTGGTGTATACAGCATCAGTAATTTTAAATTTGTTTCAAAACTTGAACAGATTAACTTTATACACACAACTCTTATTGTAGATCAGACACTCTAACCTGCAGCAGCCAGCATGAAACTGGCATAAGGTCTGTATCATGTGCTCTAGTTAATTCAACAAAAATGCGGTCATGCGCCCACACTTGATCCAGATCAAATATGCACTCATTGTGATCCAGGAACACGCAAATCTGGTATTAATGGACATGAAACCATGGCCTTGTACGAGAGAACAGCTTTAGATACTCTGCAGATTTCATTGACAGGTTTTTCAATACGCATGTTTTTTCCTTTAACATATCCAAATACTTCTAATAGCTGTGATGTTCTTTCCCACATAAATCATTAACTTTAGATTTAAGTAAATGAAACACAAAATCAGGAAAAAAGCCCCAATTCCCATCCCAACAAATTTGAGTCATCTGTGAAGGGCTGTAGGTAAGTGGTTGCAATCAATTTAAGCAGGTAAAAAAAAATATATACACTGTAATGGAAACCAAGTCACATCTAGATATTGAAACAATCAAAATTTAGAAATCTTACCTTTTTCACTAACACTTTCACTTTCAATCTCTACATCATCACAACTTGTATATTCTGGAGTGGATGCCAATTCCTCTTCTGAGCTACTTAATGAAACTTGGCGCATTTTACCTCCCTTTTTTGTTTTATGGGGCTTTGGTGGTGGAGGTCTGACAGACTCAGACTGGTCTGAGCTAAGTGAATCATTCCGTAACATGGTCTCCATTTTTTCACGTTTTGTTTTCCGTACAGCAGAATTGGGATCCAAATGGTGCTGTTTCCTTAATGAATCAGAGCGCCTCATGTCTGGTCTTTCCAGAGGAATTGGACTCCTCCTAGGTGTAGGAGGGCTATGATTTGTGGTCCTCTGACGATTGGGACTTGGCCCCTGAGCCTCTCGAGTTCTTTCCATAGAGTATGAACGTTGATTTTCCATGGCAGCCCTGCGCTCAGACACTGATCTTTGTCTTGATGGTCGTTCCATCCGCAGCATAGACATCCGAGAATCTTCCAACTCTGTATTTGCCAATGAGACATCACTATGTCTCCGTTCATGACGTGCTCGGGACACTTCAGCATGAATACGCATTTGTTCCTCATATGGTTGTGGCTTGACTGGATAACGAGCCAAATTGGGATCACTTCTGTATCGTGCCTGGTATTCCTCTTCCCTCCGCTGCCTTTCATATTCTTCCCTGTTTTGTGCATCTTCTTCTTCTACCGGATACTCCTTGGAACGCCTGCGGCTCCTTCTGTTGGAATCTCTATAATCACCCAGTTCAGGTTCTTCATATAACTGAGGCCCACGCTGTGACCGTCTATCTGAATAATCTGATGGTGACCTGGGCATCGCACTGTCTGATGTAGCATACTGTGAATATTCGTCTCTCTCGTCCCTTTGGTCGTATCTTCTGTTCTGTTCTCTTGATATTGATGGGCTTCTTTTCCTAATCACGACAAGAAAGCAGAAAGAGAATTCTGTCAATATATTATGCAGCACAAATATACAGTTAATGCTAATTAACTGTTAGAATGATCAACTGATGGAAGAAAATCCGTTCATCGCATTTCTTTGTGAATGTGCTCTCACGTTTTCTGTATAAATTAAAGAAAGCATGTCATGCTGCAAATCTGCTTTTGGTGCACAGTTTAAATTTAAAGCAACTTTGAAGGAAAAATGATAATACAACATTATAAAATATAGAATACAAATACTACTTTGTAGTCATAATTGCTTTAGAAGTAACAACATTTTATAATCCTTTGTAATCATTTTACAGTGATGTAACTTGACCATATTCTTCTATTTCATAGGGTTTTATAATCACCATAGAAATTAAGGCTAGAAGGATCATTCAGTTAGTTTGCTCTTTTAGCAGCCATTATTACTCAAAACTACACATTTCGGTTCCCACAAAACTATGTGTTGCTAAGGGCAGAAAAAAAAGATCCAATGGCTGCACTTGTCTCAATCAGACAAACTGAGAAGTCCTGAACTCAGAAAACAAAACAGTTTTTTCTGTTACAGAGAAGGGAAAGAGCTTCAAAGTTGACAAAAGAATCCTTTCCATCCCTATAGGGATGGTAATAGTCCAAGTATTTGAGAAAGACACACCAGCCATACACCAGAATGGAGTTCCTGTACCACATAAAGCATTGACCCTTTGTCGTAGATAACATCTGGCAATTGACAACTTCTGAGGCTTCAGAGGAACGTAGAAAAAGAATTATGAATAAATATTCTTTCCTGACACTGACAAATGAGAGATTGAAGCATGTGGGTTTCTTCATATGCAACATTTTAATAAAGCGTGTTTCTGGAATATGTTGTGAATGTGTTCTGTTAGTTTAAAACAACATTGTTTGCTACACGATTACAAGGAATTAGTTAAACAGGGAGTAGGGATTCACAGGGGAAAACAAACTGGAGCTTCAAATCCTGCCTTTATCAATCCTTGCAGGAAATGAGCATTTAAAATGCTACTTCCAGGCTTGTTCTGATTTGTGCTTGGCTTTTCACCCTAGATGGATCTGAAGAAGTTACCTGCAGGAAACTGGAGCAAAGATCCCAGATGTGGCTAAAAGAGACAGGGATGGGATTATCTGGGATAATATAGATCAACTCAAGCTTTAAGTCATAAAAATACATATATGAAGCTATTTTTGTGTTGTCAGTCCTTTTTTCTTACATTTAGTTCTATTTTTATAATTAAGATCCCATTTTAAATGTTTTCTACCCTCACAAAATGGCCACTGATCCTGAATGTCAGCCTTGCAGGCAGCAACCAGGAGAAACTGCCTGGTGTTTAGAAGGATGGGAAAAAGGTGGGCAAATACACACTTGTTGCCACAATGGTCCTAGAAGAAGATATTAAGCACTCCAGTTTAGTGACAGGGAGGAGAAACAGGCTCTCTCTCAGTGCCCAGGAAAGTATAAAGGGCCCTGTGTCTAGCTGATGGGAGAGAAAATGCCCTTCTCACAGCCAGAAAGGAAATGCAGTCTCTTCTCAGCAAGTAAAAACCACAACAGTCTGAGCAGAGTGCGTGTGCTGGGGGTGATTGGCAAATTGGCATCCTGTACTACCTTAGGTCCCATACAGGGTCATTACACTGTGCTTGAAAGATTTGAATTCAGTTTTGCCTTGTAAATGTTATAGTGCTTTAGCTTTAAAATGGCATCTACAAATTAGAAAACTGATTAAATCTTGCAAAAATGAAAATCTTCCTACAAAGCATGACAAGTGACATAAGCATCGTGCAGATACCTATTTGCTAATGGTGAAGCTAAGTTGTCCTATCTGGCTTATTACAGTGTCAAGTAAGTACCAGCACAAATCGTAACCTCTGTAAGTTTAATAAAATATCTAGGGATTCTGCTACTGGCGACTCACGTTGAATCGCTCTAATGTGATATGAACAGAGTTTCCTAAGTCTAAAACCAGAATGGCCAATGGGAACGGACAAGTAGGACAACAGAACTACCAGAATGCACAGTTTGAAAAGACATAGAAGTTTTCATTAAGACAACAGAGATTAGGTTCAGAAATGCTTTAAGGAAGAGAAATATTTTTTTGCTTAAATACTTCAGCTGATGAAAATATGCCATATCCCAAAATAAGTAGTTCCAACAGCATTTTACCTAATCCCTGAAAATTTCTGCCATGCTTATAATAAAAAATTTGTATGACTTCCCCTGCCCAATTGTGTATCCCATATAGGCAAAATCTTTTTATCTCTAGGCAAGCCCAATTGAAATCAATGGCACTCCGCAGATACAGTTGATACATTCATTCATAGGGATTTCATTGCAAGATTGCATTACCTGTAGGTCAAGGTGAATTCCCTACCACAGATTTTTGGATAGATTTGATCCTCCAAATCATTAAAACACTGTAGTAAGCATAATTTATAGGATCAGCTCCATGATGTATTGTGTAACGCACAAAACTGTACAGAATCTAGTTTGACAAATCTTACATGTGCCTTGGAGTAGTCTTGAGCGTACACACGCTTCAGTATTAAACATCTACATACTTGTGCCTACAGCAATATAAACAACAGATTAGAAGAGTTGTATATATATATATATACATATATATATGTATTATATATATTAATATATATATTTCCATCAGGAAAATACATCATCTCATAAACTGGCACAGGGTTTTCTGAAAAATCCACCTTTTTTCTAGCACAAACAATGTTAACGAGAGGAGGATGTGCCAATTTAGCATTATGTTCTCACATCATTTGCACAAACATTTTCTAACCTTGGGTGCTACATTTACCAGTAGTCATTTTCCATCCTCCATTCTGTTGCTATGACATGAACATAGGAACACCATATATGACTGACAGTAATTCAAGTAGCATCTGGATCCCCAGTCTAACCTTTTGCGAAGGAAAAAGCTTTGTGGCAACTGCTAGGCCATATGCAAGAAGAAGACCTGCATGAAAATGTAATGCTTTTCTTCAGAGAAAGCAGCCTCATAGTTAACAGCAACTAATTTAATTCCTGGCCTATGCTGACTGGCACTATCAAACTCCCTTTCTAATTAATTTCATTCCTGTTGAAGGCATCTAACTTCACAAATGCCAGAAGTTAATCCTAGCCATCCAAAATAAATTAACTGTACCTGTACACCTGATCAGCCAGAAACCTTGCTGTCAAGAGAGGGTTCATCCTGCCCTGCAGTCAGCACACTGCTTAGTATTCAAGCCTATCATTCTCTTACTGGTCATCACAGCACAACTAGCCCCCCTTTACATTCAACAATTTTTTAATTTTTATAAAATACTTGCTATAAACATAGTTATACAATGCATGCTATATATTTTAAACCAGAGTTATGAAATCATGGTAGGAGGAACAGTACATGTGAAAACTTACGGCCAGTCACTACTGTTAAAAAATCTGCTGTTATTTTTAGATCTCTAGCTAATTCTCCCTCACCTTCACGAGCTTCTGTCTAATCCATTTCTCACCATTAACTACCTTAAAGATACTTGAATAAAAGCCTTTCATCACATACTTCCAGCTCTATGCCCAATGGAAAATGACTATTCCCGCCTTTCCAGGACATTCCTTGAACTTAAAAGTTAAGAGAGCTTTAATGGTGTGATACACACCTTCCAGCTGCAAGTTCAAGCACTATATAACTCTTGTCAGAAGAATTACCACCTTTCCTAAAAAGGCTACCACACCACTGAAAAATCCTCCAGGCCATTGTGATCACTGCTTTTTTGAAATAATCACAGAATATAATCTCCATTATGGTTAAAAAACTCTAGAACCTACATGAATCTCTTTGTCAGGCATAGTTTATAAATACTAATTTTTAAGATGTAGAATCTGAAGCTTACTTTCTCTTATTATTACTCTATTTTTTAAGTTGTAATTTATCGATAGAGACATTTTGTCTTTTAACACACAACCCAGAACCTTACGCTGATGGAAACCTTATTTGCAGTGCACTATAGACATCACTAATATTATGAAAAAGCAAATAGCTTGACTGTAACCTGACCTCCTGCTCAAAAAGTTAAATTATTCAACTCCCCCCCACTACAATAGAATTAAGTGCTTAAAGTATGACATAGAAGAATATAAGACAGCTATTCGGCTTTCATGGCTCTGATTTCCATAAAGGAACTAAACAGCTTGAAAGTCTTTGGTATTCATTTGTATTCTTCCTCAAAGAGAAAACACTCTTCTGCTTTGACTTAGATTTTGAAAAATTAACCCAAGTGTACTGTAGAAATGGAGATTTAAAAAAATGGGTTTCTATCATATTTCAGAAGTCACAGATATTCAAAAACATTGTAACATGGAAAGTATTTATATCACTGTCAAAACCAGATGTCAGGTCTTCCTGCTACTAATCTTGTTCTCAGACTAATAGAAGCCACACTTGAACTTGAAAGGAGAAAACTTTCATGAAAATACTATTCTAAAGATATGTTTAAACATATGGGTACCTCAATTAATCTGCATTTACTTGAAAATGCCTATAAATTAGAAGTTTTGAGTCAATTAAAAAATAGCAAGGACTCAGTGAGCCTGAGCCATCATCTACTGCTTGCAAACTGAATATTGGTCACATACTTGTAAGACTTATAATTTACAAACATATTTGTAAATATACTATTTTGTTTTCTGTTTCCTGTAAATTAGCAAGGAATAAAATTGACTGAAAAATTAAAACTGAAAATATTTCTCCTGCGCATATTTCAATTTTGC
Organism: Dendrocincla fuliginosa; assembly: GCA_035047845.1. Taxonomy (NCBI): domain Eukaryota; kingdom Metazoa; phylum Chordata; class Aves; order Passeriformes; family Dendrocolaptidae; genus Dendrocincla; species Dendrocincla fuliginosa. The sequence continues at coordinate 131,632,705 of JAWWMO010000083.1, read as the reverse complement.
TTATGTTTTTTCAAAATGTGATCTTTCAGTACATGAAAGAATAATTCAGAGAAACTTCACATTTACCACTGGAACTCTGTCGCAAAAACCATGTAAGAGACAGGGCTTCTGTTAGAGACCTCATCAAATACCCTGAGCACAGCTTTGTCCCTCCACTACTATGTGGCTCCTGTCAGGGAAACAGCATTTGATGGTTCCTGAGTGATCATTTAAGAATAGTTCTTCTACTATTCAAAATGGTTATATTTCTATATGTTGTATTCAACAGACAGTCAGGCACTTGGTTTAAAAGAGTGGTGAAAGGAAGCAGGTAAAACACCATCACGACACTTTGCAGAGAGGTTTCTAGGCTGACAGAAAGTGAGCTGAACGCACTCTGGACCATATAACCAAAACTCCCATGAGTGCAATGAACCCAGAAAACTTGCTGTGCAAAATTAAGGTCTGGCTGCCTCTCCCAGGGAGAGTCCTACTCTCTCACTTATGAAAGCATTTCCACAGACTTCCACTGCCATACTAAAGAATCTGAAAAATGTTTTCCTATATTTGGCAGTGTTTTTAAGAGACTGGCTGATATTGATTCCACTCCTTTTCTCATTCTCTGCTTGTAACGTTTGCTTTTGCTGAGTCACATTGTGCATGAGAATTCATTTTGCTCTCTGAAGCAGCTCTGGCTCCAGCTCTTTGAAAAAAGATCTTTTTCTAACTTCTAAGCAGTTCCAGTTTCTACCAAGGTCTCTTTTAGCACTTCTTCTATATTATCTAGCTTTATACTAAATTAATCTTTTGATCTGTCTGTAGCCTCTCCTTAGTTTCTCACCTCCTCAAAACAAGATGAAGAATGTAAGCAAGCAATGCACAATTCACAAGTTAATTAATTTATACAGCCTACTCTGATAAAAAGGTGTTTATTTCATTTTTTGACCAATACAGTTGTAAACACATTGCTCTGTAGTACATCTACAACTCAGACACCTAAGCAATTCACTTAGTAAAGTTCCATTCCTCATTCATTCCTTAGTAAATATTCCATTCCTCACTTCAGCCATGCCTTGAAAATTCTATTTTATAGCAATCATACTTTGGATCATTAGAATATCTTTCAGCAAAATATCTCCAAACAATAATGAATTAATTTACAATGATTAGAAAATCTACTGAAGCATGAGACTGGTAGTGCAGATGTTGATCTCTAGTAGATTTTATCTGAAAATACGAATTCACTGACTTCAGGCTTGTATGAATGGAATGAAAGGAAATCTGTAGTAAGAAAACATTAACATAATTAAACCCACAACTGATAAAAAAATTTGCTTTGACCTCCACATTATTGCACAGACATACAAAACAATACAGTTCTTTTCTATACAAGCAATTCAGCAAAAATTCAGCACTGCAGCAGGGCTAATTTCAATTTGTGTGAAGAAAAGAGTTATAACATGGAAAGAATGAGTAATTGCTGAACAAAACTAGTGATTTTAAGTATCATTTGCTAATCTACAAACATTTAGGTAATAAGTTTGTTTTGTTTTGTTTATTAAGTCCAGCCCATCGCAGATAGGAAAATTAGACTACTGGTAAAGACTACTTTATCCTCCTTTACTTTGACTGAATATTCAGTGGCACTGAATATATTCTGATTTTAGGGAACTGCAAGCAGAGAAATAAAATAACTATATTTTAATCTGAGTGTTCATTCAGCTAAATTGATGAATTCTTACCTTTTACAAGTAAGTGGAACATTCTGATTTTTTTTATTATTTCTACTTTTGAATATTTTCAAAATTTGTATTTTGCTAATTGTTTTCACTTAATAGATAAACAAGAAATATCTCACCTACTTTTTCAATAAAAAAATTAGTGTTAAAAAAGCAGCTAATCATAAAAACATTAGCAAATGGATTCAATTGTATTCAAGCATAATTGGCCAGAATGTGCATTCTTGTTATCTGTATCAGTACTGACACCACAGAAATAAGTTGCAGAAGAGAGTAATCAATTAACAACTGTCATACAGCAGGATTCAAATTAGTTTAAAACCTATGGTATGAAAAGAATAGCAGGTCACAGAAACATTAAAACAATATGGAGTAAATACAATACTGAGCTGTTAGTAAAAAGCACAAATAATACAAAATACAAGGACATTTCAAAATTCCACATATAGTATTTCTATTAAAAGATCTTTTCAAGAAACTAAAGTACGAGACTTTGTTAATGATAATATTCTCATATATTTGAAGCACAAGAAAAAGTTTTTCTATTGAGCTTTTTTGCTAAAAGTAAAAAATATCTTCCTAATCATCCCCCAAAAGAACGAAAAAATGCTGAGTGTTAAACATTGGTTTCACACAACACATTCAGCGTCTCTCTTCCTTGCTTTACCTTTTGATCAGCCACTGCACTTCTGGGAAGGAGGAAGCCTCGGGTTCATGAGAATACATCAATTTCTGTTCTCGCTAGCGCTTTCATTTAATCCTCTAGGTTCAGTGAAATCACATGAACAGTGTCTTAATTTTGAGACACAATTTTTTAGATATATTTTACAATCCTTTCCCTTCCCCAAAAATACTATTACAAAATATAAGGCATCTAGGAAAAAAATAAAGTCTAATATATGAAACAACAGTGATTCAAGTCAGAGAGCTGACCCAATGGGAAGCTATTGAGAGCATGAGAGGAGTGTTATAGTTTAATGCTGTTACCATGTGCTGTATATAGCTGGAGGTCAAGTAAGAATTTACCCTGTAAGGAGGATTATGGTACTTAGCTGATTAGTGCCTTGCTACAGTACTATTGCCTACAAATGTACATGTTGGTCAGGACATTTCATTTAAACCATTTTTCAAATTGTGCAGTTCCAGTATTGCATGTTTTGTGATACTAGTTCCAGCATTTGCTTTGCATTCTAGGCCTCAGATTAAGTTATATAATATCTATTAATTTTAGTTTGTAAGAAGTCAAATTTTGACATAATTTTCAACCATTAGGCTAAAATAGCTGTGCCATCTACTTCAGTCTGATGTGCTTAACATGCTGTAAAACTGAAAATACCTTTTCTTACATATCGCATTAAAAAAACCCAACCAAATAAAAAAAACCAGTGAAAATCAATAGACTATTTCCAGTATATACATTCAAAATACTGTGAGAATGAGATAATAGAAAGCATATGTGTAGACAGCCTTATTTACATTAAATAAATTATAGACTCATTTTTCCACAGCATCTTGTATCTATGCAAAACAGCTTACAAATAAATTATGTTTAATATACTCCACCATGCACAACCCAAATCTGACTGTAATAAATTTAAGCCATGATAAAGTGGCATGACATGGGAAAAATACAGACTTAAAAGCAACCTATTCTTTTCTTCTCCTCAATAATAGTGAGTTCAGATTCCTACAAAAGGCATTCTGACACCAATTTTTTTTCCCTCAATCATCACAGAAAATATATCATAATACACTTTTATGTATACATAATTTTATCTCATTTTGAATCTAATCTTTTTAAAGTGTTTCAGTTTCTTAATGCAGGGATTGTTTAGCAGGTGCTTTTACTAGTAGATGAAAGTATCCTATTTCTTCAAAGAGAACCTTTAAGTTTGATGAAGAGGAGAATTTTCTTTCACAGAAACACTCCATTATTACTAGGGTATTGTCACCACTATGTAAAAATTATAGGTTCTTCAATAATGTCCAAACCAAGAAAATATAAACAACATGAACTATCATTTGAGAATGGCTTTACCTAGAAATTTCTCTAGAAGTGTTTTGTACTGCTGAACTCCTAAAGCTGTAATTTTACTAATGAATGTGAGTCATTGTATCTTTTCTTTGTTTTTTCCCTCTCCATTGTGTCCACAATTACAATATATATATGATATCATACAATGAACTTTGGTTTTAAAATATCTCTGTGATTCATATTTCAGTCTGAAGGAGATTAAATAGATCATGCTAAGCTGTTTTGATGCCTCCTCCACAAAAGAGCAAGCAGAAAATCACCACTGTGGAAATGTCCGGTTTCTTCAGTAATGGGAAGTAAAGACCTATTATTAAATCTAGTGAATTAGGTCTGTGGTGGCTCAACAATGAATGATGAGCTGTCTGCAGCAGCTTCTCCAAGACAAGGCTGTCAGACTAAACGTGTTCATGCAAGGGAACATCAGCTGGACCACTACGAAATGAGACAGGTGCATTCAATAATTCTTAGAAATTACCTGAGTACATAAAACTCTAAATTTCCTATTCAGCTGTCATTCTCAACGCACTGGTGAGATAGGATTAAATGTCAGGATTTTAAAACAGCACTTAAGACTATGTAACATAGAAGCAGATCACAAGTTTATGGAAAAATTATTCACATTTCTACAAAAAGCTATAGCGCCTCTAATATGTATTAGCAGGACATGATTCCACAATGTTTTTCAAGCAAAAGAATTTTCTCCACAGTAGATTAAGCTCACAATCTACAGTCATGTGAGCCCAAATGTGCAGGATCGAATTTAGGACTGCCTAGACAGAACTCCTTCAGTTTAGATCCCCGGGCTCAAACAGAAGGTAGGTCCACCATGTCTGTGCTACCTACCTGGGTTTTCAGAGGTGCTATCTGAAAAACTTCCCACTGTGTAGTAACATCATGTGGATGACAATGACCTGGTTTCTGAAAGTCTGAAAAGCCATCCTTAGATACCCAGTTCAGATGCCTGAATTAGGTATTCCTAACAAAGCTACTTTGCTTTTCTGCAGAGCTGAGACCTTCTCTGGATATTGCTGCTCTGGATCTCTGATCTCCTCTTAGAGATATCTGCACTAGAAAGAGGCACAATGTGCAGCTTTCCAAAGGAAAAAACTTACTCGTGGATCTTTGTAAGAATCCATATGGAAGATCACTAGCTACTCTAGAAGGAAATGAACACTTGGACATGAAAAGGGTAACCCTGGCTACCTACAGCTTTTATACAGACAGGTAGCACTCAGTTAAGATGACAACAGTACAGAACGTATAGAGGAAAATACCGACCTCTTCTAGCAGGAAGCAAACCAGTGTTAAATAGTCCTTATAGAATTACTAGAAACAAAACAGCAAAGAATAAAATTCACTGCAGTACATAACTAGGTTTCTTCCAAGAGAGCTGGGTGGGAATCAAAGACACTTTAAAATGCAATAACTAAAATAAACCTAAAGAAGCCCTTAGATATATTCTGCATTCTATTGCAATAAAGGTAGACTTAATTACTCTACTTTTACTTAAAAAAGAAAATAAGACATCAGCTTTATATATTTCACAGGAGAAATGGATGCTCACTTTGTAACTTCATGTGTATATAAACATCCCAACTAATTGATGCTTTACAGTTCCTGTCGGCAACATTACCTGCTTTACTCAATAAACTAGTTCTCCATAGGTTTCTGCAAAGCCAAGATACAAATGATGAAATTGTAACCAAAGTTAAAGCTATGTATTAACAGATTTTGGACCTAACATTGGTCATTTTTTCCATCAATTGCAGTATTTCTAAAAACGGTATGAGCATAATCAAAAGGCCTGACAATACCAACTGGACTCAATTGGCAAATGGTTACAAAACACCGAGAGGGAATTGTTCAAGTCAAACAGGTTCTTAGCACCTTCAATAACACAAGTGCAGATGATACAAAACCTGGAGGAACTATTGACTCCCTCGAAGGCAGGGAGGCCCTTGAGAGAGACCTCGACAAATTAGAGGGCTGGGCAATCACCAACCATGTGAAGTTCAACAAAGGAAACCCTGGGGTTCTACACCTGGGATGGAGCAATCCTGGATGTGTGTACACATCTGGGAAATGAGATGTTGCAAAGCAGGGCAGGAAAGGGACCTGGAGGTCCTGGTTGATGGCAAGTTGAATGTGAGTCAGCAGTGCCCTGGCAGCCAGGAGGGCCAACCCTGTCCTGGGGGGCATCAGGCAAAGCATCGCCAGCCAGTCAAGGGAAGGGATTATCCCACTCTGCTCTGCACTGGGGTGGCATCATCTTGGATATTGTGTGCAGTTTGGGGCACCACAATGTAAGAAAGATATTAACCTCTTAGAGAATGTCCAAAAGAGGGCAATGAAGATGGTGAAGGGCCTTGAGGGGAATTTGTCTGAGGAGCGGCTGAGGGCATTTGGTGTGTTCAGACTGGAGAAGAGGAGACTGAGGGGAGACCTCATTGGAGTTACAGCTTCCTCATGAGGGGAAGAGGAAGGGCAGGCACTGATCTCTTCTCTGGGGGGATCAGTGACAGGACCTGACTGAATGGCCTGAAGTTGCACCAGGGGAGACTTAAGTTGGATATTAGAAAAGGGTTCTTCACCCAGAGGGTGGTTGGATGCTGAAACAGGGAAGTGGTCACAACACCAAGCCTGACAGAGCTCAAGAAGCGTTTGGATGATACTCTCAGGCACATGGTGTGACTCTTGGGGATCATCCTGTGCAGGGCTAAGAGCTGGACTTGATGATCCTTGTGGGTCCCTTCCAACTCAGCATATTCTGTGATTCTGTAAAGCCTATTATAAAAGTTACAGAGCAGTCTCAATCACTCAGTCTTAAAAACAGTGTGATCAATCAGCTAAGGAAACACAGAAAGGAACAAGAAAAAATTAACAAAACAAGAAAAAAGTAAAGGGAAATAATGATTTAAAACATTTTGTGAAGACAAGAAATCTTCTCAGGGCTGATGACTTCATCACTCTCAGGACTATTATTACTCATATGAACAGCTTTCAGAAGTGAATAATCACAAGTGATTTCAAAGGGGACATGTGAAAAGCAGTTTTATAGCCTGATTCCATGACCAAGCTCAAGCACCAGCTTAAGAGGGGGTTTTTAATACATATTACTTCCAAAGATCAAGAGACAATTAATCCTCTGGACTTCTTTCTTAAGCTCACTAACTATTAAAGGGAGCTTCAACACAGATTTGTTTTCCTTTCCTGATCCCCTCTATTGTCAAGTTACCTGCTGTCTAACAATAATTATGCTAGTTTCATGTAGCACAGCAAAAGGTAAATACTCCAAATATTCTAACACAGAGGTTTATTTGTTCTGGTGTCCAAAGACCAAACTTAGGTTTCTTCCAGTAACACAACCTGCACATCAGTTTTATGGCAAAACCTGTTTTCTGCTTATGCATTTTTTAAACTCTCCAATTCTTTTTATGTTTAGTAGTTGACTGGCATATTGAGGCCAATAATACCAGGTGGCAAAAGAGGAAACAAATAGAAATGCACCTTATATAGATATGCTTTCCATATTTTAGGTAGTCTTCCTGAATCCACATATATTCCTGTTCTTTGCCATCAAAAGCATCTTGTGATCATGGCAAAATCACATTACCACCACCAGGGATCCATCTATATTCCTGTACCACTTTTTAATAAGAGGGTTTCAGATGCAGTGCTGTGATTGTGGCCAACTTCAAATCAGATCTCTTCTATTAGAGAATCTACATCAGGACTTCCAATAAAGCATATTTTTAAAGCATTTAACTTCAGAGCCTTTTCCTGAGAGATCATACTATCTTTCTGGGTCATCTTTTATGACACCTTCTGAGGATAGGCAACAAAAAAAATCAGGCATTGGATTGAACAGTATCTCTTCATATGAACGGGACTAATGGAGGCTTTTTTCAAGTAATGATTCAAGATCAGCATGAATTGAACCACATTGATATCAGAAGTGGATAATAAGCAGATAGCAAGACTGAAAACGGCAATTTAAATTAGAAAACTCTCAGAATTCTTGGTTTGAGGTGATCCACACAAATTTCTTGCAGTAAGTATTACACTGAGGAATAGCAGTACAATTACTCTACAATTATTAACAATTACTTTTACAATTAGAAGGATTTAACATGCTATCTTCACCATTCTTATGCAATATTGTGTTGCAGATTGCAGAGTGGAAGATGCCTTGACTTTGAACACAAGTTCAGGTGACATCACAGCACTTGAGCAAAGCCTGCAGTGCTGCAGTTAGAGGAGGAAGTTTCAATGCTCATTGCCCATGCTCTCTTGTATGGAATCCATACTGCATGTAACACCAGTGCACATGTACTCTGACTAGAAATAGCACTTCATTCTTTAGATCAAAAAGAAGTCCATGGCAAATATAAAACCTTTATTTGTAATTCAGATGGATAATGCAAAGTAGGAGAGGGATTTATGACTCAATCGTCATGAAAATTTCAGACAAGTAGTTATGCAATAGATGGGCTACTGAGCATTCAGAACGTGACCACGTTCAGATTACTTTTCTATGCCTTCAGCGTAAGATGGAATGGAGAGACAGAAGAAAGAGGGAAAGATACATCTGCAAAACTTCAAAGAAAAGGCTGTGGGAAAAGAAATAGGAAGAGAGGAAAGAGAGCATGGGAAGCATAATCTGTACCTACTGTAAATGAAGTTCTCTTCATTACATTAGGAGGCCTATTTAGCAGTTCTGATATCAACAAATGTACTCCAGCAAGAAGTCTGAGATTCTCAAAAATGCCTAACATCTCAGTCCATATTTCACAGTTTTCCCAAAACCATTACTTAAAGACAGATAATCTTCACCAGAAAAACTATTTTCCTGTTATTACTTTTATCTCAGTAGAAATGCTGCTGTAGGGGATTTAAACCCTCTTTATAGCTTTTCCATAACACTCAGCAAAATAGCACTCTGAACTTCAGAAATCTATGTGAAAACCTGTTTAAAATAAATGTTTCTTAAAATAATAACCCCTGACTATAATATGATAAATTTTTTTCTGAGTAAATTGTAACATGGAAAAACATTAATAAGTCTGAATATTCTTTTTGAATATTCAGTATAGAAATTTTAATGAAAAAGTGAATGGTTGAAACAAAAATTTTGGTTTAACAAACAAATTCTTGAAGACCTTATTAAACTAAATTCTAGTAATACCAGCAATTTGCTGTAGTGTGACTGCAGAACATGCATTGTCTCATCTTTGAAGGATTAGTCACCCATTCCTTGAAGGCTGATGTTCCTGTCACATGCTTTGTAATGGTGGTTAATAACAAAGTTATCCAGTCAGGTTAACTATCAGCAGCCAGTAAGTTTTAAAAATAAAAATCATGAAATCAAGTGCATGTATTCATTCATACCCAGAGAATCCAAGAGAGTTCAACAAGATTTAAGACTGGGATTTTTACAAAAAGAGAACTGACAACAGGAAATAATTATTCCCTGTATCCCCGGATTTTTTTCATTGTAGTTGACTTAACTAAAACTTTTGCTTCTCGCTCTTGCTATGATAAGAATAAGAAAACAAATTCAAAGTATCAGGCCAAATGCAAAACGGTACATTTATAACAAAGTTTAATATGGCATTTATTATCTGTGATCATCTCCTGCTGATATCACTATTAACAATAATGTGACATCCTCTAAAGAAATCCAGATGCCTAAAGCAGCAAAAATAATCCATTAAAAAAAAAAGGGAAAAAAATCTGACTGCTAAAATCTCACACTAGAGTTTCTGATGAAAAGCAGAATGTCAGGGGGGAAATAACTCTGTATGGGTAGCTGCAGCCTTTACATTATGTGGTTATAATTCAGTATTGGTGGGAAGACTGATTTTTAGATGAACAAAGATATCCAAACAGACATAGCTTTAATTGTAATTCCAGGCATGATCAACAGATATTGCCAATTTTCAAAAGACATCCAGAGATCTGTCAGTGAGATGAAAGCTGGCTGAAACAATGGGCAATCATGCCATAAGTTTAATAAAGTTTCAAATCCTTTAACCAGTAGAGTGTTGACAATTCCGTAAGACATTTTCTCTGTAAACCAGTTTTCAGGGCTTAAACAGCTAACATCAAAATGCTCAATAAATGCATGTTTATGAACTCTGGCCCACTTTATATAGATCAAGATTTACACCCTTATATAAGTCATAATATTGTTATTTATTTTACCACATTCTTATCAGTAAAACAATTATTTCTGCTATGTTTTTATAATGAATATGAAACTAAGCATGGCAACTAACTGTCTTTAGAATTCAAATCTCTTTTCCTAAATCCCCAATTAAATTACTTCTGAAATAGGAAACAATTCGCCAGTGCCTGTAAAACACTTTTGAAATAAATGAACATAAGACTAAACACGTTATGCTGTTGTAGTTAAAAAGTGCAACTGTTTTTCTTCTCAGCATCTAATGAGGACATTGTGCAGGGCATAAAATGACTGCTGGATCAAAAATGCAAGAGGGGGAGAGAAGAAAAGATGCTCCCTTATATACTCTGGAATATTGCACCTACATTTGTCAAGTTTCCAAAGACATTCATAAGGAAATTTCTCATTTATCAAAATTCAGTATCCCCCTGAAGTATGATCCTCAGGCTTAAAAAGCCTTGGACATTTTTACATATATTTTCTCTCTTGAAAAATCATACTTCAGTGAGTTCATTAATTTGAGTTTTCTACACATCACATCTCTTTAAATCCGTTCAATCCCTTGTTTCCATGCCAATGAAGTTGGACCACCTTTTATTATTATCATAGAATAGAAAACATACCAAGATACAAATAAATTATATTTTCTAGTATTGAGAATGAAAATTACTTTTAGAATACATAAATTATTATTTTACTAACATTTCCAGCTTTCTGGCATAGATTATTTAATTATTTTTATCTATCTTTCCCCAATATTAATTATATAATGAAAGAATTATAAAAAGTAACCAGATTAGTGCCAAATTAGTTTTATATTC
>JAWWMO010000083.1:131588806-131621847 GCA_035047845.1 Dendrocincla fuliginosa | reverse complement strand
CAGATTAGTGCCAAATTAGTTTTATATTCTACTAATATACATTGGTTTTGAATACTTAAAGGGTTGGGTTTTCTCTCAGAAAGGGTCAGTTTTTAAAAATAACTGCAGTATTTAGTCGATATTCTCTAAAACTCCACACTTTTCATACTGGAGAGTACATGCTGGGGCTGCATTGTACTTTCCAGTTGAAAGAACAGCAAAAGGAGACAACTGCACATTTATTCTGATAGTCACTAGAAAAAGCCTTCAATCCCTGCAAAACAAAAACCTTACATGTTCCCTCCGAGGGACACAATAAAAATGTGAATATAACATCCTTTCAGCAAATAATGACTCATGCATTTAGTCTTTGTTCATTTTCTCTTCTGGCTCATATGAAATGCTACAAAATACTGGGTCACTGAATATACAAAATATAACTGCACACTAGTATCACAAAGACATGCTCCTTTACAGCATCTTTTAATAATAGGACAAGGCTAAGCAATTCAAAATATGCAATGCAGTCTAGTGAATAAACCATAAAAGTGATATGTCTCAGTCTATATTGTGGCTGTGCTTAAGAAATGTAATTAACTGGTGAAGAAACAACAGAAGAATCTAATCAGAAATAGATTTCTCAGAGAATTCAGTGCCCTGTACAAACACAGATGTTTTCAGCAGAATTCTCAGAAAAAACAAGTGAAAATAAAATCATCAGAGGAAAATATACAGCAATACATAATCAGTCTGCTTTTTTTTTATTTTCCAAAGTGCAGACACCAAAAGAGAAGAAATATCTAGAAAAATGAAGGTACTGGATCACTTATTCAGAAGCATTATGTTCCAAGAAAATTTAGGATAACCACAGACTTTAAAATCTCAAAAGGAAATTGAAATATTTTGAAAACTATTATCTTTACTCTTCTATGATCCACCAGATATTATGCAATAGTCTGGATACGTGAAAACGTAATTAGTTCTTCCACCTGTGCATATAATAAATATTTCATTTATCTACTTATTGTTTAGCCACTGCAGATTAGGGAGAAACATAAAAATTTCACAGGTAGAGGCAGACAGACTTTTTGCTACTTTATTTTTTAAGAGTAAAGGCAGAAAAAAAACCCCAAATTCAAACTCTGTTTTTACAGATAGCTTTTGCAGGCATCACTTTCTTAGATAAACCCTTTTACTCATCTATAGGGACTTAATAAGTTTGCCTTTTTGTAGGAATAATCATGAGAGGAGAAAAAAATAAAAAGAGAATAATTACTTACCTTACAGTGATTGGAGTTCTGTGAGATATATCACTTTGGTGCACAGATACCTCAGGCACTCAACATGTAATCTTAAGGCCATCAATATTTGTTGGGGCTGTACCTAAGTGCTCTGCCCGACTCCCTACAAGGCTTGAAAGGGGTGATGTGAGGTCCTGCAGCTCTCTTGCCACTGCAGAATCCAGATTCCTAAGTGGTGAGGAGGGAGGAAGGGCCATGCCTCCACACGCACAGGATGCCTCAAGGAACCACAGGTATTGACATCCGCTTTCTTTTCCAAATGACAGGTCATCAGCAACTCATTTTTGCTGACTCACAAACAGTAACCTGATATGCAGAATCTAGATGCTCCAAGTCCATCTAAAAATGATTCATACGGTTCTGCCAAAATGAGCAGCATACCTATAAGCCTCAAGTTCAGCGTGCTGATTTTCTTTTGAAATAATTCACTGGAGTAGTAAAAAAAAACAAACCAAAACCTGTCCCATAAAACACCAAATCACTCAATGATTCACAGGGCTTTATTCTAGACAGAGTGTCTTCCCAGAAACAAACCAAAAAAAAAATTAAAAGGGGGAAAATGTTGATTATGCTTCTGTAAGCTTGTTTAAAATTAACTACAGGGAAACATCATAGAAAGCTTATAACTCAGGGTTTCATAAACTTTCATCATAAATGTGATTTACAAAAGGAAATTTGAACATAAAAGTGATGCTGCCAAAGGGACATTGAATTTTAGTCTTCCTAGCAAAGAATGATTTTCTATACCGTTTTGCTCATTGAGCCTTATATTGCATTAATCCTGTTATCCCTATCTGTTTAAAATAATTTAATTTCTCTTTTACTGCCAAATGACATCAGAAATACAAAGAGATTACACTTTTCCTTGTATTTTGAGTTACGCATATAATGGTATTTTAGTAAATCATGTGTATCTCACAACAAGTGAATAAATACTATACCTAACATTATCAAGACTACTTGAAGATAAAATTACTATCAAGATAAAATTCATGACTAAATAAATTTCTGCTGTGTTCAGTCGCAATAAAACCTGATCTGTAATAATGAGTAATAATACACATAATGAGTATGTGTATTTGAAATCTCCTAGCCGAAACTTGGCATGTAGAGAAAAAATCAGAACTAAAAAACTAAATAACACATGTACCCCAAACCATATCATTCTGTGCCTTAAAATAAAAATCAAATCTAGTATATTTTAACCTAGAATTAACAGATTTTACTCCATCTGACATGCTACACTGTGATCTGCATTTAAATATCCTGCTTTGCAAAGAAAATAAATTTTGGTTCATTATCTCTGTACAATATGGAACAAGAACCATAATTTTCAATACATACCTTAATGGGTGCACAAGAGTTTCCAGCACATTAGATTTCTCAGTGTATTTACAAGGGGATATTCAAAAACTCTGTAAGTTAGACCAGAGAATCTGCTCTCCCCAGGTTCCCTCTTTAGTCCACGGAGAGAGGCAAAAGATTCTAATGGGCAATTCAGAACAAAAAACTAAGTTTAGGTTCTCTGAATCACCCCCTAGAGAACCCACCTCTCTCTGGTGACTATGAACAGAGCCAAGGCAGATGAGCTCCAAGCTAAAGCTAAATTTATGAGCTTCCTGCATGGTACCACATTGAGTCAAGTGTGACCATAGTCACATGGCTAAGAATTGGCATCTACATCTCGTTTGGACAATGCTTTGTGAAAAAAAAGAAGAATCATTCATTTCCATAGACAATTTCCAAAAATACTAACTGAAATTGAAACTTTTGCCTGATACTGAACATTGCATGTTAAGATGCCCAAACTGGCAATTATCATCGTCATCATTAAGACTCAATTGTAAATCCAGAAGAAAAGCAGCCTAAAAACATCATCAGTGTACTTTTCAATAGAACAGCTGCCTTTTTTACATTAAAAAATATTAAATTTTCATTAAAGCAAATGGAACAACAAACCACAGACCCAAGTGACTGGGTGATCTCCCCTCACTGGAAAAAAACAGTAGTTTAGGTACGCCAGAGCAAGCTCCCTAAACCACCAGTCAGTCCCCTAAACTCAGAGAATCTAAGAAATTTTAGATGATTCTTCTGATAAGAGATTAATTATTTTTCCCTAAAACTGTTTTTTTCTCTTTTACTCAAAAGGAAGACTATACAGCTAAGATACAGACTTTTAAAGTCAAACAAAATGAAGACAAAATGAAGCCAAAACCACTATTTCAAAAAAAAAAAAAAAAAATTCCAAAACAGCCAAAGGAAAAGGCAAAGGCAAACCAATCATGTAGGAAAATAGGGAATATAGGAATAGGAAAACCATGCTCTAAGCTGTAAGATATGTGAGAGAAACACAAGGTTTGTATAGAAATGAGTACAACGGAAAAAAAATAGACCTGTCCTTAACTTTAGCATCATTATTGTATAGGTAGGGTGGTGGTGGTGGAATACATGTGATGCAGCTTCTGCATCATGAATTGAGACCAATGGCGTATTGATCTAAAATTAAACAAGTAGTACTACCTGTAGTTATGCCTGATCTGGATGCTGGTTAAGAGTCTGTCTATTTCTAACATTTTGTCAATGATTACACAACTTCTCATGGCATGAAAAGTTAAAATACATTAGACAGTATTAAACCAATTTGTTTAATAGGACCCCTGTGCATCTGGGTCTCCTTTTGATGGTGTTCTCACTAAGTAACAAGAATTGCATAAGCTGCTTATTTATAACTGGGACCGAGAGCACTTCATAGAAACATAGAAAGGTTCACATTGGAATTGATTTTGAAGCTCCTCCTGTCCCAACCCTCCAACCATGGGCCAGCATGCCTTCCACTACACCAGGTTGCTCAGAGCCCCATCGAGCCTGGCCTTGAACACTTCCAGGGATGGGGCATCCACAGTTTCTCTGGGCACCCTGTGCCAATGCCTCACCACCCTCATCTTTTTTTTTTTCTTTTTTTTTTTCCTTTTTGCAATCTAAATCTACTCTCAGTTTAAAACCATTGCCTCTTGCATTGTCACTATATAGGCCCTGGCAAAAAGTCTTTCTCCATCTTTCTTATAAACCTATTTATACACAGAAGGCCTCAATCAGGTCTCCCTGGAGCCTTCTTCATTATTTGATGTTTCTCTAAGATCTTTCAAGATTAATTAGAGTCTTAGAAAACCATAAAATCTCTTATAGTACAAGAATTAAAGTTGATAAAATATAGTCTATTTTTACTTCACCTCACGTTGCACTTTGTATGCTGTAAAGCCTAGCACACATGCATTGCTCTCTGAGGTTCAAAGGGTACCTGTCCTGCACTGGTATCTATTCCATTATTCTGAAGAAAAAAAAAAAGAAGATATGTTTGACATCTATATTTCTTGCCCCTGTCTCATTTCTCTTCTTGCTGCCTAACTCACATATTGTCTATCACTGTAACATATCGGATAAAAGGGATGAGACCATCTGGCACGAATGTTCTTTCTCTCTCTGAATAACTGACAGCCAGGGTGTTGACATTGCCCTCCAAATGTCCAATGTGAACTTTGAGACAAAAAGAGGATTGACTCAAACCTCAACAAGTTTAAAGCATGATCTTAAAGCAAGGCCTTTTTTCCTTGATAATGGCTCAGCTGGTTTTGGATTATTTTCCAAAACTGTATCAGAGAATTTTTGCGAAATAATTCAGAGAGCTTTGAATTTATTTTAGTAAATGACTTCATGGAATAATTTAAATATTGGGAAACACTGAAGGACTAATAAAACAGTTGTTACAGGATTGATGTATCTTGAGTAAATGTTTTTAAATTTAAAATATATCTTTTTAGTTCATGTTAACAAGATTTCAAGACTTCTAAGCAAGCAAATATTCTTTTACATCTTTTCATCAAACATTCATAAAATTTTACTGGAAAATAGCTCTAAGTCAAAAGACATTTTGTAAACTGAAAAGAAGCTGAATATTGATTAAGTGTTCCTGGAGGGTTCTGATTTTTGGATTGATATTTAATAAAATTATTTTGCATTAGTCATTCAATTTTTCAGTTTTTAACCCTGAATTATGAGTATCTCAAGGCTTTGCCTAAAAATATAAGAACAATTTCATGTAACTGTTTACTTTAACTGAGTCAAAATTAGTATTCTGGATATGCTATGGAGCCTTAAATGACATATAAAGCGAGTCACAGAATCATAGATTGGTTAGGGTTGAAAGAGACCTTAAAGACCATCTAGTTCCAACCCTCTTGCAATGGGCAGAGACACCTTCCACTAGACCTGGTTGTTCCGAGCCTGACCTTGAACACTTCCAGGGACGAAGCATCCACAATTTCTCTGCACAACCTGTGCCAATGCCTCACCACTTTCACCAAAACTTTTCTTTTCCTTTTGTCTTATTCTAATCTTTCTCTTTCAATTTAAAGCCACTGCCTCTCACTATTACTATGCTCTCTCATAAAGAGACCCTCTCCATTTTTGTTGTCTCCCCTTCAAGTAGTGGAAGGTGCTATAAGTTCTCCCTAGAGCCTTCTCTTTCCTAAGCTGAAGAATACAAACTGTCTCAGCTTGTCCCCAGAGGGGACCAGCTACAGTGCACTGACCATCCTTCTGGTCAGTGCCTCAGTTCCTCCTCTGGAACAGGTCTCTGTGTTTCTTGTACTGTGTTTCTTGTACGGGTGGGGTCTCATGAGAGCAGAGATGAAGTCCATGAACTTCCCCTTGACCACACTTGTGATGCAGCCCAGAATAGGAGTGGCTTTCTGGGCTGTGAGCACACACTGCCTTGAATACTAGAAAAATACATATTTCTAAAGTGTATGGATGCCTTATGAAATAATCCAGATTACTGTGACAATTTATCGATGCCAGTTTAGATACAATTAAGTTAAGGCCACTGCAAAAAATTTTATGGAAAATTCTAGATTTTGTTAAACAAAGACAGCTGCACTCTGGTTTTTTTCAGTTGACCTGCAAAAGCCAAACAGAGAAATAAATTTTAAAAGTCAATGGTTTTAGTGTGAAATTTTCCTGCCAATATGTGTTTTTAAATAGTTTGCTGAAGTACTATATTATTATCTCAAATACAATAGCCAATCCAACAGAACAGTTTCAGCCAATTTGCAAAATGGTAAATGCTGCTGAGTATAATAACTTTCTCAAGTGCTAGTGAAATATAAATTATTATTTTTCTGAGAGTCATTACCAACTGACTTGAGTAGGCATCTTTTGCAGTCAGTCTTGAAAACCCCTACCAGAGTCTGAACTTGGATGCCTTCATTAAGATATTTGACTGAGTTTAAGCATTAATGTGAACTGACAGACTGACTGGCTCATGTTCACAAGGTCAAAATGCAGGGCCGTGTTAAATACACATAGTTACACAGTTCAGGAAAGAGATTCTTGTGTGAGTTAATTTCATTTCAATAGAGTTTGTAATGCTGTATTGCTTTCTGCACTTCCTGACTAAGAGATTCTCAGCTGGTGAGTCAAGAAAAGCATGTTTCCTAAACAAGCAATGCTTAAATATACACTTGAAAGTCACACATGGTTATTTAGGAACCATTTTTGTATTATCACATGTAATTTTTATTTACTGGGATTACACCCAATAACACTCACAGCTGTATCAAAGATTAGTTACTGCCCCTTATCTAATTTGTTATGTCTCCTCCTTAATAAGCATCTTCAGTCACCTTTTTTTCCTCTTTATTCAAGTTATTTAATAAGAGATATCTTTTAAATTTTTGGAAATCATTTACAAACTTCCTGTGTTATGCAGCCAAGAGGAAAAACCAATTTTATTACCACCTAATGTTCATCAAGCCCAATCACTTAGATCCAAGTTTTAAAATTTTTATACTTCACTGACTTTTCACACTTCAATCAAGCTGCAGCACATTCTTCCCCAGTTTCAACACACTCTCATACTGGGAAATTATGGTATTACACTAGCTCCAAAAGGACTTCCTTGAAACTTGCCTTCTTTAGAGTCCTCAGAATCCAAACCCAAATATTTATTTTGAAAAAGAAAATGGTAAGTTCTGTAAGCAGCTAATTTGGCACACACCAGGTATAAGGATCAGAAGAGTAAATATTCAGAAAACTGGGAAATAGCTTAGATAAACATTCCTTTCCTCATCCTCAGTTAAAATATGCCCCAATATTATTTGCCTGTAGACTTTCACAGCAATATATATATGTGTGTGTATATATATATATTATGCTTTATAGGTAATTCACATTTTTTTGGGAAGTAGAGACAAAATGAAAATTAAAATCCCATAACACTTCATTTTTAATGCTAAAATCAAAATACAGAAATGTCATTTTTAACCTTTGTCATGAAAAGAGGTGGAAGACAGAATAATATATATTTAGAGTCCATTTAAAAAAAAAAGAGAGAGAGAGAAAACAACTTGCATCAATATTAAGTATAACTGTTGGAAAGTAAAGGCTTTTATGATGATATTAAAAAAGGAATAAGAATATTTTAAGAGCAAATTATTTCTTTAAAGACAAATGAAGGCTCAATTCCTAGTAAAACGTGCAGAATGTGCAGTGGTCCATAAGTCATTTACTGGGAGGAGGTACATGATTAAATGTAAATTTCAAATATGTTACATGAACATTTTGGTAATACAATTCACTTTTGTTCAGAGAGAGAAAAGGATGTTTCAGTAAAGTACAGTCTAATACAATATATCCAGATCAACTAGTCAAATAATCCAGGCACTCCAAACTATGAAAAACTTGTAGTTACAGCATAATGAAATCTGAAATATTTTGCATTCTGATCATTCTCAACATTCTCAATTGTGCTTTCACAGCTCACTGCAACCTTAGTCAGCTCTTCATCTCAAAATGACATCAACTTCAACTAAAATTTTAGCATTCACATTTTGTTCTTTCAAGTTACTAAATGTTAATTGACTGTAAAGCAATTTAGAGAAATAAAAAAAAAAAGACATCAAAAACTTGATTAAAATTCCTCTTTTTCCATCATTAAGGAATAAGCCCTGCCTTTTTGGTAATGGAGCATTATACCATGCACTATATTATGCTTTACTATGTTCCACATTCTGTTACATGAATATTTAAGTTTAACATACTCGTGCCTCACATAGAAAGCCTATTCAACCATTCAGCTAGTCAAAAATAATGTGAGAAAAATAAAATGTCTTCATAAAATATGCTTAATATCTTTTATCTTTCATAATGGGACATGCCAAGTGAAAAAAAAAATCATTTGGCAACCAAAAAATATGAGAAAAAAAGATATAATTATCATTTTCTTTTTAAGCCACATTTTCATATGTAGGAATATCCACATTCAAGCCAGAGGCTACATGAATACCTTACCAGGCAGAAAACTTGATGAACCAATTAATTTACACTGTGATCTCACTTAAAAATTTACTTCCAAAAATAATGCTTCAGCAAGGAAGGCCTATTTTGTCACATTTACCTAAGAGATATGAGGAGCTTGTCATTAGTCAAAGAAAAAAAAGAAGTAACAGGAGAAGGTAAGAGATACCAATTTCAGCTGTGTAAGCATTATATGTATAGCAGTTTGTGATTCAGACTGGCAAATGAAGTAAAAAAAAAAAAATAAAGAATACAATGGTTCACAAGGGATTTTCTCCTAAATGAAGCTTCAAACAAAAGCTCAAGTTGCCTATGGGAGCTAATTACACAGGCTTCAAAGAGAGTTGGTGTAGGTGTTTAAGGGCATTGAGAGTAAAAATAGAAGCCTGAACAACTAGTAAAGTATCTCTAATCCAAACTATTTTAAAAGTAAAAACCCCCTATATATATTATCTCTATGTAATCTATATGTAATGTACAGATGCATAACTAACAAATTATCCTTAAGCACTATATGGTTAAGATGTAAGGAAGGAAGAACAGAGCAAAACCAATCCTGTTTGCAGTAAATTGAAGTCCAGTAATGTATAAGCAGACTAACACATCATGTCTGACATTTCTTAACAGACATTCCCTTTATGATGATCCAATACCAATAACAACAGAACGTAAAGCTATGGCCCAGCAGAACCCCTACTGAGAGCACAGAAAGTACAGCGTCCCCAGTATCCAGGCTTTCACTTTGACTCAACTACTGTTTATTCATTAAGTATCTAAAAATTCATAGGAAGTAATCCAACAGGCTACTTAAGGATGCATTGCCCAAGCAGAAGGAGCACTCACAGTACATCTATCCAAAGGGATAGTAAATGGTGTCTTTAGAGGTGGAAATGTGTGAGACAGGATATGGGACAGATGAGAATGGACAAAAATATTCTTCAGCTGTCAAAGACAACGTGTCATCTAAACTGTATTCTGAGCAGGCCAATTGATGACTCACATATTCAAAGTTAGGCACGCACTTCCTCATCTTCCTGCACATGGATAGTCACTTGCATTTTTAAAGCTGTGTTTTATCATATTCATTTCATTATAGATGGTATTTTTCTAAGACTCATCCTATTTTACCCCTTTTATCAACTCAGGTGCGGGCAACTACTCTCACTTAGCATCATTAGAGTATTTCATTCACATAATATTAACCTCTAGATACTTTTATTAAAGTGTAGCATATGATCAGATCACACAAATCTGCATGTTATTCGCCTGTCTCCCATCCTGAACATAATCATTTATCCTAACCCACTGGATGATGTCATTCCATCTCCATTCATTAAATGAAATTGTACTTATGCCCAGATGACTTGAAATTAAGTAAAACAACTTAAGAGATTGCATTGAACTCTTCTGTAGAGCGCAGTAGGGCCCTGTATACATCTACTTATTCCTTAAATATTTTATTATTTTACTGGGAATTGAAGCTGGCTGTAGGAGATGGAATTTGTCAGGCTTATATGCCAGAGTTTTGAAGAGTCATACTAAAATCCTTTCTCATTCACCTACATGTTTCTATTAACTTTTAAAGCTGTGCAAATGCAAGATAGCAACTAGGCAAATTAAGCTGAAATTCTTTTTGATATTTGAAATCGTCAACCTAGTGAATACAGTTGGAGAAAGGCAACAGTGTATAAGAGAATTCACAGGGTCTCATCTATCTCCTAGAGAAGCCAGAGTGCGATTTTCTTGTGATCTCAGTAAAAGTTAAATTCAGCTACCAAAGCAAACAAAGGCAGCTGAGTACATAGAGTAGTAAACACAACAGACCTCCAAGCAACACTTACGTTACCAGGGACTGAATATCTGGGGACCACACTTGAAGGAAGAAGGAAACACTTTAAAAACAAGGAAAATTCTGAGCTTCTCTACCTTTCTATCTCCTTCCACCACATTGCACGTGAGCATTATACAGCCCTTAAAGCCAGCATTTGTAGGGCTGGGAAAAGGTAGACTCAACACTCAAGAAAAAGGGTCCTCAAAAGCACCAGAAAAGGCAAGAAAGCAGAATCAGAGGAAGATCGCACCTTTTTGATCAAACTGTGCAAAATATCTTATGACAAATTAATCCACCATGTGAACCTGGGAGGTTTGGATGGCTAATAATGCTGTAGAATTGTAAAAATACATACCAGACTGCCAAGTTTCCTATTTCTCCTTCATGAGCACAATATGTGTGTTGATAATATTCAGTATAGATGACTGCTAAACACACTCAAATACTGACATGACAGTTTTCATGTATTTATTTAGAATACACTAAAAACTGACCACTAAAAATTGCTATACAAATCTTACAGTAATGTTTAGATAATAAGATGGCTGGTATGTTAAAGACCATGAAAGGCAAAAATAAACCAAACACAACTTATAAAAGGACATAAGCTATTTTCTACTCAAAAGCCTAAAGCATTGTGGTTACTTTTCTGAAGTATCAACTTCAGCAGCCAATAGCGGTCAAAAGCATAGAACAATGCTTTGAAATGGTGAAAAGAAACAGTGTAGGCTGATGGAAGAAGATGTCAGTTAATAAAATCATGCATAAAAAGGAAAAGAGAAACAGGAAACACTCACAGCATCTCACAACAGAAGAAAGACAATACAAAAGTGGTGCTTCAACAGGCACAAGGAACCAGACTTTTACATCATCATTATACATCATAGACCTATGTCATTTTAGACACAGTTATAAGTAGAACTATACAGCCAACATAGTTGTTCTATTTTCTCCGAATAATATGTTTGCTTTCCAATGGGATAAGTATCAGATTGACTTCTGTGTAGTTGACCATGTTTTACCCTCTATTAACTGATGGATTCGTTGCTTCTTACAAACATTCATGCAAGTTAAATATTACTTAGACAATCTACATATTTAGCAGGGGAAAAAAACCAGATAAAATGCAAACAGATAATTTTTAATAAGTTTCTAGACCTTGCAGTTACAGAGAATCCTGAATACTAAAGATACCAAAAGGAAGATACTCTTGGGAGCAGAAGAAAAAGAATCCAAGCTTATGATTTTACAACCAGCCTGAAGTGAACTTTTGAACTTCAGTTTTTGTTTGTCTTATAAAAGTTGGCTGTACAAGTGTTGTTTTCTAAAGTTATATAGTGCATAACAGAAACTAAACACGGAAGTGTGCAATCCAGAACCATTTATGTTTATCAGCTGAATTTGAGATTTTCCAGACTTTAAAAATCAAACACAATGACAGAAACAGGAAAATTTAATATGAAAAAATGGAATCTTACTTAAATGCAAACCCTTCTGCTGCAAACTATGTGGTCCTTGACTGAAGCTGTTTGAGGAGGCAAAGGAGATGTTTCTAAATCAAGTTTAGGATACATGCAGTGGCCAATCACACCATGACTGTAGTATAATATGAAGGTGTGATAAAGTGAAAGAGACAATTGTTGTTCTAGGACTAATGAACAAGTTACTTTCAGTAAAGAAGGACTGGTAACATTATATGAGGCCCTGTAAGACTCCATTTAGACTATCTTGTACACTTTTGTGACTCAGTTTCAAAGAAAAGTAGATCGTAAAGAAAACGTACTGCAATAACAAAGAAAATGAAGAATTTCACTAAAAAGTATTACTAAAATAGTTTGGCTTAGCTAGCTATGCAAAATGAAAGTCAGGAAAGAATATTAGGACTGCATATATGTAATTAGGGATAAATAGAGAGGGAAAGGGACAACTTAAGCTACAGGATAATGCAGTAACAAGATGAATAGATAGAAATAAGTAATGAATAAGCTAAGGCTAAAAGCTGAAATGTTACTTAATCATATATGAAGTATTTTTCTGTGACTGTGTTGCAAATGGTAGCACAGGCATGAAACCCGGATTGTTTTACAAAAGAAGCAGTACTTTTAAAGAAGTGTCATGTGACTAAGATATAGAAATGTAAACTTGAAATATGAGCACATAGAAGTCTATTTAATTAACACTCATAAGGAAACACTGAAAAACAAGGCCTGGATCCTGCTTGCTCCACCATCTTATTTAACTAGTCCTGTGCTTTGTGACTTTCAGGGATCACATGTACATTCTTCTTCTCCAGAAGCATGATTTGATTTTATGTTTGCTAGACTTTAGTTTTCAATGATGTGTGAGAATTTGGCTTTATCTAGCAACAGATTTTTGAGCAGAGGACAAGCATGCTCCAGATGGTATGAAAAAAATCTCAGCTGTCTTATTGTTGCATCTTACTTACCCTTTCATGGATAGCCTAATTGATATAATTGAGGTCAAGAATGAATTTTAGGTACGTCAAATTGCCAGGGACTTATTTTCTCTTTCTCTGGTGTATAAAGTCTGGTCTACTTTTTGAGGTCATTTGACATTCTTATCTACGAGTGCTTTTAAAAATATATGATACTGGTAAAGTTCTTGGTCATTTCTTCTTTTTCCCTGAAACCTCACACTGTGGGTCTCATATTTTTTTGAGTGTAAAAAGAAAAGAAACAACAAACAGACAAAACAATACACAGTGCTTTGTAGAATGCAGTATTTTGTAAACCCTTCAAAACTATCAGTTGCATCCTTAACAGCAATGCAAGCAATTGGACTCAACTATAGCACCTTTCATCCTATGCTTATTGGAGGATACATGATCTCTTTTGAAAACTTTTATACATTCTGAAGGGAAGACACTAATTAGCAGCACAACCCAGCTAAGAAGAGACAAAGGATTCTCATCTGAACAAAGACTGCAACATTAAGTCAGAGTAAGATTATTTAGTAAATAGGTGAATTCAGTTACAAAGAATTGTTCTGCAGGCTGCAACATTGAATGTGTCCCAGATAAATGCAACCATAGCCCTGCTAGGCTGAGCTCTTTATACAGTAAGAATTTATGTGTTCTAGTAAGTTTTATTTCATGATCTCATTCATTTGGAAAACTTTAAATGGAATCACCTTTGCACTTTTCCCCATAGGGTACAAACATTACATTTTGGTTTATAAACGTCTTTCTTCTCTCTCTCTCTCTCTCTCTCTCTCTCTCTCTCAAAAAGGATCCTTTCTCACATTAGGGGCATGCAAAGGTTGGTGGTTTGTTGCTTTTCTTCCTGAGTAGACAGAAGCCTAAAGGAAAAGGCCTGAAAGAAAAATAGGCTGTTTGACTTGAAAGTGTGCAAATACTAGGGAAGTAAGAAAGTGACCTAAGGGACACTTCATCTATATGTCCTGTGGCGAGTAGTAGAACACTACAAACTTCAGTCTTGCAAAATATCTGTCAGATATTATTATGGCTATAAGAAGGAAGCTTTAAGTAATAATTGTGCAAAGCAAGAAAGCTTAGGAGTAAAAAATGCTGTTTGTCTTTGCATTTTAATCCACTGAGTTTAAGTTCAAATAAGGGGCTGGTTTTCTCACTAGTAGAAAAGTATAGGTGAAGCATTTTGAAAGTTTCTGAACTGTCAGACAAGGTTGTCCAAGGTGTCAGCAAAGAAAACTGCTACAGAATGTAACCACATCTTGTTCACATACTTGTTTAAATGGTCACCCAGTCCAAACATCAAGGCAAATAAACATGTCCATAGAGACAGCAATAAATATCCAAGAGATAGATATAGTCTTTGATGATCTCTGTTGATACAATATAAGAAAATCTAAAAAAAAAAAATCTGTGAGAAATAGATACACTACTCGGTGCCATACTGCCTTCTACAGTCAAGACACAACTTATAATTATTGCTCAATGGGCTTCTGCTACTGATAATTACATTTATCAGAATTAATGTCACTGCCATACAACCACTTTGCAGGTTACATATGGTTGCAGAACACTAAGAACTAACAATTTTGAAGGCGTTACTGATCACATTTTGGAAGTGAACATTTGCCTAGGAGAGGATCAAAAAAAGAGTCATTTCTTCATACAATCAATGTCAGTTTACTAAATGACTTTCCTTTAGTTCCTTTACCCATCCTCTGTTTTCTGAAGAACTTTCAGTGAAATTATCTGAAATGCTTTAACATATAAAAACAAAAGACAGACTAGAAGCTTGCTATAAGTGCCAAGCCACCCAGGAGCATCATCAAGTACATTCTTTGTGTCATGTACCAGGGCATCAATCAGCTGTACCGCTTCCAGGTATGGTTGTTGAGCTTCAGCCTGTTTACAAGGCATCCAGTCACACTAGCTGAGTAAATGACAAATTCATTAAGACTACCATCTATAGGGCAACAAAATGATACCTTTATAATAATATTGGGAAACATTAGAATAAGTATATATGCCAACATATATGACATCTCAGGCTATCAATGCCAAAATGTCCCCAGAATTTTTTAGAAAGCTATCAATAGTGAGAAAAAAAATATTTCACCAACAGAAGACAGAGATCACCCTGAGAGGATGATGAAGAACTGGAACTAAATCTGAGTAACATCCTAGGTACAAATGGTCACAATTACTTTGTATTTGTTATATGGCTGACAGTCAAGTCCAAGCCTGTAATATGCATATGATAACTTTTAAAGTAATTTATGCCCCAGAGCTGAAAATAATTTCTAATCAGGAGTCAAAACTAATGAGGGGAAAAAAACATGAACTGAAAAGTGGAAATCCTGATCAAGTACTCTTCAGAACATTTTAGTAGCTATCCTTTACTTGAGTGGTAACTGAAAGGAGTTACCCAAATATAAAATATAGTGGAAAAGAGGGGAAGGTGAGAATAATTAACATAAAATTGGAAGTTAACAAAAATTTAGCAATGGAATCAAAAATATATAAGATAAATCCCTTGTCAGATGAGATTAGAACAAAAAAATGTATTAAGTATTTCCAAAAGTATATTGAGAGCACAGGAATCCTAACAATTATATGAGTCATATTATGAAACAGAAAATTTTTCAGTTGACTGAGAGAAACACTCAGTAAGTATCACTCTCCTGTAGTTTGGAAGGAAGTCAGATGATATACTGATGATGATCACCCAATATTTTCCATTCAGGGGAAATCAGTAGCCAATGAAATCTCTCATGTTAGCAATTATTGGCTTACATTTTTAAATAATACAGAGTTCATAAGTTTTCACCCAGTAGCTTCAAAAGGGCTACACAAAGAGCAAGGTGATGTGTTAACAGTGACTTTCTAGACCCTGAAGCACTGGGTGTGTTGTTCCAATAGTTATTTACACATTGAGATTTACATATCTCCCAAGTAAGCATGAACTTGTCAGGATGAAGCTAATTGAATGACTAAAGGGAGGAATAACTTCAAAAGTCATGTTGCAGCACAGCTAAATGTAAACCTTAACAGCTGAGGAAAAACAGGTAAATCATATCATTAAGATGGAAGACTCCAAACTGAGAAGTGGACTCATCAATTTTCAAGAAACATTCTGAGAAGAGGGACTAATATAATCCTTGAATGTATAAATAAGAACTGAGGAAATTTAATTCATTACAGAAGTCGTATTTATCTCCACTGTTGCAATAAATTAATATTACAATAAATTTATATTGCAACTGCTCTGAACATCAGGTCTATTGATAGAGCTCCAGGAAGTACAGCTAGCTATGGTTCAACCACTGGGAACATGTAACTTAGCAGAGGCTCCATTAATGCAGTCTATTTAGCTCATCAAATGAGAAACAAATTTCCTAATAGGTACCTTCCTGATTTAAGAAAAATAGTAACAAGTACATGGAAATAGTACATGGAAATAAAAACAAAATGATGAGCTGTGCTTCTTCAGCAACAACACTGTTAGAACTGGAATGATTTGGAAGGATTCTGATGTATTGTAATAAAAGCTGTTAATTGAAATATGAGTACTTTCTGAACAGTATATATTAAAGCCACAAATCCATTTCACCTCAGCATTTATGAGATGAACTGATAAGTATACAGACAAACTGACGTGAATTATTGAAAATATTTTGGTGAGGGCCATAGAAAAAAGCCACCTGTGGCTGGAATAGTGAATCAGCAATGCACACCATCTGGGCAAGCTTCTTAAAATGCACGGAAACATATCTACTCTAAAATCAAACATAAGGCATGTAATACATACAATACAAACCATACAGTAGTACATATTTAAGTCATAAACAAGATATAAAATTATATTCTCAGGTAAGTTAGCTAAGCCTTTAAGGCTTGTATTAAAGCAAAATAAATTAATTATAAAATCAATGTTACTTGGAATGCCTGTTATGGAAGATTTGTTTGAATTAAAATATATGTTCTTGATTGTCTGCAGTTACAAAATACATTACTAATGGATGTCAAAAAAAGCCCAAAATTTTCTGAAGTTCAGTAATCTGGTTCATCAGAAGAAAAGTGAGTATCATAGAAAACAAATGTCTAAGGAAAAAAGTAAATAGCATCATTGTGTATAATATTCTATTAGTAAGATGAATTGTTAAAATTAATTCAGAAAGTTTGCTTAAAAAGTGAAATAATGTTCACCTGCTTGTGTCCAATTAATACTGCTGATTTTTCATGTTATTGTTGATAAACACATGCCATATCTTTATACAGATAAAGAAACAAAGTTGAAAGATTATGTTCACAAGAAATAAACTTAAAGACCATTCTCACACGAGAATATCTGGTGGGGAAAAGATCTACAAAGTTACCCTGCTGACTGATATATCCACAGCTTTGACCTGCTCCGTGTCCATAAGCAGACTGCATTACAGCTATGTGCATTCGTACTCTCTTCTTATATAACATAGTTTTATCTCCTCCCAGACACTTACTTTCTTGGGTTTAGTACAGCCTTCTTTATCTCCCTCTGTCTCAAATCTCTGAGGACATAGATTTTTTGTATACTTATATCCTCCACTTGGCCTTTAGTTAGTTCTTACATTAAAGTGTAAGGAATTAATCTTATCAAGACATATGCTCTCTCAGATTACAAAGACCAGAAGATTTCTTACATCAAGACCATAAATTGCATTTGAGTTGAAAAATAATCTTCTGAAAAACATTCAATTGTCATTCAGAATATTTTGATTTCTAGTCCCCCAATCCTAGAACAAAATTTCCATCCTATTGTACTCTGAGATGTTTTTTTCCTTGCAGCTAATGGATTCTCTTGCACCTAAGAAAACTTGTCAGGGAGCAGGCACCTATTAACCATTACCAAGAGAATATTTCACCTCATTTAAATATGCTGCATGTTTAGCGTCCTTATGTTTAAGGTAGATTTTCTAGACTTTGAACTCTCCTATAGAGCTTTCTTAAACTCTTCCCAGGAAGGAAAATCCCTTTGAAAGAACTGAACCTGAAATTGGCTACAGTTAATGATCTTACTAATATTTTTCATACTTATCTCCCACACGGGTGAATCTAGTCATATTTCATTTATGTTCATACCTCTCTGAAGGATAGAATTTTGTCTAAATGAAAAAAAAATCACAAAACACAAGCCTAAAGTCAAAACCAAGAAATGTACTGCCTTGTCAATCCATTGTCAAACTCACCCATTTGAAACTCATTGTTCCTTTATTAGTCTTTTACTCTAGTAATTATCCTAGAATTTTATCCCTATCATGAGTGAATTTTGGTATTGCAAACTTCTGAAATGTTAGCAATCCATTCAATTTTTCAGAAACTCATATTCTTGCTTCAAAGTATACCTCATCTCCAGTTCAGCTTGAGCCTCCTCTGTTCTTTTGCTTTTCTCACATATAAGATTTAATTGCAATAACCATAATAACTTAACACAATTACCATAATGATGATAACGCACACTCTGCTGAGAAGGTGGCAGATTTTTTGTGCTTCACTTATAAGATCCACAGAGAGGCTTCTTCCTAAGCCAAAACCATAAGAGCCAACTGATTCTTCCCTCCCTCTTTCACCCCCTTTCATTACATCCATCATGTTGACTATACTGACTGCACTGTTCTGAAGCCAGCTGGACACCATTTAACCAATTCCACAATATACTGTGATGAAAGAGGATCTACTTCATTACTCTCCTCCACAGCTTGTAAGGGATTATTTCTGCCAGGGTTTGAGTATCTTAGAGCATCTTAGAGCTACAGTCCTGTGCAAGACTAAAATAAATACAGTAATGCTTGGCAAACTTATACAATAATCATCTACTAATTTATTAAATAATTAATGATCTATTTGCAGATGACAAAGCAATAGTAAAATATTTTTTTACACTAGAGCATTATTATTATCATCAGTATCTTTTTTATTTAAAATAGTTGCAGGGAAATTTTTTACATTACTTATGCTTACAATCAAATGTTCTCAGAGAGGTTTAGACAATTCATCAAGATATAGTTTCTTTCTAGTCCAGAAATTAAGCTTCTAATACTGAAAATAGAGAATATTAATTCTTTTAAATGAAAGAAAAAATTTGCAGGATACATTTTTGTTGTTGTCAATGCTCACCTTGTCACCTGTAATCTATGGACAAATGATTTATAAAAACAGCATGCACTTCTGCTCTACTTCTGGTGTACAGGAAAATGTCAAAGACTCCTGCATCAAAACCCAAAAATGTAGAATCATTCATTGGTTGGGGTTGGAAGGGACCTTAAAGATCATCTAGTTCCAACGCCCCTGCCATAAGCAAGGACACCTTTCACTAGACCAGGTTTCTCAATCCAACCTGGCCTTGAACACTGCCAGGGATGGGGCAGCCACAACTTCTCTGAGAAACCTGCTCCAATGCCTCACCACCCTCACAGTGGAGAATTGCTACCCAATATCTAAATTAAACCTATTCTCTTTCAGTTTGAAGCCATTCCCCCTTGTTCTGTCACTGGTGAATTGACTCTCTCCACCTTCCTAGTCTCCCATCAGGTACTGGAAGACTGCAACTGGGTCATCCCGAAGTCTTCTCTTTTCCAGGTTGAATAATCACAATTCTCTTTACCTATCCTCATAGGAGAGGTGCTCCATCTCTCTAATCATCTTCATGGCCTTCTCTGGACTTGGTCCAACAGGTCCATGTCCTTCCTGTGCTGAGGACTCCAGAGGTAAACACAGACCTCCAGGTGGGGTCTCACCAATGTAGAGCAGAGGGGCAGAATTACCTCCCGTGCCCTGCTTTTGGTGCAGCCCAGAGTATGTTTGGCTTTCTGGGTTATGAGTGCCCATTGCTGAGCCATGTCCAGCCTCTCATCAGGGCCACCATCCATCTGTTCAAGCCCAGCCTGTATTGATACAATTGCTTCCTAAGTAAGTAGTTCGTGAAGTGGGATTTAAAATACAAAGTTAATAATTAACCGTTCTTATATAGCACATTAGAAGATTTAGGAATCTGAGAATTTGATTATGTTTTTAAGTATGGGTTACCTAAATCAACAAATAGATGGTCCTCCTCCAAAACTCCACCAAATTCCTGGCCCTACTGAAGCAGGTTATATCACCAGCAGAGAAAATTCTTTGGAGGTTTTGGCATTTTTTGCATGTACTCTTGTTCCCTAATCTCTTGCTTCCACTGACTCAGTTGCGTCTCGGATGGGAGCATCCCCCACCTCTCAGGTGCTTCCAGGAAGTAGTGACCATTGCTCTGCTTGCTCTGTGACCAGCTTTGAGCTTTTGACTATGGTCACCTTCCAGAAGGTCTTTATTCTTTCACAAACAGAGGAACAGAAGATCCCAGGCTGCAGCTGTGTATTCCCATAACTAAACTTTTGGGAGTGTTTGATGAGTCTTTCTGAGTGACCGTATCCTTGGTCAGTGTGCCTTGTGCGGGCTTCAGGTGTCTCAGTGTCCTCCGTCTCTGATCACACCTACTGCACCAGAGTTCTTCACTCAGAGATCTCATACAGTACTACATGTTTTTAGGTGACAAGATGTTGCAGAACTGGCAGGAACTTCTCAGAAGCTCAAGCAGTATGCAAATTGAGCCATAAAAATGTAGGTGTCCATGATCTATCAACTACCTACATAGTTATCCACAAATTTCTGTGACCTATTTAATTTAAGGGATGCACACAGATTTATTTTTCAAAATGTAAGCCAAATATAAAAAACAGTAATTCGTCTTTATGACAGGCATACATTTTTGTTGTTATATGTATTTTAAAATATACGTGTGCATGTGTGTATGCATACATATTCTGAAAAATATCATCCATGGATTTTTACAATAATTTAGAGTCTAACATTGCATCTCTGGATGACTGAACAGAAAACTTATCTGGAACTAGACAGTCTGACAGTGCAGTTGGATATGTGTCCTGAAGCATTTATTGAAGTATGCTTTTTACTTGAGTGAATTACTTGTGATTCCCTCTGTACAGTATTTCAGAGCTATTCAATTAAATTTTATGTGGCTTCTACTTTTTTTAAAAAAACAGACATTTCTGCAGACTGTAGGACAAGAAATGAAGTTAAAACATAAATAAATAGATAATGATAAATCTAATTTTAATTTAAAACACTTATATTACATTTTTCTCCTGTGGCTATTCTTTAAACACAATCAGAATCAATGCAACCATCGCATTAGACAAATAAATCTGACTGGCATTGTTTATTACTTTTAATGAATTAGTATTGCTATTTTTTCTTTCAGCACACAGATGAAATTAATATTCTGGAAAATGTGACTATATCTTGTGCTGATTCTTTTTCATTTCAGTTGTTTGGTTGAAACAGCTGCTGTTGACAGCTAAAAAGGAAGCAAAGGTAGGCAGTACTGTACTTATCATGAGTCTGTCATGGATGTCATGGATGTCATGGAATGTGGAAGAGGTTTAAGTGAAATTCAAATAAACTGAAATAGATTACTTTTCAATGTACCCTCTTGGGCAATAGGACAATTTTTTCTGAGTCTGTAATATTTTCCGAGAATTTTTTCTGTAAGATTATATTTGAAGTTTTCAGTTTAGAAATCAATCTCTGTAAAGTGCAGGGACTTGAACGGTATTAAACAGTGAAGGTGTTTGAAAAAGTAACTCTGAGAGCAGTATATTGATATGTAGTATAGTTGGAAATGAGCTGCTTCTATTGCAAATGATACAGTAAAGAGCACATTTTTGCAAACCATATTAAATTGTGTTTGCACTGAATCACCTTACAAATTTACCTTTGAAAAGTTCCACTGCTGTCAAAGCATACAAGGATAAGCAAACGTTGCTGCAGGCTTGGACCCCCCATTAAAAGAGGGTTCAAACGTTTTTCTGTATTTCAGTAGATTTATTTGAGTATCCTCAATCAGCATTTTAGTTTTCACAGACTCAGGCTGTGATAATTTGAATTTCATTAATCTTATATTATGCATTTCATTTAACTTTTATATAATAAAATTTTTATGTTTATTCTGTAAGCAACACTGTTGCTCCTATCAACTACCATAGTAGCTAGATGAAAGAATAAGATTTATTTTTTTAATAGACATTACTATAAAAGGAAACTATAAACTACTAAGGAAAAAAGGATAGCATTTCTCTATCACACTGTTTGTGACATGATTTCTTTTCTATATAAGAACCACAATTCAAGTAGAAGAAACTGCCTTTGCCTAAGGAAAAATAAAGAAGTTATTAATACTATAAACATATATTTGTTCTTTAACAACTTCTCTTTTCTTTAGAATTTATAGCATCATTAAATATTTCTATACATTATAGTGCAAAAATACCCACTCAAATTCTTGTAACAAGGATACACCAAGCTCAGACAACTGATTGAAAATCTGGGTGCATCTAATAGTCATATTCATATGAGGTGATTAATATTTGTCTCACACGCCTTTTCTCAGAATACTCTGAATTTCATTATAATTACCATTAACTGGTTAATTATCTGCAGCATGTAAAACGTTAGGCAGCAATGTGAGCCAGGAGCATGAACTGGGGATCTAGGCAGCAAGGAAATTTTCAGGGAATAGCAATTACATCCTTTGCACTCCCGTCCCTCTGTAAATGCTAGCTCCCCAAAACAAAGAAGCTACTACTACCTCACCTCTTCTAATACACTGAAATTAATGTAGCTGCCTAAAATGTCCGGTGGTTCTACTCTAAAATATTGATGTCTCTCCACTGATTTCAGAGTGGATTATGGTGTTTCCAATCAGTATGTGAAATCAGGTGAGACAAGTCTCATTTCCTTCTTGGTGTCTGATATCAGACTCTTAAGTGCAATGTTAACTTTTGAAATATTCCTTCTAGATTTTGAACTTTCAATACAAGCTCCATTTCATGTGTTAGTAAATACGCTGCCTGTCTCATAAAGTTTACATAACTGAAAATTATTTTAGAATTATGAAGGGTAAAACCTCTCTGCTGAAAACTTAGAAACTGCAGATAAGGGCAGCAAGCATTAAGAATGCCTTCAGAATCCATATATTTCTGTCCCTGGATTCTTTTTTGCTATTTCTTTATAGAGATATTTGATTTCTGAATTAAGTCCTGTAAAGAAGGACTAAATATATAACTGGAATTTAAGCAAACACAACTTCTCATGATGTTTTAGCTACAAACTTCTCACGTGATCAGGTGAGAGTTGCCTCTTGGGAAGAAAGGTTGTTGGATTGGTGCTAGATCAAATTCATTTTTAACCTCATGGGAAGAAACATGTATTTCATCTACAATATGATTCTTTAGAGAATCCTCCAAGCAAATAATTTATGCTATAAGATCTTGTGTAAAGGAAAATATACAAACATGATCCACACATTTTTGCTGAAAACAATGTGGTTATTTTCAAAGCAATAATTTAGATAAAGTATAAATAAAATGAATTCATTTTAGTGTCAGTTCTTTAATTTGCCTTTTATTTGGACTGAAAGACAGCAGAATTTGCAAAATATAGCAGAAGTGATGTTCACACAAGGCAGAAAACACAGAAATAGTAGTAGCAGTATTTGCTCTATTAATAATGCGATTCAGTCCATGTGTTTTAATTGGGTATTCATGTATTGTAAAGAATAGTTTCTAGCTGTTCTTAATGAAATAAAAACTTCTTGAGATAGTAGTTCAATCTCAGCTGTTAGTATACATACTGTAATGCCAGATAGTGAAAATTATCAAAAATGCCTCCCTTTTCTAAATTCACCTGAAAGTAAATGGCAGAAATAGAACACAGCTGGAGATGGAAAACATTAGATCATCTATTTTGTTTCCATGACAATGAAGGATCTTTCCCCACAGTACATTTTCTAGAGTTTTCTCAATCTAATTTCAGAATTTTTTTTTTTTAAAAGGCTTATACCATTTCCTATGAGATTCTTCTATAATGAGGTAGGTTAAGAAATTTGCATGGGCATTCAATGGAAGCCTTCCATTTATTACACTACACTTCACTGTTGTGGGGGGGGGTTAAATCTCCTAAATAAATCACTTTTTTTCTTGATATTTAAGTTATCAATACATCTATATGCTGCTAATCTGTCTCCTTTCAATGCTAGTTAACCAACCTGGACATATTTCCTGATGTGCTAAACATGTATGCCCAGAATTATTCACAGTGATCCAAGTACCAACATCTCAGACATGTGCAGCATGTTCCCCCTTATATGAAATAGTTAGAAATACTGCACAAAACATAAGAGAGTCTTCAACATTTTTTATTTAGCTGATAACTCTCCACTTATGGTCAGCCCCAACAGGCATCTGTCAGCTTTATGTGGAAAACATTAAGTTTCCATGCTACCAATTACATCCATCTGAAGTTCATTGCTGTTTTCTAAAAGTCTATATTCTCTCAAGATCAGTTCCTGAGCGATACACAATGAATATATGTAAATCACTAGGGGTTCAATTATAATGCTCAATTTTCCAGGTAAGTAAGTAGGAGCCCAAATTTTTATGAGCATATAGAAAGATGGTTTACAGAAGAATATAAGGATGCTTGGGAGGAATACTGAGAGATTTTTATTGTATTAGATTTACTGAGGACAGCAACATTTAGGCCACGTTGGATGGGGCGCTGGAAACCTGATCTAGTGGGAGGTGTCCCCCCCCATGGCAGGGAGGTTGGAATGAGGTGATCTTTAAGGTCCCTTTCAACCCAATCCATTCTATATTTGTATAACAACAGATATTGAATCCTCTTTTAATAAATAAATTATTTCTGAATATATAACTTTAACTAAACCACTAGAGTAAAAAAAAAACTATTAACTAATCAAGATCTGTAATTCCAAGATTCATGGAAAATGTTTACCAGTTGTAGTCTTTTTAGGTAGCAGATCCTATAGTTACAAAGAAACTGGAAAAAGTTATACTAGTACCTCATTCCTTGTACTGTTCATACAGTTTAGAAAAAAAATGAGACACAGTATGTACATATTTAAAATATTATTTTACAGAATTGGAGATGTTTCAGGATAGACAATACCTGAGATTGCTTTCCTTCATACAAGCAACAAAGCTAAATTTTCTCCTTCAAAAGAAAAAAGAATTACAGTAAATATAGAACCATAATTAACCCATGATAATATATGGATAGAGAATAAATGTACTATGATTCTTGGTTAAATATTCCAACAGCCTTATTTATTATACATGATTATACATTATTATATACCACAAATGAAAAGAAGCAGCCCTGCAGCAGAAAGTACAGCTAATCAGCACAGAGTATATCACAGACAGAAAATATAATCATGGGAAATGGAGGCTATGCTTTCACTGCAGAATTAATACAGACTTCTGCTGCGATACTGACAATATCCTCCCTCACAGCAGCTCTCAGAAACCTCTTTTTCCAGTTCAGTAATGCGTCTAAATTGGAACTCCTGACATGTTTTGAGTACAGGCAAGGTCCAGGTCTATATGTAAAAGTCCCTACTATGCCTGTTTCTTTTTTTATGTAGACATATATAGGTATATAAACATAAAATCAGTTTCATACTGGCATTAAGCAATTTGCAATCATTAGAAAGTGCATTCAAATTAATCTCTGTCGCACTTCTTTATATTTATTCACTGTATCCAGTTCAGTCTTTGCTAGAGCGTGCTCTAAAAATACACTGCATAGCAGTAATTAAGTATAAAATCCTTCCAAATAATAGAAGATAAAATTTTCTTTCTAGATCTGCTCAGTACATAGACTAACTCAGTATAGTGCTGATAAAAAAAAATTGAAATTAATTTATTGGCCTGAGAACATGTTACCTCCTCTTGGTTTTGATTATATAACTTACAGTAGTGCATTCTCCTCTGGAGAATTTAAAAAAAGTGCCAGTGGCCATTTATGCAAAATCATTTGGAAATCTGGAAAAAAAGATAAGCTATTTGGTTTTAGCTAGTGATATAAGCAAGGAAATATCTTAGACTTTTAACTAAGTGTTTTTTTGTCAATAGAGATTCAACACCATATAAAGTAACAAGGTAAGAAATTAGCTTCTGCAATGTCTTATTTAGGTACGTGGAGATAATAGAATATTCAATTCTATTGCCATAGTTTAAATTTTCAATCACATGAAGGATACATGACATATGATTTAATGAGATATTCTACTATTCTGCAGCATTTTTTCACTGAAGCAGGGTAAGGAAAATAGTACAGATAGGCAAGGGACAGAAATAACTGTAACTCAGTGAATAGGTCTGTATGATAAACTCCATTTTCTATCTTATCTACACACTGTTGCACTCCTTAGATTTCAGTGAACTTTTTCCACACATTTTCATATGAGTTAGCACTTTCTGCAGACAAAACCATATCACATCAATAACACATCACTCCAAACTTGGAATCGTTATAATGAAACTCCCAGTAAACTCAGTTACTCCTCAAGTAAAACTGCTGTATTGACAAAGACCTATTAAAAGACATACTTTTTTTCTTCTATTTAGTTAGCTCATCTCACTTCAGTTGAAGCAAGAGTCTACTTGTCTCAGTCTGATTTAAACTCATTTCAATATCAACTCACTGCAATCAAAGGTGAATACATGCAACAGGCTTTATATGACACAAGTTCAGATATCACCCATATATGATCAAAATGAAATACAGACTAATGTAGCTTGCATAACTTCTGTAAAGAAAAGTTATTATTGAGACAGCATTTAGACACCAGTGTTTACTGTTAAAATTTCCCAACTAGAGGTAAGTAGGAAAGGGGTTTATTTCTATATTCAGCCATGAACTCCAAAATACAAACTTACTTGTAGTGGCTACATCAACAGACCAAAATCCAGTAAAACCTCCTTTGCAATAGTTGCATGGAAGTACTGCAGCAATAAAATCCACAAAAATGCAGATCTGCAGTTCTTTCACGAATTTAGGACCAGAAGGCCACACAACACTCCCTGCAGAATTAATGGGGTGTTTTATCTGTGCTTAACAGGAGAACAGGGTATTTCAGTATACTGCTGCAATCTTGTGAGTATCATCTCTGAATAAGTTGCATGGTTACCCAATTTTTAGTGTCTCCATTACAGTTTATATTATATATTACATTATAATATTTGTTTTATTATTCCATTTATTATATATATATAACATTTATTACATTTTATATTATATTATTATCTATTAGGGACATGGTTTAGTGGTGGACTTGGCAGTGTTGGGTTAACAGTTGCACCTGATGATCTTGAAGGTCTTTTCCATCACAAACCGTTCTGTGATTCTGAAATTATCAAACGTGCTTACTGCACATCCTTACACTTTTTAAGAATTTCTTTGCAAATACAAATACATTTGTTTTATTTGTATATGGATACATAGTTGAGAAATTATGTTCAATACTTATATTAATGAGAAAAACTTCTGAAATACCTATGTCAAGAAAAAAACCTCACCACAGTGAGGACACATCAGATGTGTAGCTGTCAGTATGTAAGGAAACAATCTAGTTAGTAATATGAATCAATTTGCAGCTGCTATGATAGAGGGTGCAAGTGAAGGGCAAAGCACAGAATCCTTATGTATCTCTGACATTTAAATTACTCTGCCACATGTCC
This sequence comes from Dendrocincla fuliginosa, assembly GCA_035047845.1. Taxonomy (NCBI): domain Eukaryota; kingdom Metazoa; phylum Chordata; class Aves; order Passeriformes; family Dendrocolaptidae; genus Dendrocincla; species Dendrocincla fuliginosa. Next base: position 131,594,301 of record JAWWMO010000083.1, on the reverse strand, counting down.
TAATATCCAGACATGAACCTAAATTCCCAACAATAGAATAAAAATTTAATTTGTACTTTGACTTGTGCATACTTAGTAATCCACAATAATGAACACCTTTGCAAATATTTATAAATTAAAATTCATAGACTCCTGTGAGGTATTAAATATTACACATATCTCAGAAAACTTCAGTGAAGTTTACATTATTTTCCTGGCACTGCAGAGGAGATGTTGGCAGTGGCAGGTGTAGAATTCAGACCCCTGTACCCGCGCAGTTCCTTGACTGAACGATACTGTCTTCTCAGGCTTTATTCTAAAATAAGAGATTTGAATTACTGTTGAAGGTACTGATTATGCAGCATCCTAAAAATGAGCAACTTTAACCATAAAGATACATGTTAAGCACAAGCAAGCTTTTGTGCACATAAATTATTTGAATTGCTGTGTTTTTAATATTGTAATTCTTGTCGCATTTTGAAATCTTTTCTGTCCTCCCTGAAACTTTCCAAAAACTTCCAAAAGTATGACAGTTAGATGAAGCACGTCCTACTGGAAGAGTTCTCGAAAACAGGGCACTTAAAGGCTTTTACTGTAGGTTATTTGAATAATGATGGAACAATGTTAGAGTCACTGTGATACAGAAGAGCTATAAAAATTGAGTCTTCTCTAAAACACTCATTGTTCTTGTAATTTTACAGCAGAACAATGCCACCATTAGCAGGGAAGAAATGGAAGTCCTTAAGTGAATGAAACATTGACTACCCCTGAGGTCCTCACATCCATGCAAAATGTATTTGTTCTGAGTGCAATCTGAAGACACGGGAGCAACAACCTAAAATATAATACCAAGACAATCAAGAAATGTAAAGAGAGACGAGGTGAATAGAAATGGAGAGGGTAAGAGGGGAGGAGAGATTTTAAACTTCCTCTTTCAGCCAAAGGTTTTAATGCTTTTTTATTTATGTTTGTATATTTATACTTGAAAATATATTTTGCAGGACAAGACATAATAAATCCATAATTGGAGTGTCAAGTCTTCCTGAAATTCTGAGGTTCCATCTTTTAGTAATGTTTTATTTATCAGCTTCTTAAGACACTTTAAAAATATTTTGAATGTCTTACATGGAGAAAAAAAAACACTAAAATTTGCAAGAAATATTCTAATTTCATTATTCTTCTACTTATTTAATATTGAAATGTGTTGTTATTTACTGGCAAATCTATGCACATAATATGTACTAAAAGGACACACCACATACTTTTTGCTTCAGAGCGTTTCTCTGTGACGTTATGTATTATTTTATAGGTTAATAAAGAAAACTATTTTAAAGCAATTATAATTGCATTATCTTGTCTGTCAATTTAGTTTTGTATACCTTTTAACAATTACAGGTTACATATGATATATGTGGCTTTTGCTAAGAGAAAAGGGCTAAAAACTTATTAATTCAAAATATTGATGAAGTTTCATGATAAAGAATTGTCTTGAATACCAGAAGATGGGAATTTGAAAGTGTATCTTAATCAGAAATCTGACTCAAAAATTGCAGGGAGGATGAAGTGTATTAATCAACATGTGTTTCATTCTTTTAAATAAAGACACCATGCAAGTTCACTCTGACTTACAATATATCCAATTCTTATTATAAAACAAATACAATTAATGTTTCAGCATTTCAATCTGTAATACTTGTCAAACTTAGACAACTTTGGGAAAACTTTTTTATTTCATTTATCTATCTCATAATTATTCCTTGTCAGGTTAAGGAAAAAAAAAAAACAGAACTGAAAAAAAACAGTTTTCAGAAAGTTGCCTTTCCCTCCCTATTGCAAAGCACTTGCTGAAGGGAAGCCAAGGACTTGAAATACTTCCAACTTCTGCTTCAAACCTTTTATCTCAGGGTAACTCTAAAATGATGCTGTTACCTCCAAAACTCATCTTGGATTTCACAGTTTTTCAAAGGTCAATATTATATTTTTTTATTCCTTTCTCAGAACCCTGTAAATCACTTGAGGCCCAGATACCAATCTTTCTTAAACCATTTTGAAACATAGAGTTTTCTATGACAAAACCTTCATTCTGCCTTTATAGTGCAAAATAAAGAGTATATTCCTGAGAAATCTAAAGGGATTCTGAGTTCACAGTTAGCAACTGGCAGGACAGCCCCATCCCACCTGAAGGGAAAGGAGCTGGGTAACTGCAACACTCCTCCCTCCCTTCTCCCCAGCTTAAGCAGACCTACACAGCCAAACATAATACAGTGTTATTTGTGCTATCCTGTCCATTTGTAAGATGCGATAGTAGAGGTTTAAAAAGGTTTGTTTTCCCCTGTAGTTCTCCTCCTATCTAGAATACTATGCCCAAAGGATCAAAAAGGGAAAAAAATAATCAAGAAACCCCAGGATCCACACCAACAGAAGTGGTCTTGCTCCATTCCACTGCTTCAATGAATCAGTATCCATGGCAGGAACAGCAGAAAACCTTCTCTATCAAGGAACAAAGCAAAGGCATGTCTTGAATCTGATAAGGAACGTTTTGCTTTTCCAAGCCCCATGTTTCTGCAATACGGTATAATTTCTGTTCCTGACCTGGTAAATGAACAGTTCCATCAGTAGACACATTGTGGCATAACTGTGCATGTGATTACTGACACAAAAGGAAAAGAGCTGAAAGGATAAAGGAGGGTAAAGAAGGTGAGGGACTCCATTACTGTGCGCAGTTTTGGGCACCACAAGGTAAGAAAGGTTAAGCTATTAGAGAGTATCCAAAGGAAAGGGCCTATAGGGGAAGCCGTGTGGCTGAGGGCACTCGGTCTGTTCAGCCTGAAGAAGAGGAGACTGAGGGGAGACCTCAAGGCAGCTACAACTTCCTTGTGAGGGGAAGGGGAAGGGCAGACACTGATCTCTTCTGTATGCTGACCAGTGACAGGGAATGGCCTGAAGTTGTGTCAGAGGAGTTTGAGGTTAGATATGAGAAAAAGGTTCTTCACCCAGAGGGTGTTTGGGCACTGGAACAGGCTCCCCAGGGACGTGCTCACAACACCAAGCCTGACAGAGTTCAAGAAGCATTTGGAGAATGTTCTCAAGCAGTTGATGTAACTCTTGGGGCTGTGTAGGGCAGGGCCAGGAGTTGGACTTTAATGATCCTTGTGGTTCCCTTCAAACTCAAAATATTCTGTCATTCTATATACTTGTTAGTGAGCAAAGCAGGACTAGTGAAGATTCTTACCAGGAGCTTTTGACCACACAGGTAAGAAAAGTGAAATATTCATGAGTCTGACCAGCTACAGTAAACAGTCTAGAGCATTGGCTTTGCCACACACCAATATACCAAACTCCCAACGGAGGCAGTGTGCTGCAGGTCTGCTTAGCACTCCTGCCAGTTTTTCCAGAGTGACAGCACCTTGAAGATGAGAAAATTGGATATATGGGGCTAGTTACTGGTGCAGTCAGGAGGCAAGATGAGCAACCTTGATTTCTGTATGTTGGAACATGCACTTTTCATAAAATACTAAGCTCTCATCATTGAACAAATCTCTTAAATATTTTGAGTAGGCAAAATCAGAGTCATTTTTTTATTATCATGGCCTCTGTCTTTCCTTATTCCAGAAAAAATAAGATAATACCCACATCTTCTATGAATATTATGAGGAATGACAAGAATTATTTGAGTTATTTAAGAATGGAAAGATATCTTTTTCACATGTTCTGATCAAAAATGTTGTACTTGGTAGCTCAAATATAGCTTAGATTTCTGTTGCTCTCACTCAGGTGGGGGGGGGGGAATAAAGTTTTAAGGAATGTTTAATCATTGCCAAATTTAGGATTATTTAAATTTGTGAAATTAACATACTAGCTGAATTGAGATAAATTATCTACCTCTGATCCATCCTCCTTTTTCTTCCTGGTGGGAGGTTAAGATCATATGCCAGCTAGGATTTTATTGCCATCATCAGATAACAGCAGCTGATGCACAATGAGAATAGAGAGAAACCTGTTATGGCTGCAAATATCCACAGCTCTGCGAGATTCATGGAGGAAGCATATGTCACCTTATTAAATCTGTAGCAACTGAGGTGGAAGTAACAGAAGGTATCTCTCTCCAGAACTGGAAGAGATGGGAAAAGAAATGGATCTGTAAGGAAATCTCTTACTTTTCTCTCTCTGAAAATATCTGTAACAGAATGTTACAGGGAGCACATTTCCTAGAAATAGTGACTTAAAAAACAAACCCAAAACCCAACAGCTGCCAAGACAGGATGGAATACAGAACTTCTTCTCAAAAAGAAATAGCTTTGGGGCAAGTTAGGATGTTCAGTTGCTTCCTCCAATGGAAATAGAAACATGAGAAGATTTGGAAAATCATGCTACTTGTCCCACTTTGTCCCAAAGAAGCGAGTCAAGGGGCAAAGGACAGATGGAGTTAGATGCACTTATTTGAAGCTTGAAGAGGACGCAGAGTGCTCTATAAGGGATGTATAGCAAAGACGGAGAAAAGACCAAATGCACAGTTGTATGGGTTTCTTTCTGTCTGTTATATACAAACTTGCTGTCCCAGCCACCAGTCTTTCCCTTGTTTTTACAGAAGTTTATATATATAAATACAAATACAAATATAAATATGTATCTGTACAAAGGGATTTGCCTGAATATAGCTTATGCCTCTAATTTTAGGAAGAAAGAAAGAGGATCATTCGACATGGACAACTTCTCTGAAGTAATATAGAGGACTGGGACTGGAATTAGCTTAGTTTTGGAATTCTGATTGTGTCTGAGGCCAGACATAAACAATTAACAAAGGGAGGAAATAGCTTTGCCATGCCTTTAAGTCATTAAGGGAAAAATACATAGTAGGAATAGAAATAAAATTTCTGGACCAAAAGTGGTCGGTTTTTAATTGAGAGCTCATCAGCTGCAGGTTTGAGGAAAATACTTAAAACAGGGTTCTATGATTCTAGAATAGAGGTAAAAAGGAGCAGACATGACAATCCCAACAAAGGAAATTTTAAAGGTAGCCATAGACATGGTTTTGAAAAGTGAGGAGAGGCAGCTTCAGTTATTCAGTATTGCATGGCAGAATACAGACAATATATTCTCAGTTCTAACGTCAATGTGGTGTTTTCTCCTTGACTCTTAGGCTAGCAATATTTGAAAATGCAGCATTCTGTTAGAATGTTAGCAAACCTCTTGCTTTGTTGAACCAATACAGAGTCAGAAGGGGGAAAAAAAATCCTCTCAGATCTATTCTACAGAAAGGAACAGAAAATTATCTTCTTCCTTCAATGTCAAAGTAATCATGACTTGAACCATGAAAAATAGCAATTGCCTGTGCCAGCAATTCTTGATATCTTGTGATGGCTTCATTATAAAATGGAGCGTTAGTAAATAGCTACTCAGTATATTTAGAAAACAAAACAGAAAATTAAATAATGAATAAATAAATCATATGTTTCTGCTAAAATGATATTTTCAGTGTATAGGTCTGGTTTCACAAACAGGCTAATTTACTGGTT
>JAWWMO010000083.1:131567083-131588706 GCA_035047845.1 Dendrocincla fuliginosa | reverse complement strand
AATAAATCATATGTTTCTGCTAAAATGATATTTTCAGTGTATAGGTCTGGTTTCACAAACAGGCTAATTTACTGGTTGTTATGAAAGTCAGTGTAATTGTGTAAAAGATGCTTACCAAGGGATTAAAAAAGTGAAAATTGTTAAGGATCCTTAAAAATACTGGAGTTTAATTTAATGAAAGTACTTTTTTTTTTAACTAAGTGCGCCTAATTTCAAAACGAGGACAATTCTTAAGTCTCTATTGTACATAGAGTTGTGAAAAACCTTTGTACTGTTTTTTGGGCTGAATATATTAGTTATCTTATGCCCCTGTGTGGCCAACCTAAACAACAAACTCACTTTCACATCACTGCAACAAAAAAAAACAACAATATGTTATGTGAGAAACCCAGTTTAGGTAAATCTACTGTTTTCTATTCTCTGAGAAAAGCTTGTAATACATACTGCAATGGCAAAATTGGACTGATCTGTACAGTTTTAGCAATTTTAGTCACAAAAGATACTCGCCATTATGCAGTGATGTGTTAATCTGAATATTGCCCAAAGCAATTGTGACTTCTCAAAGCAGGCTACTACAAATAGAGCATCTGACAGCACAGTATTTGTAAACTAAACATTAAATGAAGAATGGCAATGAGAAACCCCAGCTTCTCTCATTACTAAACATTTTAAAAACATTTTAAAACTATATTTCATTGTCCTTTGTTATTTGAATGAAAAGTATGTCACTGAAAGTTATCAGACAAATTTTAGACTGCAGAAAAACTGAAGCTCCTTTGGATGCTGCTTTAAAACTCAGACATAATGTGAGCATATACTGTGTTTTCAGAAAAGTTCTTCTGATTTCCCAGACACATGAAAAATTTATTCAACTAACTGGCTATTTGCCAAATGTTAAGAATGAAAAACAATTCTTATGGCTTCCCAACTTGAGGTAATTCCTAGTATTTTTCAATAGAAAATAACCTATGACACAGGAAATAGCACCATAGTCCCCAACATAGAAGGAACACAGTTTTGAGGTAAAATCATAGCTCTTACTGCTTCAACTGGCTGGAGCTGGTAATGTCAGGCAGAGCTGTGTAGGAACAGAAGGAAGGCCCAGTAAACCAGCTCTCTCTTTTACACTCTCAAGAGCACGTTACAGGAAAGTGCTGCCCTATAGCTGGCAAAAAGAACTCAACTGCAATATTCTTCCAGCAGAAGCTGTTTGCAGAGGATAACTAAACGCACATAAATGGCAAAATCAATCTAACTCACAAGAAGCTTAATATCATTTGGGTCTTCTCATATCAGCTACTGCAACGCAAAACTCTGCAAATAAGAACCCAACTCATGTAAGGTTTCTATGGGAAATGATAAAAAACTGTTTAGTATATATTCCTGTCAATGTTTGGCATGATATCGGAAAGTGAAGCCCAAGATATCTGTCTTCCCTGCAACAAAATGTCAGCATATCTAAAACTTTCAGAAGAACCGAAGAACAAGAACTCCAAGAACAGATGATGGGAAAATTAGGAGGAATGTATATTCAGTTACAGGTATACTTTTGCATTTCCTATGACTCTGTTTTACGTTCCATTATCCCCTCTACTATTTGAATGCATTAACCTGTTTTCTTCACATTATTACTCTGTGCAAGCAGCAGTTAATCATTCCGTGTGTAGTGTCAGCTGTTATCTTTCTGGACTCTGACTTGTACCTTTTAGATGTAAAAGCAAAAGAAAGAAACACCTTAAAAAGAAAAAAGAATCATGTCTTTTTAGTCTGACAAAATATAGAACTGTGAAGACCAAAGAGGCAGGCCACATTGTACCTCATCAAAGCAGAATCTCTTCTACGCTGGAGGTATTAATGTTTTTCTTGCCATACTTCTGAGACATCAACTCTTAATCCATGAACAATCAGTTCTTAGCAAGTGCATTACATTAATTGTGCAAAGCTTTAAGCAAAAAAATCTACCTATGATATACACTACATTGATTTATTTAGAAAAAATAGAACAGATTTTTTTAAATCAGTAACACAAGAAAAGGACTAGCTTCTGAAATAAATGCCAGCAAGATTTTTTTAGTGACTACTTTGAAATCCTTTCATCAAGACCGAATTTAAAATACTGATACTTATTCAGAAGAAGGAATCTTTTTACTCAATAACCTTAAAAAAACTTTCACTTGAGTGTCAGAAGACACAGAAAGCATGTCTTAGTGTCTCACAATTACTGCTGCATATTGCTAAAAATTGCACAATGTTTTCTTGAGGCCAAAAGCAGTGATAGTTAGAAAAACACTACATTGCTCCTTATAAAGACAGAACAACTCTCATCCTAAATAAGACAGCCCATACTAAGCAGGAGGCTCAGTTTCCTAATAATCCTTTCTTGTTTGTCAGTCTCCTAGAATAAATATACTTCTAATCTCAGGCACAGCAAATGCAACAAAATAATTCCCTAATGTCTTTTGATTTGAAGCTGATACCATATGCAGCTTCTGCCTGAGTGTCACAAGCAAAATATGCACTGAAAAGCATGAGGCACGTGTATCTGTAAAATAATTAACAAAAAGCATGCACCTTGATCTACAAAAAGCATGAGCTTTGATCTGCAAAAGCACATCCAGAGAATCACGACTGGGATGGTAGCTGATTAGAACAGTTGCTAAGGGCTTTGTTGGTTGCTGCAGGCCTGAAACTATGCACTTGGAAATATGTACAGTTTTACAACCACAGCTGATAATACATAAATTATTGCTCCATTTTGTAGAGCTTCAAAGATTTCACAGGACACCAAAGGGATGTAGGAAAAAATCTCCTTGAATACAGATCTCATATATATCTAAAAATATTTTAATTCCTAACAGTGACTATGATTGCTAAAACTATCTCCATAATTTTGCATGCCTAATTAGAAATTCATAAGTGAGACAACAAAACTTGAGAACAGTAACATTAAATAAATATTAAAATAATTGTAAAGGAAATATCAGCAGTAACAGACAGAACCCTTACAACAAAAGTCTGGGAAATAAAATTAAAACAGTTTTCTGAAGTATTAAGTGCAAATATCACTGTATTTAAGAAATAATATCCCATTTAAAAGGGAATTCTCCCACAGATACAGAGGAGAAGATTAAAATGCTGGATATAGTCACTGCAATATTACTTCCACCATTCTTCCAGAATGTTTCCATCAGTGCACTACCTTTATAAAAAAACTACAGGATTCTTTTTCTCCCTGACCTGCACTCCCACTCTTTTGGATGAAATCATTAACAATTTTACTGTTAATATTTCACAGCAGTATGAAAAAGTTCTAAACTATGCTACAATATGTTTACTGAAGAATGCCACAGAAATGAGGCATTATTAATGCAGTTTATACCTCCAAAAATCCTAGGAAACCGATTCAGTAACTGTCTCACACGAATAAACAACAACTTTGTCCTATCATTTCTAATTCCCACAGAACAACAGCTATTTACAAAAGGATAGCCTACAGAGCCGACTGACCTGCTGCAAAGCATCCACTGATCAGCTATAATTTGGCCAGTTAAAAAGATTATTGAAAAGCCTCACACACAGAATCTAAATCTTCTGGAATTAAGGAACTGCTTTCTGCCTATTTTGCAAAAGGTATGCAGGACTACTAATTTGCATCTTCCAATACATTATGTATGGTTAAACAGACATCTCTGAGCATTTAATCTTTTCACTGCCATATCCACATAGAAATCATTTTCTCTGACAAATTTGTTTATGAATATTTAATATGCTTTAAGGATTACAGCTAATAATGCTAGCTTCTAATGGCAGCTAATGCACTTGAAAGATACATAACCATCTTAAATATTTTATTCTATCTTTGCTGGGTTTATTTCTGCAGATTGAGTTCTCATGTAAATCCTTACATAAAACAGAAAAACACTAACAGACTCTCTGCTACCATAAAAACGTTAATATCTAGGAGTGCAATTATAAAAGTACCCTACTGAAAAGCATGCAAATAGATTACCATCAGCACAAAAATAGAAATTATAAAGCAAAAATGTTTTATTTCTACTCACCTAGTGTTGTTCAACGTTTGTCCAAAAAGATCATTTTGTAAAATATTTGGAGGGGATGAGAAAACCCCATGAAAATGAGATAAAACAGAATTGCAGACCTGGCGCAGTGTCTCAAATTGCATTTTCTCTCTTTCTTTCCCTTCTATTTTGCTTCACCACCTGTCTTAAAAGTCATCTATTTTGTACACACCATCAAATACAAATATGCCAATCAAGTTCCATATTTTTCCTGATCTCTGTAAAAACTGTGCCTAAATGAGCAGGGGCTGATAGTTAATTGTACAGTCATTATTCTTCTAATTCAGTCGTAGAAGATTTAGTACCCGTGCGGCTTTCTCCTGACTGTAGCAAGAATTCTAAACAGCAGTGAGCTTTTTGGGCATTCCCAGCTGAAGTGTGAAGCTGAGCTGCTTTCATGTACTCTACTCATATTTCTCTAAGCCTATTAAAAACACGCAGTGAATAGATGCTGTCGTCAGGAGTTTCAGCACATCTGGCTGCCAGCAATAAAATCTCAGAAGTAAAAAAAATGAGGACAAGGCATCCTCACACTGTTACTACTGTCTAAGAGGGGGAGGATTTCTGCATCTTCCCCTCCTCCTTCCCTCCCCTGTAAAAATGACTAATATCCGTGACCATGTATGTAGAATTTTTAATTTATTTTTTTAAAACATAAGGCAGCTCTAAAGGGCAGAAAGACCACTCTAAAAATATTATTCATATAATAAACAACATGTAGCACTGAGACTGTAACAATAGATCTTTTGTCTCCTGTGTGAAAAGCTATACCGTACCTTATATGAGATAACAGGTTTTCAGTGCAAACATTTAAATGTAACATCAATTCATGACTGAAGCAAGCAGTATACATTCTATATGTAACCACTCTGCGAGGTGCTGTACGTGCAGCACCAAAGCAATGATTTATTACACAAACTTGAACCTTTACTAAAAGGAATGGCTGCATTGCATGTATGCACTCCCTTTCAAAATGAGAAGTCTTCAGTATCTTTTAAAAGTTTATTGCACTGAATCAGCCATGATAGAACCGAGAAAAATCAATCCCTTGTCACGGTGTTCCAAACCTGCCTACTTCCAGGAAAACCCACTGTTTTAGGAGCCTCTGCACTGGTACACACAGAGTACGGAATGTCAAAGAGCAAGAAGCAGAATCAGTCTTCTAATGGAACACAGATTTTGCAAGATAATATATACTGTGAATACCACTAAATGTACCAAAAATAAGTAGCCCTGACAATAAAACATTTTTTCTTTTTTTCTTTCCATGCTTGTGCCAGAGGATGGTGTTACATAACAGTACAGTATTATAACACTGTCCGATTGAAAAATAGCAATTAAAAAGGTTTTCTGTCTAATATCTCATTTTCTATCCACAGCTTTGAACATCTTAGCACTAATTACAAAATCTCCAAATAAACCAACATAAAATGAGGGCCATTATTAAAGATCTTCCATGGAAAGCCATTTTAATCCCAGATGATGTGGGAATAAGCAACCTTCCAGCTAATTAATATGTTGTATTTATACGCTCAGAGGGGAAAAGCCATCCAGGCTTCTTTGGCCAGAAGGATGGCAACTACACCATAGACTTTCAAACAAAAAAAGAAATAGGAACAAATTAATCTCCAGGACCACCATCAATTTTATATATTTTTTTTAATTGTGAAAATATCTACTAAAAAAGCTGATTGCAAAACTCATATGAAACCCTACAAAGCACTAAACAAAACCAGTTTTAATGCCTGTTTTGATGTCTTTAGCATACTTGCATTATGGAAGCATTTGGTTTTGAGTAATGAATCTGTGGTCAAAAATACTCGGCTGTATGTATGTGAAAGCTGGTAACAGTTGAGATCCTCGAGTAGGAACTGATGAGCATTTATGATTATCTCACTAGAATAAAGTGGGAAAATAATACTTGGAAACCACCCTACCTACATTACAGAGAATTCATTTGTGCAATATAAGGAAATTTGCCTTTACATCCATTCCATCAAAAAAGACAAAATTTTTGTATCTGCTCCAAGAAACAGAATCATCTTGTCACAAAGGATGCAAGTCATTCAATCAGTTTAATATGCACCACTTAACAGTTCAGAGACAGTGTTGACCGTGGTGTAGGTACAAGACCAATATTTTGTCATATATTTCAAGTACATCGTGATTTTGTTGTGTGCGTTATGAATGGTCATCATCACCTGAATGCCCCTGTAGTTGCAATCAAGTTCTGAACATTTGACATTCACCTTTTAATGCCTTCATTTTAAGATATTTAAAGTGGAAGTTGTGGGGGTTGTTTTTGGGTGTTTTTTTTTTGTAAAATTGTTCTAAAACTACCGACAACATGGGATACATATTTAGATTTTTTTTTTTATAAATATTTAATTTTAGGGTAAGGAATGAAGAATACTCTACAGATATTCATGCATGTAGAATCTTTCACAGGGAAAAGATAAAAGAATAATTTTAATGGTAAATACTCCATAGTTGCTACTAGCAGGAAATTCAACTCTAATGACAGGGCATTTGTGCAAATACACATTTTTTTGACATCTGGAATTTTATTCAAGATTTTATTTCCTGTTGATCAGAGAAACCTTTTTATTATTATTATTGCAAAAAAATGAATGGTACAGAGAAAAGCAGAATTGCTTTTTTTTCTGACCCTTCTAGCACTCTCCAAGAGACCTTTCAGCCAATAGACAATTCCTTCCTGTGTTTACTCTTTGATCTGTAGTATTGTATTGATCTTATAATGTAGACCTCTTACTAAGACTTCTTTGTAGGTATTTCCACCTTTTCCACAATATAATTGTTTGGCTAAGAAGAATCAAGGAAGTAAAGAGACCTAACAAGAAGAGGCTGGAGGAAATGGAGTGAAGGAGCATGAGCAGAGTAGGGTCTGCCCACTGAAGTATTCATCTTTTCAGAACCAGAATGGAACTGACAATCAAAAGAACAATTTTGGATTTGATTCCATTCTTATCTACTGGTTATAGTTTTGTGGAAATCTAAAAGAAAATGGTAGAGGTGAGTTACTTGAGGTTTGAGGATAACAGGGGGATATTTTTAAATGTACAGAAAGTCAAACCTCTGTTTTTTTCATCTAGATACTAAATAAATTGGGTAATTAACAGCACATAACTAATGCAGCACTATTGCACTTCAATAAGTCCTCATCAAAGCATTCAGCTAAATATTTATGATTAAAAAATTTAGAGTGTTGAAGTATATTTGTTATTAAAAGAGAAAACATCTGAACAAATGCTTTTCAGACAGGTAAGCTAACAACATTGGCCCCCCACACTGGATGGTGCTACATTATTACACTTCATAGGACTACTCATTTTGGGTCAGATCAGCAAACTGATGCTCCAAGGTAGGACATGACTTTAAGGGACTAGCAGAAACTACATTGAAGGATGGACATTTCACTTCAGTATTGCAAGTGAAATGCAACCAGATTTTCTTTTGTGGTAAAGCACACACTCATTTGTATTTCATTACATCAGTTTTCAAACGTTCAGTTTCACAGGAGAAGTTTAGCAACTAAGGTAAAATCTAAAACTGTAAATTTAATCACATAAGAATCACAGCAGTCATAGAAGCCAGTATTCTGACTATACAGTATTTGAATACAGATAAAGTCCCAACCCCAAAAGGATAAAAGTACCTATATCCAGGCTACAGGGAAGCATCAGTCACTGTCCAAGGACTGTAATAATGAATCCTCTCCTTGAGCTGGTGCCTGAGCAGTCATTAAAAATGCACCTTTCTTTTTATTACAGGTAGTTTGGCAGGTAGAACAGTGTCAGGGAACATGAAAAACTGAGTCCCAAGATTCTCTTCTAGCTTCCTAAAATATGACCATCAAGACCCTCTTGGTTATTCCAAAGGGAATTTGTCTTTGCTGCTGATACTGTTCTCTCTCCCGTAAAATATTAAATATTGAAATATTCACTCATTCACTGAGTCAAACATTAATTGAAAATAGAAAAGTGATACTGATTTTATTCCCTGGTAGTCAGGTCACAGATCTACAATGGAAGATATGGAAATTCCAACCAAGAGACAAAATTTTGTTACTGAAAATATCCGCTACCAAGATATACCAATGTAAAAGTAAGTTGATCCTCATGGTCAACCATCAAACACTGTTTTTTCCTTCTTGTGTATTATTCTGAATATCTTCCACATGTTTTGTTTTTTTTTAATTTTTGAGGCATTCCATCACTATTCATATAAATCTTTTCAGTGTCCTCCTTCATCTTTCTTCCATGTAGCCATTTAAGAGTAATCTATTCTCTTCTTTTAATCTAAGTTAGACATTTTAAGCCAATGATATGAGACTTAGAAACCCGGTCAGCCTGTTTATCCATTTTTTGCTCCATATCACCATCTATCACCATGACTAATATGCTTGAGGTGACTGGTTAATTTCACAGAACATAAATATTTAAACAGTTAAATTCCAGCAAGCTGTGTGAAAATCAGCATCATGACACAAGAAAGAGTGAAGTCAGTGCACATAGTGGAGAGTAGGTAGAACTGAGCCATTACCCGCTGACTTTCACAGTAGAAAGACAGTCAGAAAGACAGTCTGTACATAACCTTTGCCATCTAAAGTTTGACAAAATTATCAAAAGTGATAGGAGATGGTGCTTAATTTATTGTGATCTGCCACCACATCACAGAAGATATGGGACAGAAAAACAGGAGACACCATTATGGGCAGTATTGATTCTGAAACTCTGTTGTGTTTAACCCTCTCATTCTTCAGTTTCCATTGGACTTGCTGTTAGTGGTATCCCATGCACAAAAGACTCACGAAAGTTTATCTCCTGTTCCATTAGCAGTAATACCAAGCAATGGAATAATAGTCATTTATCCTTAGAATGAGCTTCATAAAAGCAGTTAATCATCACAAACCTAGTAGGCATAGTATCTACTAAATATTTTAGGAAATGAAGCTTAAGTGATCTGGTTCAGGTAGTATGTAAGAATAATATCAGTGGTCTCCATAAGAGGCATGAACCCCAAGTGCTCTTACTTGCTGTGTTTAGGATACTAGAACTTTGCCGTTCCAAAGTCTGTTGAGCTACACCCCTTGTAGCACCAACTGTTTAGTAGCCTAATTCCAGTGAAATCAGGGATAACACTGCATGCCAACTGTCCTTGGATCAAGGCCCAAAAGCGCAGTTCAACACTGTGCCTCTAGCGCCTTTCCAGATATAGGAAGTGCTGTGGTGCCAGTGGAAGCAGCCTGGGCACCATTCCTTGGTCACGAACACACTCAGCAAGTACAACAATACTCAAAATGGTTAAGAGGATGCTCTTATTAATGTATTTACACTGAGGATAAAATACAAACATAAGCTATCGGTTTACCTTTAGCACCTTTACAGGAATCTGGTTATTCCCTCTCTGAAAATTCACAGTACTAATGTCATCAACACACAAGGGAGAAAAGGTAAGCAACTGTCAACTTTCTAATGAAAGACAAAATTAAGCTTGGCATGATTAGATTCCCAAGAAGGTCAAGCAATATGGAGTACATCAGCCCAAAAGGCCAATTGGAAATTCCAGATCAGCTTTGGACTTCCTAAGCAGAAAAGTGCCAACTGTCCCTAACTAGGGTGCTGAAGTTCTGTGGGGACACAATAGAATTCATTTCCCTGCATCCCATCATGGTCTAAGTAGATTAAAGAAATAATCATAATCCCTTGATCAATATGGCTTTAAAACTTTCTAAGAAATGGCAAGCAATTTAAACATGAGATTTTGCCTGCATACTTACTAGTTTGGAAAGAATACATTTTACAAATAAAATACTTGGAATTTATGATTTTATGGGTTTTTTACCAGTTACTGTTTAGTTCAATTCCAGATCTATGAAAGGAAACAATGAATGCTAGATGACTTATTAGAAATAATTTTAGAGATAAAAAAGCTCTACTTTTTTTATAATTCAGGTAACACAATGGTAGGTCTGATTTTGTTCCTTACACAGATACTAGGAAATGTGCCATCTGTTCACTTGGGAATTCCTACTGTTAGGCCTAGTATAGACACATCCGAAAGCTGGCACTGACCATACAAACTGTGCATTTCAGGATGAGTAAGACAGAGGAAAACAAATAAATTGGACAAGGGAAATAGGAAAATTATAATTTAAAACCCTTTTCTTATTAATTATGACAGATTATACAACAGTACTAATTCTTGAAATGAATCAGTAAGTATGCCTTAGAACAGGGTTTACCTCCCAGTATAATTATTTTTAAGCTATCTTTAACATGAATAACTTTGACTTATTGGTTAATTTCCTTAGCTCAATATAGATTATGGCTTCTCAAACCTCTCTGCGGAATTCTTTTTAACATAGTAGCTGAGAGGCAATATGGGAAATTTTATTTAAATATGAGAAGGCATAGAGTAGTTGAAAATAATTACATGAAATGTTTAATTTTAATTATTTCTCTTATCTCTGTCCTTCTCATACTTGTGAATATTACACAATATATACAACTTGCTTGGCCTGCAATGCAGCTCCAGCACCTGGTTCTGCCTCGCTTGCCCGATCTGGGCGTTTGCAACTGTTCCTTGATTGGGGAAGTCTATGCTTAGAAATGAAGACATTATTGGTGTTAGGCAAATTTAGAAGTTGAATTTCTATTGTTTGGACTTAATAACAAAGGCTCCCAGATTCATTCCACCTGAATATAGATGACTAAAGAGTGCAGTTTAGAAGGCTGTACAATCAATAAAGAGGAACATGTGGGGGGGAAGTCACATGACTTAAAAATTGCATGACTGCCCAAAAATAGTTTGATGAAGTGTTCTTATGCTTGTCTGAGTTCCTTATTTAGGACGTAGGAATATAGCTCTGTGGTTGCATTTGTATTGCTGAGAACGCTTTCTAGTTCTTGCCTTGGCTGTGTTCTGACACCATAACAGAAAAAAATCCTGGTGTGGTCATTCTCTCCCTTTTTCCTACTCATACATTTTCCTCACATGTAACACAGGTATTTTATGGATCTGCATGGCTTCTAGCAAAATTCTTATTGATGGCAGATATCAAATATAAAAGAGAAGCCTTAAAATATAGGGATATTGGTGTTTTAAACCACTATCTCAACCTAAGGCATAATTTATATACAGAGCTGCTGGGGCAGAAATGACATTTGGCAAATTAAGGTCCAACCTATTTGTCTACTTAATGTACAAACTATTTCTTCAACCTGCAAAAGCATGATTCTATGATCTGGTAGTTTACTGAAATGGCTAGGCATGCCAAACTTTTAATATGAATATATACATATGTCCACATTCACACTTGTGGTATATAACATATAAAAATATTTCTAAAAGTATTAAAGGAGTATTACTGAAGTGGAAGAATTGGGCAATCAGAGTTAGAAAAGGTCTAACTGAGACTTCGTTCCCATGACTAAAGAAATATCTTCATTACCCAACAACAAAAAGCTGCTCTACACTGGCTGAGGTAGAGGAGTAGGTGCAATACACGTTGATACAAAAGGCTCGATACTCAGTAGGTGCTGCACCTTGCAGAACTCGTGGTTTAGAGGAGTATATGTCAACCAATTTTACCTTCAGTTCACTTGCAATCAATTGATATTTCTTTGCACCTCATTACAGTACACGAATCCTGCTTTATGCCTCATTTGCAGTTTTGGATGGTTCAACAATGAGATGTGTCTCACTAGTCAAGAGCTGCTGGCCTAGAACAGAGATTTGATTGATTTTTGAAACAACGCACTGAAAACTTCATCTGCTACAAAAGAGATTTCTGTTCTTCACTTTGATCAAAAGTGATCATTTGTCACTTTTCAAAAAACAAAAGGTGATTTAAAATACTAACAAAGTATTAATAATATAAAACACTAGAAACAGAAGCTGAAAATACATGCACTAACAGTTTTCAGGTATCTGTCATTCCTCTCATCTTCAGGATGACATATTCAAGGCACAAGTTGACTTCCACAGTGCTCACAATTTGTGCTTAGATTCCTTTTTCTACAACTTATAGAAATTTAAGAAAGAAAAAAAATTAAGGTTAGCCCAAAATTTTCAGCAAAAAGTAAATCCCACAACAGTCCACTGATGATTACCAACAATGTAAATGCACCCAGCACAGTAATGACTCCAATATACACACAAATAAAGAGATAAGGTTTTCTCCATGAAATACAGTTATCATCTTGGAATGAGATCCTTTACAGAAATCCTTTTTGGGTGAGCAGGCTGATCATAAAGCTCCTTGTTATGTAAAGAAAGTAACAGCTACATTCATCTGGAAACCCATGGTGGTTATACATTGTAGAAATTGGCTCAAATTCCCAGTGAATTTGGGAGTTTAATCTATTTTAGAAATTTTTTTTAGTCACTTGGGAAATATCTTAAGAGATTTATTGCCACGCCTCTATTTTCAGATGACTGATTTGGACCTTAAAGGGCCTCCAAACTTGTGTTTGGCTTCAATTTGTCCAGGTGATCTGTGATGGAAACAAAGACTAATATACGTGTAAACTAAAAGAGAGATCACTCTCCAAATAACAGTAAGATTAAGATCAGTCTTTTCATTTTGTGAAACAGAAGCTAAGACAACACATCTATGCACTGGATTGTTTATTAATTTCTGCTGTTCAGTACACTGGATAAAATTTTGAGCCTTCCATATCTTGGGGATGAGTTCAAAGAGACTCATTTATCTTCCTTTCATGTCATTATAAGATTTATGGTCTCCTGGGTCGCTCCAATATTCAGTTGACTGGAATACCAGAATAATATTTTCCTGATGTTCACACACCTCTGGAATTCTTTTCCTTTGACAGTGTCATGGAGCCTGGGTTTTATAAGCATTAAGGCTGTGTAAATATTTTACTTTGGGAAGATTTTCACTGAATACAAGAGTTCTATTTTAGTGGAATAAAGGCGGTGTTGGCCATTTGGGAAGGGAGTTAGGGTTAATTTCATAATTTGTTGTTCTAACTCTAAAACTTCATGACATTCAGTGACATACCACAGAATACATCTCTAAATAAGTCTCACTTTCAGATGAAAAAAAATGCTTCTGATAAAAATACCCATACAGGACATGAAATTTTAAATCCTTGTCTTGAGCGAAATCTCCTGGCTTGGTTGGCTTCACCACACTTAACTCTGAAAACGACTGATGGATTTTGAGAATATCTAACAAAAGGCCACAAACATTCTTATAAGAGCTCTTAATTACTTGAAGGAGAAGCAAAGAAGTAAGAAGGAACAGTCCAGACCTATGCCAGTGCATCAGTCATTACTGCAATATAGTCTATTATCATCCAAAACAAATTTGTTGAGTAGCTGACACCCTATTAGTACTGCCCTTAATACCAGAAGCTCCAGAGTTTGTTTTGAGTAGTCCCATCCACAATATATCTTTCCCGTTTCCATTGTTTAAGTGACACATCTTCCTCTTTTCCTTTTCACTCTGGTTTTCAGGGTCTTTATAATTCATATTCTAATTTTGGAAAGCATCACTGTATTAAAAAAAAAATCTGCTGAGTAGAAACTAAATTTTTTTTTCAATTTTACTTTACTCAGAAGATCAAATTTCTTGCTTAAAATATTGATACATATTTTCTAAATGAAAGTAGATTCTTCAGTCATTGTATTTACTTGAGCTATGAGTCATAAGAAGCATCCAAAATATACATTGTTTTATAAGAAATGCAAGTTAAATTTGCTTTGTTCTAGACCCTTTTAATTAATGGTAGAAGAAGATTAATCATTACATGTCCATTTTAGGAATAAAATTCAATTATCTCAGCATCATGAGAAGGTGAAATTGCTGAACTAACTGTTAAGGTGTCAAATTTTTTATATTCAAGAGTTGCGATTGTTGAACTAATTGTGATTCCTCTTCTAGCTTAAACATTTTTTACAGCTGTAAGTGGAGCATAAAGATACAAGTGAAGCAGGTCAATTTTTGTCAGCCAAGCACCTCATGCCAGAGTCAACAAGATTCAATTAAAATTAATCTACCTCTGGAAAAAAAAAATGGTTTTGTGCACTGATTTGGAACTTTAGAATGCAATGTCCCTCTGAAGCTTCCCAGTTTATCTGGAATTACAGAGCAAATCAGACATTTTTTGTTTTAATCTTCTGTGCCTTGATGGATATTTTTTAAAAAATTTTTAAGTGATCATCAAGAAAGTCTACCATTTAAAGTCTGACATTTTCACAAAGTCATTACAAATAAAACCTCTTGCAGCTAAAATGCCTTACTTTCTATCATGATATTACCATAAGGACTCTTGTTCTTGATGGTTTCTTTAACCAAGGAAAATGGGTTTTCTGCAGCAAAGTTCATGGTTCATTCTGTTACACACTGCATAAATAAAAACTTGCTTTGGCAGATAAACTACTTCTTGGGGCCGATTTAAGCGTAGAGCTCAGTGCTGCAGGACTGGGCACTTTCTGAAGTCATTTTCTAAAAACACCAGGGCATGATTACAGGGCACAGTGCTGCACAGTGTAGGAAGTCAGAACAAGCTGCATATATACACAACCCGCTGCATACCATATATAAGTATTACCTTGGATTTTAAAACCCCACTTTAAGAATCACCGACTTCAGGTCACCTACATTCTCTGCTTAACTTGAAATGACATTGTACTGCACTACTTTGCTGGAACAGGTAACTATTCCCTGAAAACATCTGTGGCTGTCTTCCTTCTGGTTAGCAAAGAATGCTGAGGATCTATTTTTACTGAAAAGCATCAAATTATGATTTCTCAAAGCTTGGGAGAGAAGTGTCCAATTACTTCACCATAAAACTGAAAGGACACAAGTTGTTGTTAAGCGAGGGAAAGAGGTGAGCTACATCAAGGGGAAAGAAAAAGAACTGAGTTAGAGAAGAAAAAAATGTCTGTCTTTAAGTGAAAGAAAACCATGGGAATATCTTTGAAAGCACTTCTGATGTCTAACCAGAGACAGTAAGAACTCACACCAGTGAGAAAGAGATGGTGATACACAAAAGAAGATGAGCTAATAAATAAATAATTTAATAATCATGTAAGGACAGCCCAGAGTAGGCAAAGGGACAAGAAAGGATTTGGCTTGAAGAAGGGGGAGAAAAAGAATCAGAATAATCATACTAAAGACAAGGTAGAAAAAAAAATAGTATTGCTTAATAAGGTAACTTTTAATTATGAAAATATGGTCATCCTGTTCTTATTCCATTAATTTTTAGTTACATATTTTTCCTCAGATCTGACTTAATAAAGGAGATTGACAGTAAATTTTTTAATCTTACCATGTAAAAGATAAATGACAACTAAATTGCACTACTGAAGTAATTTCTTTATAATTTGTAACTTCTAGAGGCACAAAGAGCCAAAGAAAGAACTTGTACCAGTACCAATTATGCATTCTCTATTTATTTTTTTAATTCTATCTACATAGCTATGGCAAAAAGTATAAAAACAAAAGGCCAATCATTTAATTGCTTTCTGCAAATTCCAAAATTTGCAGAATTTTGCAGCCAGAAACAACAAATTTGACTTTACTAATGTTAAACATTTCCCTCAGCTGTACTTCACAGATGTATCTTATTCACCTCTACACACCTTTTTTTTTTTTGAATATGAAATTTAAACAGAATCCATTTATAGTTCTGAAAGAACTTAGCTTCTGAAAAACAGAGCACATCATAACTAAGGATTATAAACACACAGTCAGCTCTAACATTCATGTTTGAGCAAGGTCAACAAAACTGTAATTCAAGAAGACATGCTCAACTCAGAAAGGTACTGGTCTCATTAATTTTAAAAAATAATTTTAAAATGTGAACCACCCTCAATTTTTTTCTGGTACTGCTTTCACACAGGGTCAATTTAGCTGAAAGCAAAACTACATTTAATTCTATAAATGTTAGCTGCAGTCAGTACTTAACAAAAAATATTCAATATTCTCATACAGCTGATATCTTTGCTTATGGATTTAGATTATTTATGGTCCTTTAGCACAAGTAGACATAGCTGTGATATACAGAAACCTAACATTGCAATGAAAGGCAAACCCCACTTCAAAGATAACAAATATCAGCAGTGAATATCAAGATTTCCTTGAGCTCATTCTGCATAAGATTGAGAAAAGATAAATAGTGATAGTTTTCAGTAAGCTACATTCAGCAAATGCAAATCATTGAGGGGGAAAAAAATCAAGTAATCAGTCATAACAAGCAAAATACAAGGGAATGTTACAAAGGAATTATTTTTGAAAAGGCACTCTACAGTAAACTGTGGAAATGAAATTCCCTAAAATCGATATCTGATTAGCTCACTGCAGAGAATGCTTGCAGAATCAATGTATTCAGACTGTCGCTCAAAGCTGAAATTAAATCTCTTTTGTTTAAAATTAAAACATTTTAGCCTTTGAAAAGGAATACAGCAGTTTTAGACTGTTTATAAAGGTAGGCTAGTTCTGCTGCAGTTAAAGAATTTTCCTCTTTCTCTTTTCTCCAAACAGATTAGCTTTCTCTAATACAAAAATCCAAATTTAGCTACCACTGTCAGAGGCTCAGTGCTACTTGGTACAGGTTCTACAGCCAGATAAAAACTCAACTTGAAATAGTAATAAAAGGTATTTCTTGCAATAAAACATAATCAATTAGGGAAAATAAAAGTGGAGGGAGGGAAGCAATGCACATCTCTGAAAAACACTGAAGTCACAATGTGGTTGCACATCCTGAACATTGTGTTAGTGTTGTCACTATTCATGTGAGGAGGAGATCCATAAAACAAAAATTAGGAGACAAACAGAACCACACAAGGAGTTTTGCTTCTCAGAAGACAAACAGTTCTGCAAAAGTAATGGATAGAAAAAGCTCCACCTCTTTTCCAGAAATGAGAATGGAATGGATATGCTGCAACCCATTAAAACCTATTAAAACAGGTAGAAACATATTATACCCACTATAGGTAGTATGGACTGTTAATGGAGAATGTAAATATTATGCAGTAACTCCTGACAGAGACCCTGCATTACAGATGATCTCAAACTCCTTACTCATCCTCATAAGCAGGTGCAGCTTAATCCTTGCCATAAGTGTCTAATTATTTCATTAAAATTTCTGCACTGAAGGATTTCTGACTTTCCTGGACCAAAGGTGCCTCTTTTCAATTAAATACTGCATTTTCTCTGGCTCTCTTCCCATAAATTTCTATTGCTTCTTCTGGCCATAGTTATAAGTTCCTTTTTATGTCATTTGAGATTGGGACAGCAGATAAACATAACTTCAGTTTACACCTAAAAATTGGAACAGGCAAGAAATGTTGATCTGTGAAGAAGAAACTAGTTTATTTGTTCTAAACTGTTACCTTGACAATCATACAAAACATACACTGAAATAGAAGACAGACAGCACAGGAAACAAAAGCAAAACTAGTGAGATTAATTTTCAGATTGACATTGACTTTCTAGCTCCAAGGACTGACTATCAAAGTGGTAAGAGGTGCTGGAACAGGAGGAGAAAAATTAATATAAAATCATATTCAGATGCAGTTAAAATCCTGTAAAACTTAAATCTTTAGTTAATATGTTAAAAAATACTGTAGGGTATCTCTAAAGCCCTTTGCATCCTGTTCTATCAGCATGGAAAGCCAGTGTGAGCTCTTTGCAGTCATGCATGGAAAAGAATACTGATTCAATTTTAAACTCAACCTGAACAATTCTTGTACAAATTATTAGATTTATTCATGAAGTGACAGAATATAGTTATTCTTTCACAGCAGTTGTGGTGGGATTTTTCTACTGTAGTCGTCAACAGTATTAAAAAAATAATAATTCCTGTTATTTTTTATGTCTTAAATAAAGAATTCTAAAAAGTTTAGAGATGCTATTGCCCTTGATGGGTAGTCCTGGACATGCTCAAATCTGCACCCAGTTTTATCAGTCTGACTCTTGGATACCAACACCCTTATTTTAAACACTGTCCCTATGCAATTATTTTAATATTTCTCACTCTCTTTAAATATGTCAGCAGATGAAAAAAAATAGGTAAAAAAGTTAAAATGTCTCTATTTTACTTGAGATTGCTTTCAAATATGCTTAGTTTCTGCAGACCCAAGTAAAGGTTTTTTTAACACATCTGGCCTAAAAATCTACCAACTTAGGTACTCAGAAATAGAAACAATCACAATCAGAGGCTGCACTACAGTGATGTGTCACAAGTGCTGCAGAAGAAAAATAGGAATAATCTGGAGAAATGGCCAGTTTTCAGTGTTCAGAAAGAAACGTAATTGACTGATTCTTTAATGTTACATTGTCATCTTTTAAATTGCAATAAACTACCATCAGTGCTGTTCTCAGTATCAGTCGTTTGTGATGAAGCAATTAAAGGAGAGTCATTTGAAAAAGATATAACATGAAACAGATGGGGCCACATTTTCATTTATTTAATTCATGCTGCTCTTTGATGTTTCTAGTCTAGCTCATGCCTGATTTTTCCTCTCTCCTTCTTTTCTCTCTTATTTCGGTCTCTTTATCTCTCTCTGTTCACACCCTCACATTCCCAACTACAGACCCAAAAGGCAGAGCCTACACTGCCAGTTCATGCTGGCACTCCTTCCAAGAACAGAAGCAAAGGGACACAGGGAACCCCTTTCATGCTACTGCCATTGGTAAAACGACAGAATAAGGCCTTTATATGTGGAAAGCATATGTATACATTTCATAAGGAATACATGCAGAAATCCTGCACCTTCAGACCCAAATAGCCTCAACACTCTTGTTTACATTTCTTACTCAGAATAAAATGCATTCTTCAAGACCACTATAGTGTATGGAAACCACCAAAAATCCTCTTTTTTCTTAGATAAGAGGGTTGAGAAAAAATAAACCACAAAATACGTATGTAGTTTTGAAAAGAGAACCCAAGGAAGAGGGAAGGAGGACGTATTTTATCCGTATCTGCTGGCCTGGAAAATAAATAGTGCTGTTGTGCAACTCTGCAGCTGCTCGCTCGCCATTTGTTGTTTTCATTCTGGTTTTTATGATTTAATCTCATATCCTTACAGTTAATCTGAAAAGGGTTCAGGCAGCTTTATTCATTAGTCTTGCTTCAAATCATGATCTTACGGATCATGATCTTTGCAGATACCAAGAACCAATTCTCTTTTTGTGACATGGCTCACCCCCTCATAGATGCAGCAAGAATAAATTTATTTTCTTTTTTACATTGAATCACACTAAATATATCCTTGAGAAAGTTTTTCTTACACTAATATAATGTGTGGCAAATACATATTGGAAAATTGAAGTAATTTTCAAATTTTGAGAAGCATTTTGGATTCATACAATACAGATTAGGGAAAATAATAATAGTAGTAGTAGTAATAATAGTAATAATAACAATAATTTTAGTAGTAATAATAATAATCCCAAATAATTCACATCTACCTGAACTACATAATGTCATTTCAGATATATATTTATAGTTATGCCATCATAACTTTACTTTGGGAGGATGCATGAGTCGTTTCCTACTCCAAGAGAGCTAAGTATATAGAAAAAAAGGTTTGTGAAGCAACATCTCTGGAATGTCAAAAAATATTTACAATTTAAAACAGAAAAACACATAAAAATCCTTTGTATCAGCATTAAGGTTCCCTGTTTCCCAGATTTTAGGATTAGGATTTTGTACACATTTAATGGAACATTATAAATAGTTGCTTTGGCTTAGACTTTGGAATGAAGAAACCAACCATTTCACAAATTGATTGCCTGCTGAAAAAAAAAAAAGAGATTGTCTGTTCAAATAATTTTGCTGCTAGAGAGAAAACACAATGTACTGAATGATGAGCAGTGTAGGTCTTGTGAACAACAGACTACGTGAAAGTTTTTGATGAAAATAGAATAAAATAGGACCCTTTTGCATAATCCAGAATTAACGTGAAATTGTATACTATAAATCAAAGAACTGCAGCCATAAATCTACCATCTGTACACAGCAGACCACAGAATGGACCTCCTGAGTCTATTACTTAGAATTTTTAACATTTTGCTTTTCTTTGATTCACATCATCTGGCAGTTTTCAGGGAATCTACCATTACCCTGTATCAGCATCCATACTCTCTCTGCACACAAGGTTATGTCTCTGAAAACCACTACATATGGTTACAGTTCAACTGTGCTTCCTATAAAACCTCCAAGTGATATATATTATGCTATATATATTATGATATATATTATGCTAGTTTCACCTCAAACAATGTCAAATATACCATGGTCAATTACTGAATCATAAGGTGTGCTGCTGCTTCTGCTTTATCCATAGGTTTACTACATACAAAGCAGCAAAAGCACTGTAACACAGATTGTAAATATTATGGTAAAGATTTTAAACTGAAAGATGGTAGACTTAGATTAGATATAAAGGCATAAAATCTTTACTATAAGGGTGTTGAGGCACTGGAACAGGTTGCCAACAGAAGTAGTGAATGCCTCATCCCTGGAAGTGTTCAAGGCCAAGGCTGGATGTGGATTTTGGCAACCTGGTCTAGTGAAAGGTGTCCCTGCCCATGGCAAGTGAGGTTGATCGAGATGATGTTTATGGTCCCTTTCAACCCAAGTCATTCTATGATTCTATTCTATGAACTAGAAAAAAAATTCAATAATGGAAACCTGTTCTGCCAATGGTAAGCACAACTTGCCCCTGAACATTTATTTACATTGTACTTTTTTTCTGTAATGTATACAATATAAGAAAAACATCCTTGGAGAATGTGCAATCCAAAATCATCCCAGACTTCTTTAAGGCAAGAAATTTCAGAGCAGTCAAAGAAAATCCATAATCAACCACCTCTCTGTCTGTCTAAACAGTTTGGGATCTATCAATTGCAAATGGGACTGTTGCATACATCAAGGGAACGAAATACTAGTCTAATGGCTGAAACAATTAATATTATTTTAATGATGTATAATACTAATAAAAAAAACAGGAAAGAAATATGGTGAATGTTATTCAAGAATGAAAAAACAAAAAAGTACAACCAGGAAAGAAGTAATAAAGAATGAGACAGAAATGGCATTGATGATCTTGAGATTCAAGGAGTGAATGTTGCCCTTTACTCTGTGACCAGGTTGGGTCCACATGACCAAGATACATGATACTTGATTTAAAGAACTACTAAGTAATGATTGATGAAACATCAAAGGAAGCTGCAAATTTGTTAAAAGATTTGATAAATAGATTCATTTTACCTTTCTATTCAAATCCTAATAACCCAAGCACACAGTCTTAGCAATATTTTTTTTTCCACAAGTGTTCACTGATTTAAACTTTTTAAATTCTATTTTCTGCCAAAACTAATGTCTTTAGGATGAAAAATAAGGCAGACAATATAGTTCTCACTTTCTACTTGCCTGTATTAAAGAGGTTTTGCAAGGTAAACAGCAACCACTTCTAAATATTTGAGACTTTTTTTTATTTCCCTATTATTTTGGGCATTTTGAATGGCCACGTTTTTCTCAAATA
>JAWWMO010000083.1:131519711-131566983 GCA_035047845.1 Dendrocincla fuliginosa | reverse complement strand
TATATGGATTTATAAATTTTAATTTTGACACTATATCTAATTATGAGATATATATTCTATGCATTACTTCAGTCAAATGTAATAAAATTATGGTTTAGGTGCAGCCAGCAGCCTAGCCCCACGCAGCCAATTGCTCACTCTCTCCCAGTGGGATGGAGCAGAGAATGTGAAGGATAGAAACAGAAAAATTCGTGGGTTGAGATAAAGACAGTTTAACAGGGAAAGAGAAAGAGCAACAGCTGCGCTCACAAGCAAAGAAAAGCAACTCAAAAAGCAAAAGTGAACAAATTAATTCACTGCTTCCCATGGGCGGGGAGGTGCTCAGCCAGGGCTCCATCACGTGTAATGGTTAGTTGGGAAAAGTAACATCCTAACATCCCCCCTTCCTCCTTCTTCCCCTCACTTTATATAGTGAGCATGATGTTTATGGAATATGCCTTTGGTCAGTTGGGGTCACCTGTCCCAGCTGTGTCTCCTCCCAATCTCCCATGAATATTTAAGTTCCCCACGAGCCTGGCAGTACAAAAAGCAGAAAAGGCCTTGGCTCCAAGTAAGCCCTGCTCAGTAGTAACAAAAATATCCCTATACTATCAACCCTGTGTTCAGCACAAATCCAAAACCAAGCCCCATACCAACCATTGTGAAGAAAATTAATTCTATCCCAGTCAAACCCAGCACAAAGTAAGTCTCCTGTATCATTGATGAGAACAGTAATGGCACCAGAGCATAAGAAGATTCAAAGTGAAGGCCCATCCCCACCTGGGATAGTCTCTCTCACAGACATTGATACTCTTTTCTAAGAACCAATTTGACCAGAAGTTCATTGGGCATCAAGGACAAAAATTATTCAGAAGACCCTCTATCCTTCACTAGCATGTAATATATATCATATTCTAAGCACACTTGTATACGTTAAGTAGGCAACATCAGTATTACTATCCAAACAAAACAGGAAGAGGATAATGACTGACGAAAAAAAAAATCTGGGCTTGAACAATATGTTAAGGAGAAGTGATCACAATCAGCAGAATATTTCTGATTTCAGGCATAAAGTCTACATTCTTCCTGTTGGCAAACATTACTTTACACTGTCCATGTTTATCATATAACTCTACTTACAGTAAATGCATCTTGCTTATCTGAATTTTTTATTTGTACATTCCTTTCTCACTCTCTAATTCTGCATGCATAACATGAAAACACTTTTGGAGTTAAATCGTGGCTGAGAACAAGAGCAAGAGGTTCTTATCATCACATTATTATCATAAAAGAATCAGTCTCTCTCTCCTGCTCCTTAGCATCAATTTAGGGTGCCAACCATATCTCTCAGAGGCTCCACTGAGCACATATGCTGAACCCATCAGCTGAAAACAGAGCACAGGACAGCAAGCAGAATAAGTTAAACATAAAAGGTTAATTACATTCAATTTGTTCCCATACGAGACCAAAAATAGGAAATGAAATATAGTGGAATACAAGAGGAGAGGGAAAAGGAAAACTATTTTAATTATATTAGTTGTAAAAAGTTATTATATCTGTCTAACTTCTTTCAAGTTCACAGGATAAATACTGTAATGAGGTCATAGCTGGGCAGCAGAGGAAGGCTGCCAGATTATACTGCTCTGGCTGCCAAATTCCAAAGCAGTTGGAGGTCTCTCTCCCGTGTGCATGTGAGGGTATCATTTGTATAGAAACACGTGAGCAAGCTCACTCTTTTCTTTTCCTTCCCACCATTTTTAAAGTTCTATTCTGGTCTTGTTTGGGAAGAAATTAAATGTATTCAATGAAAACATTTTTACTCTTGTGTTCCAACGAAATGTAGCTGCAGAGGCTGAGAGCCTTCTTGTGCCTTTTGGTACAACCACCTCAAGAACAAGACAGAGAACCTCCAGACTTTGGTTAAAGCAGATCTTACTACATCAGCGCCAAAAGAGTTACAGTCTCAACCAATGCCAAGTAACACTGACATAAACAAGTAAAGAAAAAGCTTTCATAATAGTGACAGTAACTAACAGCAAGAGACTCAAAAACCATGAAAAAGCTCAGGTCATTTTACAAAGATCTCACCACCTTCAATACTATTAACTGCAAGTACAACCAGATGCTTTAATTCAGTAGTCTAAATAGACACCGTCTTCAGTTAACCTGCCTTTTTAGTTATATTTTGGATTACTAAAATTTTGCTATAAAGCTAGTGACCACCATAGAAATATGGCAGCATTCTTTATAGATCATTGACTATGATTTGCTCAAGTTGAAAGCACCCGCACAAGTTCTGTCACACTGCAACTGTCATGTTCCATGTTTGGTTTTTTTTTTCAGTGAGAAGGAATAACAAGCACACATTGGCTATGACCATCTGAAACCAACAAAAGACTCCTCAGCTGCTGCTTCAAAATACCCAATATGTATTATATAGGCTACAGAATAGAAATAAGATAAAACTTTAAAAGATAAAATTCGTAGCATAAATTCAGCAGATCTTATCAGGTTAAATATTAAATATTTTCTTACCTGTCTGATGTTGTGTCACTTGTTACTTGATGCTTAACTCCTGAACCATTCTTAATTGAGTCTTGTCTTGTGAGCCCTTGAGATCTGTTTTTGTCCAAGGCTTGTGTGGATATGTCACCTGGTGGTCCTTGGTACTGAGGATGCTCCTGTAGCTTTGCTTTTTTCTCTTGAGGTGCTTCCTCATTCCTCAGACCTCTAATTCCTTCTTGGTCAGGCTGCTGTGGTGCATGTGATCCACTGTTATAGAACCAGGCTCCTGATTTTGTGAGGATTTCTTGTTGTTTTCGGCACAAGTTACATACCCACATTACCTGTTCAGACATATTTAAATGTAAAATCTGTTAGCTTGGAAACACTGCATACATTTTCACTAAGCACACATCTACTAATTGTTGCCATTTCCAAAGGCAGAAAGAATACAGTTTTAAGTCTTTCTATTAAAATTACAATAGCCTAGCTACAGTACAATTAAATATGTCTGTACAACCTCAGAGGAAATTGTTTTAGAAAAAATACAAACAAAAATGTTTTAGTCTTTTGTTTTGTTTTGTTACTTGAAAGGTAAAACCACAAACAGAAGCAAAATAAATTAAAAGGAATATGAATGAACATATTGGTGTTCCAATGGCAATATAGGTAGACTTTGAAAATTAAGACTATAGTTTGAGGATGATAGAAAAAATGAATTAAAAAATCATTAAATTTTTAATCACTTCTCTCACTAAGTCAGAGTAAGGAACTGTGTAAAATACCTTCTGCTGTTGCAAACAAATAATTTTATAATACTCCAAAATGCTCTGTTAATTCACTTTTGTAGTGGTCTGTATCTTATGCCTACATGAAGAAGCTGACTTCAGGAAGTGACTGCACTGTCAGAGCAACTTTAAATTAAAGCCACTTTATAAATAAACTAATGTATCTCTCCACTTAATAGTCAAGATTTAGCTTTCATTTTATGCTTACTAAATTATTAAAATTATTACAGCTTCCCAGTTGTGAGATCCTGCATATAGTAATGAGTTTTTTTCAATAATATAAAATCTACTTGCTTGCAAAGCTTTTGTATCTGATCACCTTAGTCACATGCCAGTGCAGGCAAGTGACAACACCAATTATCTGTAAGTTAATTTCACATTAATTTATTATGTTACATAAGAATAAATCAGGATGTAGTGAATCAAATACAACAC
Organism: Dendrocincla fuliginosa; assembly: GCA_035047845.1. Lineage (NCBI taxonomy): Eukaryota > Metazoa > Chordata > Aves > Passeriformes > Dendrocolaptidae > Dendrocincla > Dendrocincla fuliginosa. Next base: position 131,563,279 of record JAWWMO010000083.1, on the reverse strand, counting down.
ACCAGTCATGAACACAACAGCACATTCAAACTGATTACTGTATTATTTTAAAATTTGGATGCAGACAGTGTTAATTCACTTCAAGCTTACTCCTCCACTCCTTAATCTTCATTTTTCTTTAGTGTTAGCTTTCTTTTTCTTTTTATTCTTCTTTTTCTGCTCCTTATATACTTTTGTATAATTTCACAGACAAAATTATACCATTTTTATTACACGTTCCTTGAATATCTACACTCAGCCTTCAGTTTAGTTATCATGTCTCCAGTTCTAATCCTACACTAAGCTGCCTCCTTTTCAAGGGTTTACAGTTCAGGACATTCAAAAGTTCACATGAATTTTCTTCATCATTCTTTTAAATGCAGTTAGCTTCATGGTTAAATCACACAGATGTAGTTTCTATCTCAATACATCTAGCCCCTTCCACCACAAAGGGTTTCAGAAGCCTCAATCTGTATCTTACTTTTATTCTCCAGATTGTTTTCTAGTAGAAAATTTGGACCTTGCTCTATAGTCAAGTCTCACAAAAAATTGAGAGCTTCATATAAAGGGCTACTTGGATGCAAGATTCATACCCAACTCAGTGACTGACTCATTCCCAAACTGTCAGGCTGGGGCAGAAAAAGGAGGCGTCACTTGCCCATTTAATTGTGGTGATATGCCCCATTCTGGTAAACTTCCTTCTTATCCTTCTGTAGGGCTGATACAATCTATGAGAACTCTTGTCTGCTTACATCACCAAGACAGAACAAACCATCAAAGCGCTGAGGGTTAAAAACAGAGAGACTCCCTGAGTAGCAGCTTGCTCTCCGAGATAGGTTAGGTATCAGTAGAGGACATTCAAATGTCAAAACTGTGTATGCTTCAGGCCTGGCCATCATTAAAATACAAATTTAAGAACAGGTCCATTTTACCTTTGCTAATTAAGTTCAAAAGTACATTAAAATGCCAAGGAGAAATATCAGCCCCTGAGAAGGAGGTACTTTTGGCTTCTTTAATCAGTAGCAATTAAAAGGCTTTAGTATTTCAGCTTGGTTTGTACACAGGTGAAAGAAGTTCTAAACTTTCCATGTGTGTGTCAGTGCAATGAAGGGACAATTATTGAAATATACAAATATGTAACAACTTGAATGACAACATAAAATCCCTCCAATTTTTCATGTGCTATTTTCCCTTCTATTAGCAGATGTCAAATTAAGACAAAAAACTAGATATTACACTCAAAACACCTGGGCAACTATGTCCTTGGCTGGCAGCCGCATTTTGTCCCCAGACAACGCACTCTGGGATGACCAGTATTATTCTCTGGTACCCAACAAAATAAGAGTTCCCTGAAATGAATAAGATTTCATAGCTCCTCCTATAAAAGCAGCATAAGGAAGAGTACCCCTGACCTAGCCTGACTCCTGAAAAATTTACTTAGGTTATTTCAAATTGAAAAAAATTCAAACACACGGCATGAAAAATGCATATATTTATGTACTTTACAGATTTTCTTTCTGCTATTCTAGGAGTGTCTAATGATAATTACAGCTAACACTTCTGATAAAGCCTTATTTTCAACATACTTTCAGCATGCAGGATTTTATAGTGTTGACAATAACAGTCATAATTTTAGCTTCAAATAATCACACACACTGAGAGGAATGGCAACTGTCACACAGACAGAAATGTGCATGCTTTCAGTGAGCACAAAAACTACAAGCCCTCAAATAGTCCTGGGTTAAATTGACTTCTTCATCTTATTGCAGCACAAGGAAACAAGCCTGCAATTTAAAAAATACTGCTAATTTATAGCGCAGACCTCTCAATTAAAATGACAAGCCTCGTTTGTAAGATGATGTCATAAGAGCACAGACGGGAAGGTGGCATATTTCTGGACAGGATTTCTCCCGCCCCCGGGTGCCTGTGAGAGAGCACTCAGCAGGTCACATATGCAGAACAGGTCTGTCTCTGCCAACTCCCCACCAGGACAAAGCATTCCATGGGACTGTGACAGCAGCACAGCAGAGAAGTGAAGTGGAGACTACACGAGTGGCCTGCATGCTCAATATGCACATTTTGACAAACCTGCCAAGAAGAACCACAGAATTTTCCCTTCTAAAATAGTAATTAAAAAGGGCTAATCCCTTACATCAAAAATCTGCACACCAGAGTAGGCAAAGTACCTACTACACCCATTTGCAACTCTCCCAAACCACCACCCCAAAGAGTTCAACACTTGTGAACACATTTTGTACACAAACATCAGTGCTGCAGTTTGTGGGTGTCAGCTCTTCTACACATGGGAACACTGGCAATTTGAAAAGGAAAATATGGACAAAAATCTGCTCTCCAACGCTGAGTACTAGTTCAAAACTAGACTCTCAAGCGCTAGTGGCACTGAACGGGATGAGCATTTCCGTATGAAAGGCTGAAACACCACCTAGTGCCTACGATAGGTATTGCTGAAGTTCTGTTCAAATCGACTCCTCCAGTGTGAAAATAACCGCACTAAATATATCTAGCCTGACGCTTTCACATTAACCCTTATATTCTTTTTTTTTTTTAAGACAAATGTCTTTTGTTTGATACAACACTGAAAAGCAGTATTCAGAATCTGGATTAGACAGATTAACTTTAAACCTTCCATCTGCTTTCCATTCACAAATGTTAGTTCCTTACAGGGAACAAACAATTTCTAGCTCATTTTTTATTTCTTCATTATCTTTTACAAGATTACTCATAATATGCTCCCACTTCTGGTAACATTTCCTAAAAGCTTTCATCACATGATATTAACACTTTTTATTACATAGGCCTATAAAAACAAATTCTGCAAAACCTACAATAACCTGCCATTTCACATCTACACATCAGAAATAATTAATGCACAAGAAATTCTTCTTCACATTGCCCTAAAGAAGACATTATAATTTTTGCTATTAGATACAATTCTTCAAAACACATTTCACACACCACTTTAAAATCAATAAAATTGAAAACATATTTATCAAGAAATTACATCTGCAGATATTTAAAAAACCCAAACATAAAAAGGATATGGTATAATAATCATTTTAGATTATGTGAAAGGACAGCTATCTTACAAAACACCATTCACTGTTCCCTTAAGTACAATTAATGATGGCCTACCATTAACTTCTAAGAACAAAATGGAAATCTTATTTAAGATTAGATTAGAAGGCACAATATATTTGATACATTTTATTACACAACTGCTTGAGTGTGAAAGCTTAGACACTACAGCCTGAGAAATAAACACACCAAATCCTCATCAGCTTTCAGAACATTACTGTGAATTACAGATGTGCTGAGACAAAAGATTGCACTGAAAGGCTTACATAGTATAATGGTTTTACCAAATCTATTAAAGTTAACTTACTTGCCAGAAACATCTGATATATTAGCATTGTATTAACTGTTGTGCTTGCTGCCAGTATTCTTAAGCAGATTTCACATGGTTTAAATATATATGTCTTTCTGTGGGTTTTTTTGGTTCTCGTATTTCGTGTAGGATACAATTCCTTAAACATTATACAAGGTAACAAGAATAGAACATTGAAATCCAGGAAGAGACAAATGGAAAAGTAGAAAAACTCTTTGCTTTGGTCTAATCATTAGTTAACTAATCATTACTAACACACTGGTAATCCCATTTTTGTTTGGTGGGTTTTTTTCCCCAGTCTGTCCTAGGTGCAAAGCAACGTCATCACGTCATGGAGCAATGTTTAAACCCACCCTGTACCAAGGAAATTTGTTCAGGGTTGGAGTTTGACACTCCATTAATCACTGTGTTGATGTGGAATAGACACTGCTGAAGCAGCGCTGGTGCCCAGCAACATGAGTCAGCTTCCTCTGTGCAGTCACAGAAATTATGATTATATAGCAAATCTGTGCACCCTTAGCTAATATAGCCCTGGTATCAGTAGGGGCCAATGGTATATATTGCTTACCTCCAGTCTCAGTTTCTGCTGATCTTTCCCCATTTTGCCTATTTGAAATGTAAGAGCGTTTCCAAAGAACTATAAATTTAATAAGTGGGTGTCCTGGTTCTGGGACTGCAAGGGTCACTTTGAACATTATCTCCCAAGAAAATGAGATGGAACTGCTTTTCTGATTATTGGTTTGTTTCAGAATACATTAAAATCTGTCAAAATTTCTCAGTAAAATAGCAATAGCACTATTAGTTGTCCCTGTCACAAGTAAAACTTTTTAGTACTCTGCTTATTATTTAGAAGTCAAAGTTCCTTGAACTAGAATAGAAACTGTTTGAAGTTAGCTAAATCTTAAAATCTTATCTATTTAGTTATATTACCACCAAAACATGGCTCATGTTTGTCCTAAAAAAATAGTTCCATTTTTCTTCCCCCATCTGAAGTCTATGTTGTCTCTTACAGCTAAAGATACTGATTCCACTACTGGTGAGGGAAAATTTGTATTGTTTTCTATTAGACGCTTCCTTTAAAAGTGTTACTTTTGATATCCCCTTTTAATGAAAGCAACTGTCTATGACTGAGGAAGATTTATATACAGCATGTGCTATCAATAGACAAATTCATATTTTTGGAAAACACAGAGGCTTTTACATTGCCTGTAGGATTTACCTATCATTCTAGAGGTTCATCGTTCTAGAGGTTCAGGTCCAGAATACTGATGCATCATTTGTAGCTACTAAGATCTCTTTTAAAGACACAAAATTGTTATTTGGAGTGAATGGAATAAATCATATCTACTTTATGCTCATATATTGTAAACATCAGAATTTGGTTATATTTTTAATGGAACAGAAACTCTGTCATTTCACTTTACTGCTCTGACTGTACAGACAGGATATCTGTACAGTCATGTACAGATATCATGTAAACATGAGGAGTCATCCAGTAGCTTTTCTTTTTTCTTTTGCCGTGTCAGTCCTACTTTGAGCAGGAGGTTGGTCTAAATAAAGGCCAGGCCTTTTCCGAACTGAATGATTCTACAGTCATTTGCAACTGCACATCGGTAACTATTTTTCTACAAAAAAATAAATCCCAAATAACTCTTTTAAGGTCATATGAACAACTATGGATTGATTTGATTATATCTGAAAACAAACACTTGCAGCAGTTACAGCAGTGTCAAATACTCCTTAAAGATGATCTTAGTTTTTATTTGATACCATTGCATGGTAGCTTCTTCTACAATCAGAATATTGTAGGTAATGAAGGATTAGACTGGACTTTAGGATGCATTTCTTTACAGAGAGAAGTCAAATGCTGCAACAGGCTTCCTAGAAAAGTGGTGGATGCCCCAAGCCTGTCTGAGTTTAAAAGGCTTTCGGACAATACCCTTGGCAACTTGCTTTCACTTCTGGTAAACCCTGGATTGGTCAGGAAGTTGGACTAGATGACCATCATAAGTCTCCACCAACTGAAATTATTCTAGTCTATTCCTACACTATGGCAAATAAAGGTTTTATCTTAGTATTTAACTGCTAAACTCTATTCATTCAACTATACCTGTGGGATACCTTGGCCTTTCCATTTTCTTCTGTTGAATTAATGCATTTAGTCAATGAAGTATATTACAGGAGCCAATATAACCCCTGAATTTATGACTCTTATCAGAGATGATAAAGATTACCTGTTTTTTCAATATTTTGCTATGCCACTAGTCTGTGCTATGGTACTGACTTTCCCTTTCATGCAAGTAATAAAGTTATAATCGGTTTGACTGGATGCCAAAACTGCTATGTTTATCTGACTTACATCTGTAATGACACATTGATACTACTGTCCCCTAAAACTGTATTAAATGCAGCAAGAACTCCAATACCAGATAATAAAAGTGGGAAAGCTTACGATACTGCTATGAGACCACCTTTACATATCTTTTAAGGGATATGTGTATTTGCACACAAAAAGTCTTTGTACTGAGAGGGTGACTATACTACATATTTGCTCTTGAGTTTGTATTAAATGAGTATATTAAGTATGAAAAGTTATAATGGCCATAAACAATCAAGTCAGCATAAAATAAGCATAAAACTTCTTGTGCGTGCATTTGATACAGTATATATTTACATGATTCTATCTTTCAAGCATAAGAGAAAAACATGTGACTACGATTTTTAGAAGGTATACTCACTCTTTTGTACTAATGCTGTACTTATCATCCTAATGTACAGTGTATCTCTCTTGTATCACATTTTTATTATCCATCAGGTATATACTAGTAGTTTTGTTCATATGCCTTTTTTCAGCCTAGAGTACAATTAATAAGTAGGACACATGACTAGGAAAACAGGTTATTTATGTCCTAAAAGTGGGGGAAAGATCTCCACATGCACAGTAGGACTAGAAACTGTTAGATGGAACACTATTCCAGGTGGGTTAATATAAGCCTAAGCGCATCTTTCCTAAGGTATCCTGTATAAAAAGGTGTTCACATGTCAAATAACTAATATTTTTCAAGATCTGTAAAGGTGATAACTTGCCTTTTTCCTTTATGGCACAGGGACAATGCCCATGGAGATAGTTCGTAATTCCTGCACAGTGCCATATTGACCATACTCAGTTCTTTCATCAGTTTTCATGATTTCGTGAAAGAACTAGAATGGACTATGGACTTTCAGTGAGAAAATGGCTAATGTGACATCAGGTGTCATCTGGACACAGTACAAACTGCTCAGTTTTCAAACACAGCTGCACTGCTTCCAAAAGGGAATTTGTAAGCCTACACAGTACTCCTCGGGTCCTTGAGGGTTTATTAAGTAAGTGCAGTGGCTTTAGCATGAAATAAACCAGCTGTAGTGAACAGAATCTGCCTTTATTAAATTTAGCTAAACCTTTACTAGATTTCTAGATTTCTAACAGTCTTAGGAAAGCAAGAGAACTGAGCATACATTTCCTACGCTTTTTTCAGCATGTTAAGCTCACTAAATAAGAATACCAGAGAGAAAGAGGCCTCATGTATTGATTCCAGTTGCCTAATGCTTCAGAGAAAATATTTTTTTAAAAAACTTCATAATTTAATAAACTAAAAATTAACTATAAATAATGAGCCCAAAATTTGCAAAACTGTTTTTCCAAGTCCTACAGCTACAATGGAAGGAATGCCTTTCAATTTCCATTGCTCATGTATTCCAAACTAGTTTATTGCTATTTACTCTTGTACCAGCATTGTCATTAAGTTTAAACAGCTCCTTTCTCTCCTCAGAGTTTGCTGCCTGATATGTTTATAGAGGTCAGTCACATACCCACTCTCCTTTTATTTTTCAAGAACAAATAGGCTTGTTCTTTCAGACTATGCCCATACTAGCAAGACATAACCCTGTCACAGGGCCAGATGCTGGCCCAGGACTGCCAGCTAGTTCTTATTCTTCCTGGCACAGGCAGGCCTTTGCTAACCAGCATCTCCCAGACGATGCCAGCACACAGCGTAGGAGAACAGCATGGAGCAAGAACTGCTCCTAATAAGCAGCTTGGACACGGTTGCCCTGCTATGGAAAGCAGAATTCAGGATTGTTGATCAGGACAGAGCCACACAGGAGTCTCTGGCCTGTAGTTCAAGGTAAAAACTTGAACTACAAGTTTCTTCTTAGTGTTTCAATTCCTGATTTTACACTTAGTGCTATTTTATTTCATTCATTTTTACTACTGGAGTTCACAAGGTCATCTGACTCTCTATTGTACAGTATCCCATTGCTCCCCTGTACTGATAAGTATCCAACTTTGTGTCACTGATGTATTTAATTACAACATTCTTGGTCTCTATGCCAAGGCCACTAGTGAATTTATTAAAGATCTTCCCTGGTACTAATGCTTGAGGAACTCAGCTAGGAAGTTGCTTACAGCTTCACCCTCCATTTCTTTTTTCAATTAATCCTCATTGTTACAGTTTAACCAGTAATTTCTATGTGGACTAGTATAATTTAGGCTTCTTAAATTAAGTTAGAGTTAATTTTTATGCTCTAGTCTTTAGCCATCTTTGCACTAAAATGAGTTCCTTGAACTCCTCAGTCCAGCTCGTTTTGCCCATTTGTTCCCCTAGTTCCTAAGAAAAATAATTCTCTCTGTAAAGACTGTTGTTAGAGCAACTTTGCTGATAGATTAGAAATTTGTGGTGGAGGAAAGACAATCAAATTTTTGGTAAAAAAAAAAAAAGTACAAAGAATCAGTTATAGCTGGAGTAAGGTAATACAAATAGATACTAGAATTACTAATTTCCAAAAGCTTTTTAGCAAAGTGATTGATTTAACAGATTCTACTACATATCCAGCATGTCTGAAAATATTAAGGTTTTTTAATAAAATATTAATATTTTATTATTTTCATAGATATTTTAATAACTATTAAGTATTATATGCTAGTATTATACTAAACTTTTGTATTCCTCTGAATTTGGAACATAATAGAAATCATCCAAATGACACTTCCAAGTTGTTTCATTTTACCAAGATTTTTACTCTCAAAGGCACTGTTAAATAATATTCAAATATCTTACAGTGATACCATTTTGAGAATTTTGTTGCCTGAAAGTCTCAATTAAGTGTGATTTAGGTCTCTTTGTGTTCAAAAATCTGTACTAATGTCATAGCTTCATTAGGCGACTAGCTAATAAAAATAACAAATTAACTACAGCTCGGAGATGCTGAACATATTCATTAGTTAGCCCTTGCAAACCGTCTGAATATGAAAGGCACTGTTTACAGGTTATTTAGAAATATAAGACACAAAACAAACATCAACAAGAGATAAAAAGGGAGAAAATGTGACAAGACCATAATAAGCCTGGGGTCTGCATGTAAATGGCATTAAATTGAAATCAACAGAATTACACCATTTACATCATATGTGTCATCATTCGTTACTGAAATTGTCTGAGAAAAATGAAAGATCCAACTCTAATGAAATGTAACAGAATGGTAATAGAAAAATTGAGATGCTTATCATGCAGTTACTGCTGTATTGAATTTCACAAAAACATTCTTCAACTTTACATGAACTTGCTGCCTAGACTCCAACAATGTAATCACAGCAGCACAGCTCTCAGTGCCAGATGCAAAGACCAGACAAAATGCAAGACATACAGAACCATGGACCGTCTTGAGTTGGAAAGGATCCATAAGGAGCATCAAGTCTAGCTCCCTGTTCCTGGCAAGACTGCCTAAAACTAAACCATGACTATGAGAATCATCCAGATGCTTCTGGAACAGTTACCATGCCATGATCTCATCTCTGGGAAGCCTGTTCCACAAACCAACAACCCTCTGGGGGAAGAATCTTTTCCTAATGTCCAGTCTGAATTTCTCCACCCCACCTCCCTGCTACTGTAAGGAAGCTGTAGACTGCCAAAAGGTCACCCCTGTGCCTTCTCCAACCAGGACAAGGTAAGTGACCTCAGCCACTACTCCGAAGTCCTTCCCTTGAGAGCTTTTCCCACTTTGGTCTCCCTCCTCTGGACATCAGTTTGATGTCCTTTGCACATTTTACAAATCTACATTTGTACATTGTGGTGCCCCAAACTCAGGCAGCACTCGAGGTGAGGATACAGTAGCCCAGTGGACAGTGAGACAATCACCTCCTTCCCAACTTGTGGTGCTGTGCTAACCTGCCTGGAAACCTACACTGAGTTGCACACTACAACAGCTACACATCTTATGCCTGCATGAGATGCAGCCACAGTTAACCCTGACAGAAGAGGAAGAAAATATAAGATTAAAAAAATATTTTGTGTGTACATCAGTATGTCTGTTTCATGCATTTCAAAATAGAATAGAAGACTAAGGATAGAAGAAAGACATATTTAGGGACACCTAACAGGGTTAGGTATATATTACTTATCAATATTGTTTTAAAGAGAACAATCACATTTAACAAAAGGAAAAAAGGAAGTTATGCACAATGAAATATAGTCTTTTTTTTTATTTTTTTAATCCAGTGTCAAATAATCCCCTTTGTTAGGAAGTCCATCTGGTTAATTGCCTACATTTCTACTTTATATACACTGACAACTCTCTGTACTTCCTGAATTATTACTTACTTCAAAAGATCTACAAATTTCACATAGACAAAGTCCTCCTGCTACTTCAGCAGAGGTAGCTGGGTGAATGCTTCCCCTTCTCTGCTAGTTTAAATTAGCAGACTTGGAAAGTGTAATTAGTGAGAATTACTGCCTTCGCTAAAACTAGTTATATTTCACATTCACTCAGATAATTTTATCTACAGTTTAACTATCACTTCCGGCCTTGCAGTTCTATTGCACCATTCCCTCTTTCAGGGAAAGAGAAATATAACATGGTATAATGCTTTGCATACTTATTATGTGTATGTGAACTGACAGTACAAAGCAGTCATACCTTAATAAGTTCTTCATGTCCTTACAAACTCTTAATATGATAATCCAGATGAAGTAAGAACAGCAAACAAGTCAGGGATTGAGTGTCCTGAGGAACATCAATACCTGCATCTCTCTTCAAAAAGGGCCCAGACTACAATTTTAATTCGCAGATAACAACTAACAAGTGACCTTTCCAAAGAATATTACTGAATAAAGACAATTATTATATAAAGACAATTTTGTCCCGAAAAACTTTGCGTCAGTATTTGAAGTTCTCATCAGAAAAAAGGCTTGCTAGAAGTACATCCTGGAGACTATATCTGTGCCTTAGAAAGAAACTGGAGTTTGCCTAAAAAAAGAGCGCATAGTCTGTTAGGGATTCTTTTTTAAATAGGCTGTGCAGTTCTTACATTCCAACTCACCCCTGGAAGCTCTTATCAATTTTATCAATTTTCCTTGATAACCACAGAATCTTACTATTGTCATCTTCATGGGGCTTTTGCTTCTCCATTTTCCCAGAATACCCTACAGACAATGTTTAGGGAAGCAAGCCAGCTCTGTGAAGACACCATATGCAGCCTATATAAATGGGCTAGGTTAAATGATTGAAGTTTCAAAAAGAAAAGGGGTTAAACAGGCACTTTTGTTGAGATTAAATCCTGACATTATGGTTTCTTTATGAAAGAATTTTTAATCTTCCTGGATGGTGAGGTTATATCTGTTTTAGTTCCCAGTTCTGGACCAGACCCAACCCACATTTAACTCCTTGGAAAGTGAAGATGGTGGTATGTTTCTCTCTGATAAAGCCATCCCTTTCTTCCCTAGCTGTTAATCATAAGCTTGGAACTGGTGGCATTGCTCTCTCTCAGATAATTGGCTTACACAGCAGACAGCCTGTTCTGTGGATTTGTGACATGAATAAACCCATACTTATGACAACTACATGGCATGCAGATTAGAACATGCCATAAAGGACTTGGCATTGTGTTACACTTTCCTAGATCTGAACAAAAAGGAGTAATGAAAATAATTTGAAATACTGACTTGGTAATACCATCATAAAACATTTCTGGCCCCCTCTAGTGGACATTCCTGTGTTTCAGATTAGCAATGTCATCAAAACACACCAACAGTAAAGGGCTATTGAAAGCTGTAATATAAACCTTGAAATTTTCTGACATTTCTTATAAACAACCACTAAACGGGATTGTTCTTAATGGGGTGAGAAATACTGGCTTTTGGGAGGTCAATAAGAGGAAACTCACAGATTTGCATAGAACACTTCTGGCCTAGAGACATACTTGTCAATACAGCTTCAGCTCTGAAAGCTGCTGCACACCTGAGAGAAGAACAGGTCAGGGCATGCATGTGTATCTCCAACGTGAATTACACATTTACAACATGTGCAGGTCATCCATCTGTTTTTCCACATCAACAGATGTGAAGAAAACTTTTCCAGGCTATGTACAGCCTTGAGGAAAGTAAATCGACAGAGCAGCTCACCTACAGAGAGCATTATCACAGTAACAGCAACAAGACAGCACACGGGGGTAGCGATTTGGATCCATCATGTCTCCAGCATCCTTGAAGGAAGCAATGCTGTGTTTCCTGTGCTTACGAATTTCAACGGTGCACACTACAACCAGATTTATGGTACTGTTATTCTGAGTTGGCTAAGCACTGTATGCTTTCAAATAAAGTGCATACTTCTCATGATAGATAATTTATTTATTCATTTATTTATTTATAAGCATTTTTGACAAAGGTATCAAAATACCTGAAACAGTAACTGATTTAAAATACATTGCAGCAGCTGCTTTCTAGTTAAAGCCTGTTCTTCATCACTAAAGGACCAAGTTGTTTCACAGTGTTCTTTGTTCACCATGCCCCCTATTCTATACAGGAGTCTTCAACTAACAGAACCCCATGCTGATTTGAATAGTAACCAGTCAATAAAAGTATATCTCTCTAAAAATCACTGAAAACGTGTCTTCTTATCATTATTAAATGCTTCATTTACACAAGATTATCCTTATGTTATGCTCAGATAATCATTGCTAGTAGTATTGTACTAAATGTGAGGAGAAAATATTACTAACATCAATAAAAGCAAATATTACTAAATAACCTTAATAAAAGCTAAAACTTATAGGAAGGTAACAGGTTTAAAAGGGCTAAAAGTTACAGCATTAAAGGGAAAAGCCTAATAGCCTTGAATTTCTTATTACATAAAACTGAATTAAAATTTGCAATACAACTACAAGAGAGGTACCAAAATCCTATTCATAATACTAAACGTGTCTACAGCATTTTATTAAGCTTTTGGTACAATAAAATTACAGAAGTCTAACATTCTAGGACCATAGCTATTTTATTTCAGTCTTTTATAAATAGCCAGTTTAGATAAATACATGAATAATTATGAATCATATTAATTTAGAAGGACCCTGGAAACACAGATTATAACCAAAAACATCTCTTTGCAACATCTTTCATAATAATAAAGCATTTGATTTTGAATAAGAAATGGCTTTTTAGACATTTTTAATGAGTACCTGAGATTGGTGTCTGAACCTATAGGCTAAACTTTGAACCAGTTTTCACTTTTTGCTACACAACAATGTAAACAATTATGCTCCTCCCAAGTTACTGAGGCCAGACATCCACTGTAGTGAAAGTTTTCTTTGGCCACTCACAATGGCCACTCACTCATGACAAAATGAAGCCAAACAAGGATTAGATAAAACTAAAAAATAATTTGAAGTGACTTAAGAGGAATTTGTTTCACATGTACAGAGTAAAAACAATTTGTTAAAAAATATATAATTATCATGGTGTTATAACCTAAAAATTAACTAATGTTGAATTCAAATAGACACCAGACAAATAGGGAGAAACAGGTGTTTGAAACCTGTTTTCAATGTAGAGGCAAAGCTATTCTAATCTTATAGAAAGATATCATGCATTGCCTATACAGAACTGTATGAAATCCAAATTGTTAACAGTAATAAATATCATCTTTCATAATCACATGACCAAGTATCTGAGAGCAAGAACACCTTAATTAAACAGGTCATGACTCTGAAGTTATGTAGCAATTACACTGAAACTGAAAGATGAACAGGTTAAATGAACACTGGAGAGTAACACTGACCAAGTTTAAACATTTAAAGATAAATGGGAGGTACATGTATACACAGTAAACTAAATGACTCAGATTTCAACTTCAGTTAATAAAGATACATCTATGATCCTATCAATATTAAAATACCGTAGGGATTTATCTTGTGAAAGCATATTATCCCCAACATCAAACAGAAATCCTGTTAATTTATTTATGTATTTGGTTTACAAAGCATCAGTATTTTGTTACTTGCAGACCTAAAATGCTAAAAAGGGCTTGTGAACTACATGAAACTATTTCTCAAAATGCCACAAACATTAACACACATGAATTGACTGAAATTGAATTAGCTACCTGAAATCCAGGCTTTTCCGTAGATCTTCTTGATGCTGAATGAAGGCATCTTTATAATAAGTCAAACCAAGGAAGTTTTAATTTTCAAATACCCTACTTATACTTCATAGGTGACACCTTGTTTAAACATGGGATTTTTCACATTTATTTAAATATCTCCATGAATGCACTGAAGTTCAACATCTGCTGAACCTGTCTACATAAATTCACTCTTACTATACTGAATAACTGTCTTGTCTGTGCATAAAATATTTTATATATCAACAGATGCTGGCCATACAAATTCCTTTATCACATAGCAGATCTAAACAGCAAATAGGTTATATAAACCTAGATGCAAGGCCTTTTTCATTTAATTCCTCAACCTATCACTAAACTGTTCCTTGAAGACACCAGCTAAATAAAGCTCTAAGTAAACAGCTGAGATAAAAAAAAACCACCTTGGGAGGTTTGCCGCTTTACTCTATTACTAGCAATGTCTTCATTATTTATATATATAGGCACTGGTTTCCAGCCACTGAAGCTGAATCTACATAATTAAACTTTTATAACATCCCCTGCTGTGCCATAATGTGTAACCGTGTCCAAAGAGTCCTAGGTGTGCTGTTACACACCTGGGACTGAAATAAGGAATTTGTTGAGCTACCTTTGATAAAGGTCTACACCTGGAACTTAATAGCACATGATATGGTTTCTGAATATTGCAACAGGTGGCAAATATAACTTACTGCTCAAGAGCTGTTTCATCCTCTGATTCCAGAATTGCTATTTGCAATTTCTATTGCTGTATTAATTTGAACAAAAGGGAAAATTTATTGTTGTGGTATAGTTTTTGTTGTTATTTCCATACACATTTTTAGGTAAGATTATTTTAGGATAGCTTGAAGAAGAATTTCAATGAAAAATTAATCTACTTTGCACAATCAGCAATTAAAAGATAAATTTCTAGAGCTATCAGGATAGGAAAAATAGCTAGCAAAATGAAAACTAGTCCCTCTAATTGCACCAAACTTTCTCTAAATCAGCCCTAACTCTTTTCAAAAATTCAGTACCATTTAAAATGAAACCAACTACTTCTAATTTCTGCACTGTAAAATACAACATCATAGTGTACATACAAAGGACAAGGCTTATGGGAGGAACTAGTGTCTTTTACACTAACTGTTGTGGGTGAAAATATTATACGAGCTTTTGAGCACATAAACCCTTGCTCATCTAATACAGAAATACATATATGATCGCAAAAAGATTTTCAGACTCACTCTTCTGGTCAGTTTTCGGTTTGTTCTTAACAAAGAAACGTATCTAAGTGTGTTCTTCAAGCATGGAGCAGAGCTAACAAAAGAAACATCTAATTATATAGATATAAAACCCCATGTAGGCACTAGATTGAACTAAGACCATTCTGAAGTTATATCATATCAAGGAGCTGTTTTATTGTTATTTTCCAATTAAATTTCAAAGAGAATCTGTAAAAGGAGATTGCTATTTCCTAGGACCACATTTCCCTCTCTTTGAAAATTGTGGAGGGTAAGCCATTGTTCTGCACATGAGAAAATGGGCCAATGGGCATTGTGGTGAAGAAGAAAAAATCAAAGAAAGAAAGATGAATTCTCATTCCTTCCTCACATCCCCCCAACATCCCCAGCTCCTCACAGAAGTTAATATGAAGTTGGAATACAATGGAGTTAATCTCCCTTTCTCTGATTGTGATGGCCAACACAGAGTATATCTTGGTGTGACAGTAAGCCCATAAAAGTCCACAATACATGGGAAAACATTTGTATGTCAATGTAACCATCACTAAGATGCATTTACTGCATATCGTCTTCATCAGGATTTCAGACAAATTTAAATCTGCTACTTGCAGGTTTAAACACCTGTGTATAATGACTACTTTCTATTATATCACATCATGTCCATCTTGAAAATAGTGAAAATAGTTAGGCAACTTATTTTTGAGTGGAGAGTGTGATTTGACTGCAGGGTAATTTTGACAGGAAGAAAGAAACAACTTAGTATTTAAATATGTTTGGCAATCCAATTCCAACCAAGACATTTGTTCACCTTCTGCTACTGGAGGTGTATTCTGTTAGTGATGAAGGAAATAGGAGTGAGGTCTGAACACAGTAAGACAAAGGAGAGCTGCTTAGACAAATGGATACATGAGAAATAGGATCAGAGAACAGGCTCGGACAACTGGCCCAAGACAGGAAGGTCTAAGTTGCCAACTCTCCGAATGACTTTTAGAGATCCCAATCTGAAAGGTGATACTCAAGAGCTGAGGAAAATCATTAAGCTTCTCTCAGTAAAGAGGTATCTCAGAAAATGATCCCGTAAAATAGCTGGTACAGGAGGCTTTTTCCAGAGGTATAGCAAGTATAGGAAATATCCTATTGGTTTTGTGAGTCTCTTTGTACAAAAGGTTTTTTCCCAAATTTCAGTGATGTGTAAATTAACATATTTCTTTTTTAAAAAGAAAACACTTAGCCCTTGGAGCATATACAGCCCATGAAAATCTTTATGAGACTCAGAGGGTGTTTCCTCATAAGACATAAAGTCAGCTTGAGTTAAGTTTCAAGAACAGGGTAAGAGTTTACCCAAACAGATATTCTCCAATACCAAGAAGGCAGTGGTGGGAGAAGCAACTTATGGCTTCTACAAATACTTGTCACGTTTGGGAAATTTCAGGTGAGAAAACTGTCAGGCACTGTGGAGGCACAGACCCACAACACAGGTTGTTTAGAAACAACAGGGCTCTTGGTAGGGCCCAGAACCTCTTCAGAATGGCAGACGTAAAATGAGAAAAACTTTCTCTTTTGTAACAGTGAATTTTCCACAAAAATGACAAAAACTTCATCCACACTTAGGTCTCTCCTGACTGGAATAATAACATTAATTGTTTTGGAAAATGGTGAAGGAAAACTGAGGCATAGGAAGTTTTAACTGCAGTAAGACAAAAGGATGAAGAATAATTCCCCATGATAATTGGTATTTACCTATTCTACTGTATTTTTATAAATTGTTGTATGAGACAATTCACTAAGAATAACTGCCCTTTGCTGAATATTCAAAATTATTAAACTTTGATTTAATTATGAAAGTTCAATTGAAATTCCAAACTCAGTCAAGTTATTAGGGAACTTAACCTAGGAAGATATTTGGTATGTTCATTCAATTTTGAATTTGCTTAAAGGAGTTTTTAAGATGACTTTATTAAAAAAAAATACTCTAAGTTCTTAGGATTGGCAAAGGTTGGAGAATTGATATTTAAAGACCAGCTATTTGTCTGTGTCTTAAGTATTTCAAAATGCATAACACTAGAAAGATAAAAGGCTTACTTCAAGGAAAATGTCAAATGTTTTCTTTACTTTCACAAGAATTAAAGGCAGCCCAATAAAGAAGTTCCCTAGCATTGCTCCTCAGGATTATCCTTTGTATAATTATAAACCATTCTGATGAAGGCTTTAACCTGTAGCAGTTTAAAACAACTTCCCAAAAAACAAGTTCCTGAATCCACTAAAAGAAATGAAAAAACAGAGAAAGTATTAGAACCCTTAAAGGCCAGGCCACTGCTGACTTCATGTTCCTTCAAAACTTGACACTTGAAAACAAACACCTAAAAAACATGAAATGGTGCATCTAAATTTCAAATATCTCTAACAACACACTGTACAGGAATTTTATTGGTTGTAACAAGACACATAATGATCAAAGTCGTGGCCTCCAGGCAAAGGTACAAAGTGTATAATTTCATTTAGATTTCATTTAAATTTTGGATAGCATTTGGTCAAAATTAAAATATTCTACTACTTTTTTATTTCTTCTTTTTTATTTTTATTCTTCTTTTTATTTTTAATGAAGATCTATTTTTGCAAAACCTGTATCACACTTCCTAGTTTCTCACCTGTCTCATCACACCTTCCATGAATTTCAATAATATGGTCATATAACTTCACTACTCTAGCTAATGGTGTTACTCATTTTAATAAAGTTATTTGATTACTTATCTAATTGTCAACATCTAAGTAAAAGGAGGATTATCCTGTGTATCTTTATTTTTTGAAATCTTCATTTCTATCAGCTTTAATTGACCCTGCTTTCTCAAAGAAACCTCTAACTCACAGTCACATTTTGACTGAATAATAGTGACAAATGCAATAAGTCCTTTAAAATGTACCTTTGTTTCTTACAGGAAGAAAAATCCAGAAGATGGAAAAAATTCACATTATTTTTCAATTTTAAAAAAATTAACTGTTTCCTTCTCATTGATGATCTTGTTCTTTTAATCTTAACATAAATTATTCCTTTCAGGCATATTGGGGTCTTCATTTTGCAAAAGTACTTCTTTATATACCATGATACCTGACTAATGAGGGGCTGAGACATTCATGAGTCATTACCATGTTCTGTGTGGGAAAAGTTGTATACTCTGAATTGGTAGTATCAAAGAATCACAGAATGGTTTAGGTTGGAATGGACCTTTAAAGCTCATCTGGTCCAACGTCCCTGCAATGGGCAGGGACATCTTCAACTAGATTGTGTTGCTCAGAGCCCCATCCCACCACTTCTGTGGGCAACCTGTTCTGGCCTTTTACCTCCCTCATCATAAAAACCCTCTCTTATACATAATGCAAATCAACCCTCCAGCTGAAAACCATCACCCCTTGTCCTATTGCAACAGGCCCTGCTAAAATGTTTGTCCCTGTCTTTCTCACAGGCCCCCTCTAGGTCAAAAGGCAGCTCTAAAGTCTCCCCAGAATCTTCTCTTCTCCAAGCTGAACAGACCCAAGCCTGTCAGCCTTTCCTCATAAGAGAGATGCTCCAGCCCTCTGATCACCTTGGTGGCCCTCCTCTGGACATGCTCCAACAGGCCCATGTCCTTCCTGTGTTGAGGATCCCAGAACTGGATCCACACCAAGTGGGGTCTCACAAGAGTGAAGTAAAGGCTGTGTTCCCTTCTATGTGCATTTAATGGTACAACTACAACACAGTCAAGATTCATGTCTAACTCCATTCCCCACCACCATAAATGTCATCAGTAGACTACTGTACAATTGCCCCAATCATTCAAACCCATGTGCAGTCCCAGATTTTTCCTACAATCTTAATCAAAGGATGTAACAAGATTCCTAGAAGGGACACACAAAAATATATTTCTAACTTTTCACAGCACTGATTCTTTGAATACAACTCATTTTTCAAGTCCATGCTGTTCAATTGGGTCAACATACCACCAATAGTCATCAAAGTATCTAAAGTTTTATCTAGAAGTACTCTATATTGAACTTGTTGTTCTATGTTTACAAAACACTGAATAAGCCCCTTAAGAAATGCTAGAATTCACATCTTCGACACTAACACTGAAAAATTAAGGATAAACAGTAATAAGATGATTTAATCTACTGGTAAATGTTGTATCACACCAAAGTAAAAAAATACTGTTTATATTGAAGCACCTGTCCTGATGGTATCTGCATTCAATACACCAAGGCTTTTAATCTTACAGTTAGCACTAAAATATTAAGAAGAATACCACTGCTATCCCTTCTTCACAATGTTTGCAGTTGAGAAAAAGTTGACCTAAAATACCTATTGCTTTTTTCTGCCTTCATAACTTCTAAAACACCTATTTCAAAATCAGCACAAACAGACATTATGTAAAGCAACTTGAGCTACTGTCTTTATTTATGGAAAAAAACCTACTAGTTGATTAGCTAGGGCAATTCTTCCTTAACATATGTACATGGTAAAACTAGATAACAATATAACCTTATTACAGTGACCTTCACACTTTTTTTTTTTTAATTGTTATTTTCCAGGTGAATTTAAGATTTGGTACTGCTCCAATATAAATGAATACCACAGACATCAGTTGTTGGATTGACTGTGGGAATACTGTTAGCATGCACCAATTACCTGCAAGGTTATACTGAAAGGGTAAATTCTTCGAAAAAAGAGTTCCTTTTCTTCATCATCTTTTTGTACTCCACAACTACCTCTGTATTCTACAAACTGGTGTCACTTTATGGCTTCTGTGAGTTCACAGCCTTCTAATCATGAAAAACCCTGATGGCATTGCCCTACACAGAAACTATGCAACCATCTAATAGACTGGGAACCAGTATGTGGCCCACCTCAAGCATCACTTGCCCTCTACTAAAGATGCATCCTAAATGGTAACGACTGCAAATGGCTAACAACTACTGTATGAAGCAAAGTATTTCTGGACCATAAAGACAAGTTAAATGTGAGCCTTAACACTGCTACCAGCAAGAAAAAAAATACATTTATTATAGCAAAAGACCCCCTCTGCATATGAACGCTAAAGAATTTCATTACTCCATCTAATAAAGAAACTTATTAGTCAAGCACTACAGGGCAAGTTGCTTTTGCAGTTGCAATTCTTTAGCATACAGATTTCCATGTAAGAAGAGATTTACACTGGCTCCTGTAGTTTTTTTCAATTCCGTTATTTTAAAACAGTCATATTTAATTTGATAAAATATTGAAACACATTCAGGCTTATTCTCAAATAGTGGTTTATACTGCCTTTTTCTAAACATTGCTAAAATAAAATCAGATTAAATTATCTACTATAGGTGTAATATTATGAAGACAAACAGAACATCAGTGACGTGCATAACATCTAACATTATTTCAACATTATGCTCAATACAATATGTGCACAACATTTTAGGAAAGTCTACAAACCAATTTAGAAAATAATTTATATTAATGGATAACTGGTGTAGCTGGCATGTTGCTAATGTTTAGAACAAATATGAGTATTTTTTTTAATATTTACTGGTATATAATAGTATTGATAATAATAATATAGTTCAGAACTGAACTACCGTGTCAAAAAAAGCACAAGCTAAAATGTTCAGTGAATATGTATCAATGATACAAAGTGCAAAACTTATGATCACTTTATGCCACATCTACAAAAATACAAATTAATTTTATCAAAGTAACACCTATGACACAAGTGGTCATTTAATTTTTTTAAACTGTGCACATATCGTATTGCAAAAGCAAAGGAAAAGTAGGAGCATGCTCACAAAAGCTGCAAACAGAAAGGAATATCATGCATAGTGTACACAACAACTCACAGTAAGCTATTTGAAAAGCAGGAAAGCCTTTCATGCCAGACATTGCTTTCATTTTAATGACAGTAACTCCCTTTGCCTTCAGAAGGAATTACACCTGTGCAAATGAAAGCAAATGTAGGCCAGGCAATAAGTCTACCATAAAAGAAAAGAACTTTAAACAGAAAAAGGCTCTAACCACTTTGTCCTCCTGGAGTTCATATCCACGAAAGCAAGAAAGAAAGGACAGAAAACAAAATAAAAAAACACAAAGAAGGAAAGAGTCACTTTCATTTTGAAAGCAAGCAGTAGTATTTTTTAGTAAAAGGAACAACTAAGTATCTAAGGAATTAATATATCTTTCTTATTTTCCCTAGTGGTGAAGGAGATCTAGTGAAAAATAAGCAATTTCAATAATTTTCATAATTTTTTAATGGGTGAAATTGAGACAGTCTTGCATATAAAAAAAATATTTGTACAAAAGAAATAATTTGGGAATCATATCTGAATTACCTTAAAAAAACAGAGGGGTCATCTCATCAAAAGGATGCAGCATTTAACACTGCATTCCTTGGACCCCAGGATGGCAAATGATTAGCATTCACCAACATTTTGCAAAGAGCTCAGCTAAATTAAAAAATATTTGTTTACTACAGACAGACAGAGGGTGTGCATAACAGCATAAGTGCATGTTAGCCACTCCACAGCTCTGTAAAGTCCTGGAGTTTTAGAGCACAAAGAGACAGAGTTTGTCACAAGTGTTCACTGCATGGCATGTCAGATCTATAATATTTACACTGTCTTTTTCATATTTATCAATGTTAAATACAAACATTCCTACTGCTTATTTTCCTTGAAGGAATTGTCTTCTTAGCTGTCTAGAATTGTAAATGAAACAATACTTTAGAAAACAAAAATAGTCAAAATGTTTTCAGTCAAAATTCAACATCATTTTTGTGAGTGATTAATGGTGATCCTTATCTGGTACCTTAATTTCACATGCCAATATAGAGACTAAATCTAGGCATGCAATTAAGCATTGGCTGTGCTGGAAATACAACTGCTCACCAAGAAAGAGTGACAACTCATTCTATAGCTTTGGATACCTGTATGACATGTAACTTTATAACAAGTAACTCTTATAGAAAGTTTAGGTTTCCTCCAATCCTATAGTTACAAACAAATAAGAGAGAATACAACAGAGGCCAAACAAGACAGTCAGGCAATGAAACACAAAATATACAAGGAGAAGCTGGGGGAGATAGGTTTGTTAACCTAAAGAAGGCTGGGGTAGGGAAGGGTGGGGGAAGAGGGGAACCACTTGCATTCCTTAACTACTTAAAGGTTAGCTATAGGGAACATAAAGACAATCTTCTTGAAGATGCACAGCTAATAGACAAAATACAACAATCAAGGGATTAGATTGGACATAAGAAAAAAAGAAAATCACAAGAGTAGTAATCATTGAAATAAGTTGCCCAAAGAAATTATGGATTCTCCATCCTAGAAGTGTTTACAATTCAGTTGAACAAAGTCCTAAAAACCTGTGTGGAGCAGGAGATTGGTCTGGATAATTTCCACAGGTCCCATCTCACCTGATTTACAATATGATCCTATGTACAGTGGCAAAAGATTAAAACATTTTCAAAGATGTTACAGGTTTTAGTGGTATTCTCAGTTATACAAATACTAAATATTATTGGTAACTCTCTAGATCACAGAACATCCAAGTATTATGTCTCTGTGTGCAGAGACATATTTATCTTCTCAGCACCAGGTGCTCTGCTACTTTACTAGCAGGACTCCCTCTGGTACTGAAATAAGAGTGGTTGTAGTGCTCAGAGGTGTTTCACATGGAAACAACTAGTGCCTCAATTTCTCATCTTCAGCTCTGAAGAAATATACTCTCCTATCCAAGAGGATTATAATCCATAAACATAATTCAACATCCTGTCATTCACACTTTGATCATAATAGTTACAGAGGCTTGGTTCACTCAACCCACCTATGTTGTATCACCTTCAGGATGAATAAACTCTTTTGAGAAACAAGCTACAAAATATAAAGATGCGTGAAGTTCAAGACGAGCCATCAGACTTTACTGAACACTTAAGACTGCCTCCAGCCTCTCAACTTCCTTCCCACACACTGTCACACATTCTTGAGTTCATAGCAGTTGACTGCAAGCTATGACATATCTGACCATATGAAAGACTGTCTAGCCAGTCATTTCAATAGCAAGGCATTAGAGAAATTATTCCATTCGGTTCTCAAAGAACTGATGCTAAAAGAGCAAGAGTCAGATTTCAGTGGTATTTGTCCTGTTCCACATGAAAGTCTAAGTATGTTTTAATAGTGATTTTAGGGAGAAAGGCCTTATCTCCATGAATATTCAGACACACAGAAATATTAACAAAATCACTGAAATTCCATCCTATACTCGAAATAAGTCTCAAATGAGTCACTGTCTATACCTTTTCCTTTTCAGAAAACATCCTTTAGAAGGTCAATCTGGCATCTGACTGCATGAACCAAAGCCACTCTTCAAGACAGTATTTTTCTCACCTTAAGTGACTAATATTATAAGGGTAAAATTGAGTTCTTCATTGTTTCAGGATCATAATAACTTCTAAGGTTTACGAAAGCTTTGAAGCAGTGAAGAGTTCAAACACATGCAACTCCTGGTGAAATTAAGACCATCATCTGCTGTTTAATGAGATTCAAAAGAGCTATCAAATGTAAGTAGTTTCAAATAAATAAAATTAATAACAAATTGTTTGTACAGTTGTCATTTGAAGGGAATGACCATATCCACATAGTTTGTATTAAAATCACAGGGGTTTTTTTTAACAATCACGAGAATCTGAGGTATCAATACAGAAATGCAGATTCTGAATATCAGTTCTTCTAAGCATCAGTTGGCAAGCAAAGTTTACAGACTGGAAAGGAGCAACATCTCTTGGTTCAAAATGGCAATTGCAGCAAGATTTTTACTCTTAGTGTTAAATGCAGATATTTGAAGAAGTTTTTCACTGAAGTGTTATGCCTGGACAGCGTACTACTTCTGCACTGTCCTGGCAGAAGCAGGGCAAGCAGCTTGGCCAGGGCCAGGAGCAGGGCACAAAGAG
Organism: Dendrocincla fuliginosa; assembly: GCA_035047845.1. Taxonomy (NCBI): domain Eukaryota; kingdom Metazoa; phylum Chordata; class Aves; order Passeriformes; family Dendrocolaptidae; genus Dendrocincla; species Dendrocincla fuliginosa. The sequence continues at coordinate 131,539,265 of JAWWMO010000083.1, read as the reverse complement.
TGGCATGAGGCAGACCATGCTCCCACCTGCAAGGTTGTGTCCCACAGCATGCACCCAAGGGAACAGAATAGGGCCCAGGACTGTAACTAGGGTCAGCAAAGAATCCAGGTCCCCAGCAGGTCCGTAGTGGAAGAGCTCAGGCAATTTGGGAAGCCAAGCCTACAGCTTGGGATCAGCAAGGAAACTGGACAGGCCAGCAGCAAAGCTCAGGCAAGCACCAAGGCTCAGCAAGTGAGCAGCTCCCAGGCAAGGGACTAGAGCTCCCAAGAGGGCTTATTGCCAACCATCCTTGCACAGTTCTTTCCTCAGGGCTGATCCCAGGTTACAACTGCACCACATTAGCGATGCCAAACTCCATGGGGAAAGGAGCAGGGAAAGCTACTAAGGACCATGGTGTATACCAGCTGAACTGTAGCCCTCATAACCTTGGGTATAATTTCAAAAGAATAAAGAAGTTGATCACCTCAAATAAAATAGAACTGATCTTTGCTTAGAAATGTCTTAACAGTCATAGATGTTCACTATTTTTATTAACATTGTTCTATATAAACAGGACTAGATTTCAAATTGGAAGTCGTCAATATATTTGATAATAAAAACTCTATTCTATTCTCCAGAAAGACAAATACAGCTGTAGGTTATCAGATTTTAGAGGTATTACATGGTCGAAACTGAAAAGAAAAAAACAATGGAAAACAAACAAAACCCACATGTGATTTAGAGAAATCCTTTCATCAGGTTTGCTAGGTCACCTGTCTTTTGCAGAGAAATGCAGAATCAAATCATGTCTTCTAAGGACCAACTTACTTGCAAGCAAATCATTGTGTTTATCCCAAATCCTAGTGACTTACAAAATCTGATTGTGAGACACTAATTCTTCAGTGCCTGACAATTCTCAACAGAATGAAATGGATTAGGGCATTACCACAAGCATGCTAAAGTTATGTGTTGTGGCTCCATACAGGTGGTCACATCACAAGTCCTGCAGTTAGAATCATTCAACAAAGGGAGCTTGATGTTTTTTTGAAAATCAAACATAGCCTTAGAGAAATAATTAGAATGCAAAGCTTTCAGTGAACCAGAGGGAGCTCAGAGAAGTTCCCTACTTACACCTTATATGTTTCTCATGATGGTGCTTGGTCCTATAAAACAACCAAAAACCTCCTACTTTTGTTCTTCAAAGACAGAATCAGTGGCTGCAAGTGATAGCAGATTGCCAAACACCCTGAAAGAAGGTATTCAGCATGCCTTAAATTAAGTTTTCAGGCAAGACTTTTCTTTCCATACCAGTGAAGGCATTCTGAGCTACTGAAGTTTTATATTCACTGCACACAACGTATCTATCTGGAAGCTGTATTTTCCCAATATTTTAACATTTAAATGTCTCACCTATATCAACCTCATTCTGCTGTTTACTACCTCATTCAATAGACATTTCTCTATATAATACAATATATAATAAAAAAAGAGTAGTATATTTTATCACTTGGTCTTATTACTAAGACCAAGTACTTCTTAGTATCATGTGTCATGTGGTTTATTATCACATCACTTAATGTCATGTGATTTATTATTTCAGTTTTAAACAATCTGAAATTGATCATGAACATAAAAGCTGACAGTTCAAGGTTCCTTACTCCCTTGAAATCTAAGCTCCCAATCTGGCTGAATGCTCCATTCACTAACATAATAAGCTGTACAGAAGCAAATGTGCCACTATTATCAGTTTTATTTGTTTATCTAGAAGGAACTCCCACATAATGATAATTTTTGTACAGCTTGAACTGAAAGCTAATGTTTATATATTTCAGGCTTTGTAACTAAACTGAAAAAGGAACAAATCATCCAAACATTCCGAGAATCCTTATCTAATGCTCTGTCAACAGTCAAAACATTTCTGTGCCCTGCTCCTACTCATTGCCATGAACCTTGTAAGCAGTAGTTAGCCTCGTGGCCTTAGAAAGAGAACTGTTCTTTGTAATTCTTCATCATCTGAGGTGCATGCTGCCAGTACTAGACTATTTAGTAGCCGAGTTTGGTGTAAAAGGAATGCCTTTGGCTTGAAACTTCATATTATGAAGAAGATCACAAACAGATCAAACAGATCCATGAAAGAACATTTCAGACAGTGTAAGAATCCACTTATATAGGGTCCAAAGCAACTTATATATGACCTGTCAAAAATGTTACAAAGACCAAAGAAAGCAAAGTTAAAACAGAAAGTTATTAGAAGTAATCCTGCAAGAAAGTTGTATCCATAAAGGAAAACAGAAAAGAATGAATTCTGGTAAATTCTGATACCAAAATAATTTAAATGGAATAATGAGTATAGGCATAAAAGAGATCATAGACTGTCATGGTCTTTCTGAATTAGATCTTTTGTGTTCATATTCATGGTGATTAGAAAGATATTTATTCTAGAATATTATTTTATGCAGAATGAACTGGAGTATACATTTAAAACTGATATTTCAGAATGGGAAGCTATAGAGTCAACAAAAGAAAACAGTAAATTATTTTTTAAATGAGATGACATTCAGTGTAAAACATCTCAAGTCTAAGATAAACGTAATACAGTATTTTTCATTGACAAGAAGTATAAAAGATAGTAAAAATTCCAATTTGTTCATTTTTAAGGCGTTTCAACATTTTATCATCTGAAAAACAGACAAACGAGTCTGACATCTACATTGGGCAGGTGTGTAGAAACCAAAACACAGAATAAAATTCGCAAGCATATCAGTAAATTATTATAAACTGTGGAAAAGTCAGAATGGCTTTAGTAGTGGGAATCCGTGTCTGTTACATGCACGAGAATTCTTTCAAAAAGTCACAGAGAAAGTAATAAAGAGGGATTTATTCCTACTGCCAAGTTGAGATTACAGACTTTTAAAGAATCTCAGATGCCATGGAATAGGAATAAAGTCATCCATAAGTAAACTTAATTAATGAAAAGACAAGGAAAAAACGGAATAAATGGTCAGGCTTTTTTTGAGGCAAAAGTATCACCAGTGAAGCATCACAAGGGATCAGTCTAGAGACACTCTGTTCAGGATATTCATAAAATATCTAGGGTAAAAATGAATGAGATACAGAAAATCCTCACACTAAATTAGCAGTAGGAGAAAAAAAATGCTAGTTGAGAAGAGTTTGAGAACAGATTCATAATAGACCGAACGGAGAAGTCAGCTTAGAGAAAGACAGATTTAGGTTAGACAGTAAGAAAAGCTTTCTGTGCTGAGCATGGTGAAGCAGTGGAGCAAACTGCCTAAGAGGTTATGGAAGAATCTCAGTGGAAATCTGTCAAGAGAAGTCAGACAAATATCTGCCAAGTTCACATGCTCCATCCCAAGCCTAAATGGTGTATCAGAACATTTCATTAGGAAATGTAGCCTTCTTCCTAATGCACTTTTTCTATGTTTGCAATCATGTAGGCATAATGTCTCAAATATCTGTCCTCATTGTCTTTCATAATCAGAGGAAATTAATTCAGAAATTATTATCTCTCTTATTATTGACAACAAGATTTAGTTAGTTGTAAAAAAAAAAAAAAAAAAAAAAACCACAAACCAAAAAGAAACCCCACATGTGAACTTATTGAAGACAACATTCTTCCATTATCTTAACGAAATCCGAGGCAATTTGAGACACACATAATCTCAGTTACTTTAATCATCAGGAAATATTACTATACTTTTAATATATTTTTATATGTTTTATTATTATGTACTTTGTCAGGTAAAAACTTCAGCCCATTATTTAAACCTACCTTTCAATCTTAGACAACAAGATACATAACATTTATACCATTGCCTCATACCTTCCAAAAGAAAATATTTGACAGTTGCACAGTATTTGCAAAGAGCATACTATGGGAAATAATAGATTTATGGAAATAAACTATATAAAATATTATCATAATAAATATTAAATTATTACATTATTGTATTGCTTACAAAATGTGTTTCCACAGAAAACCAGCATAATACAGATTGAGTATTGCCATAAATCTTCTACAAGTATGTGTCAGAATCTGAGAAAGATTCTGTGTATCAGATCTTAACATTTTATCTAAAATGTTGAATAAACTGATCTCAACAGTTTTCTGTGATTATCTCAGTTGTGATGAATTTTTTAGTCTATCATTCAACTTTTTTAAAAATTCAGGTTGCTGTTTTACCTATTGTTATACAATGAACACCAGTATATAAGAGTTGCAACAATATATGTTAATGCATTTAATTTTTTCCTAAAAATATTCTGACATTTGCATGCATATGTACATATAAATATGCATAATATATGTGCATATGTGTAATATATAAGAAAGGTTTAAAAGCACAATATTATATTATATTTTATATAATATTCTAACACTACTTTTACCATAATCTTGTGCAGAAGCACCTGGGCAAGCAGGAAAGAAAAAAAACCTTGCTGCACCTTGTAATAATCAATGTCTCACTAGATCACTAGATATTCTTCCCTGTCTCAAATACAGGCTCATCCTCCAATCAAAGAATTGTACTTTCACAAGTTTTTTAGTCTAAAAATTATCTGTATTAACTTAAAAACCATAATCACAAATCCACCTGCAACTGGAAAGTACAAGAAATAAGGAGAGATGTCTTAAAAGCCCCTGAAGTGGATATCAATACCACCTTAAAGGCAATCTGTTTCAGTAGTTATGTGATTTGGTTGCATAAGCAATGAATAAGAGATATTGAGTTTAGGAAAGCTTGTTAAACTTTCATAACTCCATACCTTATTTGACCGTAAAGACACTCTTCCTCCGCAGCGCGCACAGAATTTAGTTTGGCAATATGAACAGTTATGGCCACAGCCATCAGCAAATTTTGTTTTGTGGCAGATGCCACAGGTTGGGGCATCACCCTTTTGCTCCTGCTGCTGCTGAGATTCTTCACCCATCTTCTTCACTTGCTCCTTATACATTTCAAACTGCTGATGTAATTTTCTGCAGAAGAGAAGAGATCATGAACAGCTGGTTTATTTTAGGTCGTACTTAGCAATCACTAAAATGCAATCATTTCTAAAATACTAATCAGAGAGAAATACTGTAGTAAAGCAAATACACTTAATTTATGATGTTCCAGAAGTGTTACATTCAAGGATTACTTCTTTTTTCATTATAACCAGAATCTGTGAGGAAGCTCAACACTGATAACATTTAGCTCACAGTCTAGCTGCTACAAAGTGAAGTACCTTTGATTTAGGATGTGACCAGCTGTTTGCTGAAAATACAACAGTAAGACACAGGTTGAGTGACTTAAAAGCCTGTGCTACTAGACAATACATTGGTTAATAGCAGGGGGCGGAAAAAATCTAATACGTTCTTCCAAGTGTAGTTCTACCTAATTCATCAGACAGATGTAAATAACTTCCCTTGATATAGCTTATCTTCATTTATCTAACAGTATCACATAGAATAATGTTTCTAAAGTGTTTTTTCAATGACTTTTCATTTGTCGGGTTTAAGCCCATAATAAGTGTCCTCAATCATTATAAATCATTTCAGCCATTCATGTCATTAGATGTAAACTGTCATCTTGTGCAAAACATAAGGTAGAAAACTACCTTAGGTGTCAAATCCAGGGACAGCAGTTTAAGATACACACACATTTATCTTCTATTTCCAGAGCTAGAAGCACATGAAGTCAGTGGTCATGTGAGTACAAAATTACAATGAATCTTTCAGTCGTGCTACTTCATTTATATTTTTGAGTCGGCAATTATCAAATTTCTGTATATGATAATTAGAATTGTCTCCCTATGACCAAACCTACACACTTAATTCATGATCTATAATGGCAGTTTTTTCTCAAAATCCCTGTTTCTGAAGGTAAGTGATGTCATGGGAAATTTAGTTTTCATTGTAAAAAGTCATAATTTTTTAGCTCTTGCAAATTCTGAAAAAGATGAAAAATGTGACATTGCATATTGTAAAAGAATTAAATACAAAGAGAAAACAAAAAGAACTTTGACTTCTCTTTTATCCTTGTGATTTAAAGGGGTCTGAAAAGTGATATTTAAATTCTTAGCATGGAATTCAACTGACTAATTTTGCTAATAGAATCTGCACATTTTAGCAAAGTAAGAGTTATTAATATAATTTAAGCAGATTTTTTAGTTCTGGGAATAAGCTCAAGTAAAACCCCAAAATGAAGCACTTTCTATGAAACATTATAAAGGTAACCTAAGACAAAATACTAAAATTGCAAAAGACATTTATTTTTCCTTAGAATTATCCTCCTAGGGATTCTTGAGATTAGGTTATTAAAAAACACACATGGAGCATAGAGTTGAACAAATAAATAACCTCCTAGAAAAAAATTAATCCAGAAGACCACCTTCCTCAAGCTTAAATATATCCTTTATATAGATCAGATATAAATTAATGATGCAAAACTATTTCATCAGAAGTGTCAGATGCTCCTACCCAAACCAAGATTACACTGTCACTTAAAAATCGACACTCAAACAGTTATTCACCACAGATATTTACAGATATGGCAAGAATTATTGGGACTTGCTTTGTTTTTCAGGAAAACGCCCCTAAGGATGTACTTTACAATACAGCACAGAGGAACTGTAGGAACAAGCAGGCAGCTCCACCAGGCACGACAGGAGGCTGGAGGCATTCCTCCTGCTCAGCACCCCAAACTGCTGCCTCGAGCTCTCAGCTGCCACTGACCCTTTTCCAGAATGAGGGAAAGCAGCATTACCTCATCCTGTTTTATCCTGTCCTTTATCCCATGTACCTGCTCTTGTCACTGACATAATTTGGAGCCCACAGGCCATGGGGCACAGCAGTGTGGGCTCAGAGTAACAGTGGCATGCTTTGCTCTCGCTTTCAGCCCTTCTCCCCACATTCACAAGCCTCCTGCCTGCAGCGGAGCAGGGGCAGTCTGAGGCACCCACGGGAAGGATGCGAACGATGTCATTGACCTAAAAGCCATTGGGGAGCCAGGGGCAATGGGCTTCCTCTGCCTTCTCCCTGGTCCAAAAGAGCTCACCACTGAGTGTTCTTTGTTGAATGGGGCAGGACACAACTTACTAATAAGCGAGAGCTGAATGAAGTTGAAAACAAAATTTGGAAATCTGGAAACCTGGCACTTTCAGCATTTTACACTGACAACAGTATATAATTGGTAGTTGGTAGTCTGGCCTGTTTCCATCAATAACACATGAAAGCTCTGAGACCTTGCTTGCCTTTTAATTTTGCTTAACATTGCATTCTTCATTTAAAGCATATTAACTATGCTGAACTCCAAGTTTATTTTTAGGCTCCATTCAGTTTTGTGGCTTCCTTATAATCTACAGCCTTTGTTTGTATGATTATTTGCTTACCAGTCTCACTGATGCATAAAAAGCACAAGCCTTTTGCCAAATCTTAAGCCTCGTGTACTGAAATAATTTCACTTTTGTTTCCTCTTGGGCACAAGAATCTATGTAAAGGTCACAACTTTTCCCTCAAAGTATAAACTTTTCAAGGTTACACAGAGTAGTTTTCTAAAAATCCTTGTTCTAGTAAGAAACAAGTTATCATCTGCCAAAACAGTTCCTTACTCCTATTTTTACTCTTCCAAGAAAAATATTACATGCATTGATAGCTGTCAGAAAAAATTAAGCACAGAAGAAAAGAATCCATGAAATCCAGAAAGAAAGAATCCAGTTACACACAATATGTGTTCTACTTACTAAGCAGAACCACTTGAAATAAATATGCATACTTGAAACAAAGGATTCATTTTAGGAAGTTCATTTTTTAAAAAATTATCTATATTATAGATAAATATTTTTTCTTTTAGCCTGCACAGGTTTAAGCCAAAAATTAAGCTAGTAACATGCAGCAACAATTAGGTGCTTAGAAGAGTACAACATCTGAAACACACTTAGTAAAAAATGTATAACATATTCTTTTCAGAAAACGTAATGCAAATAGAACTCTATTTTGTTACCTGCACTCATGTTTTACCTCTGAACACTACTGCCTGAGAGGGCTCAGGAGTTCAGTTACCAGGGAAAGAGAGCAACCAGTACAAGGCAAATTTCAGAGCCTGGAACTGAGCTCAGGTATCCCAAGACTGCAACTTCCAGCCCTTATATCCAGGGGGTTAGTCTATTAAGGCAAGTGATCAAGACCTATCCATGATTCATAGAATAGTTTAGGTTGGAATAGACCTCTAAGATCACTGAGTCCAACTGTTAACTTCGAACTGCCAAGTCCACCATTAAACCATGTCCCCAGGTGCCACATCCACGTCTCTTAATACCTCCAGGGGTGGCAATCCAAATACTTCATTGGTCAGTCTGTTCCAATGCTTGAAAACCCTTTCTGCAGAGAAATTGTCCTTAATATCCAAGCTAAACTATCCCTGGTGCAACAAGAGGCTATTTCCTCTTGTCCTGTTGCTTGTTACCTGGGAGAAGAGGCCAACACCCACCTGGCTACAAATTCCCTTCAAGTGCTTGTAGAGAGCAATAGGGTGTTCTTTCATCCTACTTCGCTCCAGGCTAAACAACCCCAGCTCCCTCAGCCACTCTTCATAGCACTTGTGTTCCAACCCTGCCCTTTGCCGGACCCGCTCCAGCGTCTTAATATATTTCTTGTAGTGAAAAAGGGGTTCCATTTTAGGCCAAAAGGCTTATCCATAATGAAAAATCTTACTCTTAGGCAGAAAGGGATTTTGTTGTTGTAGTAGTAAATACAGATAATGATATCAAATCATACAGCAACAAATCATTTAAGCAGAAAACTCAGCAATGCATATCTATAATCCTATATATGTGTATTTTGACAAAGATTTATTTCATACTGTAAAACATCATATCCAAGAGAGCTTCATTGAGAACCTCTCAATAACAAAAGCAATTGTTTGTAAGAGCTTGTATTGCTCTTGCATTGTTTTTTTCTGGAAGGGAGTTAATTTAATTCTGCTTATTCTGAAATGGTTCCCCACACCTTTCCATGAAGAAGAATTCCATATCAATCAAAAAGCAGCACACTGTGAGTCTCTCATAATCCAAGCCAAACACAAGTAAGAAAAGCAAGTTTAGTAGTCTGATATTGCTTATTATTGTACTGAAGTTTTTATTTTTTCCTGTCCTCGAGTAATGTCCATAAAACTTCCAGCATTTTACCGAAACAAAACAAAAATTACTGACAAGAAGTTCTGGAACTATTCCTGCCTTCCAAAATCCACATAATTTTGCCTGAAATTTCCGAAGCTGCTTAAAATCTACCTTTGGAAGGGTGGCTGCTAAGCAAGTATCCAGGATGTTTAGGCCAGATGTGAGTGTAACAGCCACTTCTCATTTCCTGGCTACCCTTCTATCGAAGTTTTATTTCTGATGTAGCCCATGCCTCATTTCCTATTTCCAGGCACGGAGCACAGATGTGGCTGGAATCCAGGCTTCAAAAAGGGTTTGTCCGCTTTCAGTTCTGCCAAGTCTATTCATTTAATGATTTTTCTGCCTGGTTGATGTGACTATCTGGTAGGATATGACATTCTTCCCTCTATTATAGGTTTATACTTTTATCATACTGCCAGCTATCTGCCCCCTAGTACACCTACTTCTCTTTTGAATGAACATTATTTTTTTATATGTAACATATATATAACTCCATGTGTTGGTAAAGATTGGGAAACAACAGGCTGAACAGCAGCTCTACTGATAGGAATCCCAAGAAAACAGGGTGAAAACCAGGCAACAAACCAGTGGTGTGTGTGCTCGTGTTACAAACTGGGCAAATTCCATATGGGGTCATACTAGCAATAGAAGAAGCAGCAGAAAGCTATTCGTTCCCTTTAGCTGGCACTGGCAAGGCTGCACCTGAAATGTTGCGTCCAGATTGGGATGCTGCCAGCTCATGAGGGATGTTGACAAACTGGGAAAGTCTGGTTTGTCAACAAAAAAGAAAATGGTTATGTTCCTAGAGCATGTAATCTGCAAGCTGGGAATAAAGAAGGTGGGTTTGTAAAATCCAGTGAGAGGAATGGACTAAGGAGTTACCTAATATCTGCCTGGAACTAGCTATCTAATCTAAACATTATCTGGAAAAATTAGAGAGCTGGTTGCCAAAAATCCAAATAAAAGGGCAAAAGGCACTATAAATGCACAAGGGAAGGAGATTCAAGTTGGGCATGTTCATTAGACAGGCAGTGCACCACTGGAATAGACTGCCCCAAGAAGCTGTGGGATCATTATCCCTGGAGGTTTCCAAGACCCATGTAGACAAAGCACCAGTGGTCCTGACCTAGAACTGGCAATAACCATGCCTTGAGTAGGGAGTCAGTTCAGAGATCCTCTTCAAAGAACATTTCTATTATTATGTAATTGGCAGTGGCTTTGTGGAATCGAGCAAGAAATATGAAGTATAAACTCAAGCAGAATTATAAGTATTCAAAAACAATTATTTGGTTCAGCATTGCTGGGGGGGAATAAAACTAAAAACCCCTCTTCATGCTTTTTATAAACTACTGTGAGAATAGTTAACTCTCTCAAAGTTTGACCAATGAACTGATATTTACTTTCAACTTCTTGTAATGCAATTGGCAGCAAAATTTTGAATTTATGCTTTCATATGGATTTGTGGAGTCTATAAAATGGAAGTTTTTTTAAAAAAATAAATAAATATACAATCCAAAACAAAGTTCAACGTTGAAAAATAGAATTTTTCTTAATTGCCAAATAATGGTTTTGACAGTATTCCACTGAAATGAGAAAGGGCATCGCACTAAATTCCTCTTCAGAAGGCTATAATTCTGCTTTAAGTCTATCAGATAACAAAAACTTACTAAGCAATTAAACTTCAAACAAGAACCTGACATCCAATTCTGATTAAAACTGATGCATTATCATACCCAGTCAGACAACACAACTACAATCTTGAAGCCATTCACAATTCCAAGTTTTCAGCTTTCATATCAGTGAAAATGAAATATTGACAGAAAGTAGATGTCAGCAGGGATCTCTGCAAATATTCACTCAATTCACAGCACTTTAACTTTCTTGCTGGTAAAATCTCTGCTGTCTCATTGGAATTGACATACTGTTCCTGCTGCTTTCCTCAAATAAAAATTAAATATTTTTTACTGTCAATAGGTTTAACTTCAGAATCATCTGTTTAAGTGAAATGTCTCAGCTTAGACTCTAGATTTTAAATTAAAAAAACCAAAATATATTCAGAGAATGCAAATTGAAAGGGCTTAAAAAACCAACTGTACAGTAAAAATGCTACTTTTTAGTCTATGCTCTGGAGTTTATAATAGCTAGAAGAAATCTAAGACACTGAAAAGAGCTAGTCAGAGGCACTTTGATTTCTACCAAAAGTACCAGTTTTAGCTAAACTTTAACTAACATTTTCTATCTCAGATATAATACCCAGAAAATATAAGATACTATACAATCCAATTCATTTAAGTGTTTGCCTGAAATGTAAGAGACCTAGATTTGAATTTCTACCTGTCCTGAATCCAAGAAATCTACACAAAACAGTAACTCACAAACTTATCTCAAAACTGTGCATAGTCTCCACTATGGGAGTTGCACTTTGTATAAATAATCTGAAAGGTTTTTATCTGTTCAAGTGAAGAATGTAGCAGAAAATGAACTCCACCCTATTTTTTTCAAGTGGGAAATGCATTTTCTCCACTTTAAAATTTAATAAAGATTTTTCCTAGAATTTAAATATTTTGTTTAGAACTAGAAGGTTAAATATAAGCCATATAGTGACAATAACAGCAATGTTCAGCAGTGTCGAATACTGAGATATTTCACTGTAATTTTTTTCTAGAGATAGACTGAATCCTCCTATAATTGTCAGCAGAAACAAACCTCTGAAATCTTTAGCTTTTTCACTTATTATAGTTTGAATTGGTCTACTATTTTCATGTTTCCCAATTTCTAACCTATTAAGGAATATGTACTTTCATTATTCTGCAATATTCATTATCATGAAACAGAAACAGAAGGACAGAGATGCAATTTTAAGTGCAGAACATCTTTAAAGAGCCTATGAAATTGTGTAGGCAGAGAATAAGGAGGCCCTAAACATGGTGAAATATTTATTTCCCTACAAAAGAAATAACCTTCTTCACACTAAGAAAAATACTACCTGCATCTCAATCACAGAAGTATTTCTTTATCAGTATAGTACTCTTACTGAATTCACACACACACACAAAAAAAAAAATCAGAGTCCTAGGTTAAAAGGGACACAGCCAGAGGTAAAGTAAGTTCATACATAAAGAACATTATGACTTTGGATAATTTCCATGAAAAAAAAAAATATATATATATACACTCTACATTTAAGTGAATTACACTGACTGTGCCAAAAATGCTGGAAAGAATAAAAAGAGCAAAGGGACTGGAAAGAAAGGAGTGTGGTTGCTAAATGATCTTGCCATTGGTTTATACCAGTGCTGCTGCTCACTTGTAACTCAAGCAAGAGCAGCCAACTACAGCAGTGATAATCAGCATCCCAAACTACCCAGATCTCTCTTTCTTTGTCTCTTTGCCATGCAAGCAAGCAGGGTAAAGGTGTCTGTTATACCCTAACGTCATTTGCCTCGTGACGGGGAATGAACCCAAATATTCTCTGCTGGTGGGAACCTCGTAAGAGCCATTCTTGTGAGAACAATACATGTCCAAGATGATGTCTTCAAGTTGCCCTGGCTCCATTTTCTCTTTTCTCCACTTGCTTTCTGCAAAGGCTTACAGGTCACATTTTACCACGTTTTGTTCTCAGCTCACAAAACAGAAACTTCCCACAACACTTGACCTCCCTCAAGAAACAGAAAATATTCTCCCATTGCATTCTTCCTGATGTCATAGTGAATTAATTAATTAGGTATGACCCTAAATAAAGTTGTAACTACAAATAAGTTCACGCCATTGAACCTAGTTTGTTTAAATACATTCAGAAACTCAGTTAAGGTGGGGGGGAAAGACAAAAAAGGATGTGGGGAAAAAAAGGCCCACCCATTTTAATAAATAAGGATGATATGACTCTGAGAATGAACCAACAGTTGTAACTGACAGGATTACCTCACCTATTTTTTTTCTGTTTATAATGCTCAATATTGAATAAAACTGCAGGCTTTGTTTACTGACTTTGCTTATTAGTGGCAGTGAGACTGCTTTGTTGAGGAGGGAGCAGTGAACAATAGTTAAGTGCAATAGCTCTTCGCATGGCTACAAGTGAACATGGAGAAGATGAACATATGGACTATAAAGGGCTGAACCAATTAATGTTATCTTATCTCTGTGTAGTTTTAATGATACCAAGATAAAGCTAGACAAGATGCATAGACAGGAAAAATAAAGTAGGTAGCCCCTGGCTGTACATTTACTTCCGTTTTTCCTCAGAACACACAGATACTTGCTTCTACCTTTTCCTCAGCAGTTCAAACCAACGGCAAGACTAAATTGGAAAGTAGTCCCTTTGTAATTGTTCCTTATTTGTTAAAATTAATCTTTTACCGATTTTTTTATTGTACTTTTACAATCTGTAATATACAAAAGAGCTAGAAAGTCACAACCAAGTTTTAAACAGAGAGAATAGAGTAAAACATCCAATTTATCTAGATCTTTTCCAACATTTTTTTGGCCACAATAAATAATATGGACATTTAAAATTAAAGAGAATACCACATTCTTCCAATAGTTTAACAATGACCAAATCATTCAGAAAAAGCTCCCTAATTTCTCCATAGCTAACAGTTATGAGAGTAACCTTCTGTAAGTAAGGAAGGTTCCTTCATAACTCCATATGGAAATTACTTTACACCTTTGAATATATTCACACTACTCTGTGTTTTATTTCAATGTAATCAAGAAGGTTCCCGTTATCCTTTTCTGAATCTTACTTAAAATCCTATCTTACAACAAAAATTTCCACAACTTTCATATATTTTGCTGATTACACCAGCTCATGAACTAGAAAAAGAACTAGAAAATCACTTCTTGAACAGTCACAAGTCTGTCTCTTCCTACCATTTTCTTCTCATTTGATTCTAAAGTAAACACTCTTAGCTAAATTTTTAATTCTTTCTCGATAATAATTTGTCATTTTTCTTCTAATAAATTTTGTCACCTACTTCTGTACCTTCTCCACCTACACTAGTGAGTATCAGTAGGACTCTGTGCTTTAACGTTTAAGCATCAAGCAGGTAAACTAAATCCATACTGTTATACACAACAGTGGTAGTTTTCCTTCTGCTCTTTACCCTTGTGCCAAGGCCAAGACTTTCCAGGTAATTTTAGGTCTCGTTCAAACTAAGATTAACCATGCCAGTTGTAATTGAAAAACTGCCTGACTCTTCAAGGAAACTCTCCAAGTTCATTCCACAACTGCATTCATGCAGTTAAAAATATTTTATCTCCAGCTCCATGGGCCTTGTCCCTGTGTTTGCCTTCCACACTATCCCAAAGGAGCTGCTTTGATAAAGTGCTGAAGCTGTAAGAACTAAACCTCAGCTGACAGTGAAGATCAGGACCAAGCAGTTGAACTTCCAGTAAAAGTAGGCTGCCAGGAAGTGTATGTGACAAAGCACAAGACCAGGACCTTTAAAGTTGGGTCATTTCATTTATATTTCAACCCAGTTATAGTAAGTAAAAGCAATTACAAAATTATAGATTAAAAATTGCAGGTAATTATGGTCAAATTTTTTTAACTCATTGCAAATAAAGATGTAAGTCACTCCGCATGCTTTACATATCCAGATACCTTCAACTTCACTTAAATGACTTCTGCCAATTCTGGTAGGAAAGAACAATTGTCTCAAAAGCAATTGCATTCCCAGTTTGGAAAAATAGTGACAGAAGGAAACTTTTGGAACTGTTGCATCATGAGAGTAATGATGCATCATGAGCTCAAGCTTTACTGAATATTAGAAACAATATGATCAGAGACACCTTAAAATAGGCAATACTATTTGAATCTTGGATGTACTGATACCATATCATCACACACAGCTGCTGCTAAGCACTTTGGACAAATGGAAGTGGAGTTTGCAGAAACAGTCATAGGAACCTTCAGACTCATACTGATGATGACCAGCATCTGTCCTTAATGAGAGAAGACACAAAGGACAGGAAAAATCTGAAGCCTGTATATTGTTGCAAAATAGGAATATCTGATCATACACATTTACAATCATGACACTCTCAGCTATGATCACTTGCAGTAGTCTAGTTTTTTAAAAAAATCTAGTTATTAGAAAATTTCTCTAGACCTGTAAGTCAATCAACAGCAAAAGACCCCCAGGTAAAAAGCTAGAAAGAACACTCAGAGCTCCTTGCTAAAACAGAAGGGAAATAATATCTCCTGACTTTTTCATTGGAACAGAAAATCACTTTCTAAACTAGAATCACGATTGGTTTTCAGCTATTGCAGCAAACATATTGCAGCATAACATATTACTTTATAAGCTTTATGCAAAACTGAAGACTTCTATTTGGGTATTTTTCATACAAGGTTGAGGCAGATGCACACAAACTTTCACAACCTATACAAAAATTTTCACCTGAAATCTAAATCAGGGAGAAAACACTTGGCGCTCATAAAAGTTTCCTCTTACAGTCTATTTGTATCATGTGATTCTACATTTTGTATTTAAAACACATGTTATTTTTATAGTTACTGTTACACGTTTGTTCCCGATTCACTTGATTGATGTTTTGAGGCAGAAATGTTACATTAATGTAAAAACACTAGAAATATAGCAGCATGTTGACTATTTCTGTATTTTTTCTGATACTGCTTATGTTAGGAATTCTAATAAATATCAGTTTTAAGAAATCTGAGGCACACATATATACTTTCCAACTACTAGACCTTTATTTCTTAAACAGCCTCATTATTAAAAGTATGAAAATTACTGTTCTGTCCAAATTATTCACTCACAGGAAGTTTCACAGTTTATCTCACATTTGACTTGTTTTCATAAATCATACTTTTAATTACTTAATTCCAAATTTCATTTTAAAGGTATGCAGTATTTGCCTGAAAAAAGAGGCTAATTCAGTTTTGTCAGTTAAGCACATTGCAACATTATTACATTTACAAAGGGCGTCTCTAGTAGAGATAGTATTTCTCACAGTCACTCGGGTTACTTTTTGTATCATCAGTTCACTTACAATAGGAAGCCATTCACTTCACACCTGTAGTTTTAGAAATGTCCAAAATAACTAAGTTACTGTGATGAAGTTTTTTATCCTTACTATGAAAGGCAAAATTACTTTTTCATTAGACTATTGCACACACAGGCAAAATAAATACATGCTAAATAATAGGTCAGACTGTCTCGGCTTCGAAATGCAACACCTCCTGACATTACAGTATCATGATTAGAACGAGTTCATTCCACATTGTTTACAACATTCATGAGCATTTTCAATTATTAAGTAGCCCCTATCTTTTTACTTCTGTGACAGGATGGTTCTGTCTTGGCGACTTTCCTTTTTTAACAAACAGGAAATAAATTTGAGCAATGCTAGGAAAGCAAGTGTAAGCAAGTCTCAGTCGTGTTCACCATGGCTGTCTCAGCTTCACCCAAGCAAACTACACAAATTCATTTTGATGCTGAATAATCACTACCAGAAGTGGTGCTTGCAATTATTTGTGGTGCCTCTTGGTTTTGACTGTGTCAGTATTTTTCCTGTAAAAGTGGTGGAACCACATTGCCAGCAGCACTACAGGAGCAGAGCCTCTTGAAACAGTTTGCCAGCCCTCAGAACACTGTAATTTTTCATAGGGTTCATATTTTTGAATTAACAGGACATAGGGCCAAAATACAAATTCTTTTCATCATGGTAATGTGATTTTTTTATGAGGAAGGGACTCACCAACATGACTCACACCTACTCGCAGCTGTAGGAGCGTCTTTTTGTAAGCGTATGAACAAGGTGTATAACAACTTTCCCCACTTTAGTTATAACTAAATCCATGCCTCTGCACCTCCCCTTTATTGAAAAAGTGCACTAAACTCAAACTTTTCTTCTCAGAAGTAAAATACAATGTCAGTTTAGGTTGCAGCAGTACTCCATTTTAGATAAAAAGTATTCAATAATGATTGAAAATATTAGAGATTTGTGCCTCAAAAACTGTATGAATAATAGTTAATCTAACACTATTTCTGAGAGATAATGCTTGAGTTTTCCAAATAAGTGGAGTTGTACAAAACCACCCCAAAGAATCAGTATCAGAGAGAAGATCAGAATTTAATCCAATACTTAAATCCTTTAACCTCTTAATTAAAGCTTATTAGTTAACCATTAAGAGCTCTGAGTTAGTGGGTATAAAGAAGGGTTGTAAGAGAATGAGGTCAGGCCACCAGTGGGCCTGCTGCCCAGAGCCCGCAGAGTGCAAGGATGCAGGAACAGCAGGCCCCGTGAACGAGCAGGGGGAGCGAGGGCACTGACACTCCAAGGCCAGGAGCCATCCCAGAGACAGTGCTGTGAATATCTGTTGGCCTATAAAGCTTGGATGCTTTTCTCTGCCAAGATTCTTACGTGAGTTTATTAAAGCCTTCTCCAGAGTACTTCTCTTTAGAAAAACAGCAAATATAAACAGATCCACTATCCTAATTATAGACATTGTGGAATACAATTTGGAGGGAAAAAAAAATATTAATTATCATTCCTGCTGCAGAACCTGATCAATTTCATCTATAGAAAACATATCATGTCCAAAATCAATTGCCATTCTTATTTTAAATGGCTTTTGTATTTAAGACTGACCAGACATCACTATTCAAAGCACGGTATCAATATTGATATATTTCCAGTTCTTTCTACTTTTGTCACTAAGATGTTGCAACAGGATCTTTCTAACAGTAGGTTTCCAACATTGGAAGTAAGAGCTTTCTTTAAATATAAACACCCAAAAAGAAGCTTATTATATATACATCTCACTTTCATCTTTCCCTAACCTCTAAAGGTAGAAACAAAAAAAGAGGCAAAGGTTTTGGCTGGCATATAACAGCTAACACTGAAATCACCAGAGGAGATAAAGTTGTGATCCTAAGATTATCGCAACTCTTCAGTGTTGCATGTCTAAGCAAAAAAAGAATAGTCATTTAGTGCACATAGGTAATTACTAATGTAATAGCTAGGAATGGAGTCCCAAAACCAATAGCAAATCTTTTACAGAATAGTTTCCTTAAGAGCAGATAGCATACTATTTTCTTAAGAGGTTCAAAATAGATACTGTATAGAGAATGCAGCATCACCACTAGATATGATGAAATATGGTTAGATTAAATTTGCTACCTTAAATTCACATTTTATTTTCAAACAGACAACAACTTTCTGAACTTGCCTGTTAATCAGATTTTTGTCATACAAATTTTTTTCACCCTATTGGTGAACACTGCACTAGAAAAAATGAAACATGTTTTGCTCTTAGCTACATAACTGGGAGATGGGGGTGTCCACAGCTGTTCCAAAACTGTTTTCTGACACAGTCTGGACAAAGTACACCTGAGATGAGAAGTCTGACTGTTTCTACTGACAAAACCCAAGTTCTCTCTGCTTAATATCCTTGCACTGAAATGTGAAAATCCATTTTCTAAAAAACCTATCCTTATTAATCAGCTGTGGAACCAGGGAATATACAAATAGATGCAAAGCTTCCTAAAAGGATAAGAAAACGGTGACATGTAGAATGAGTAACTAGAATTACTGACCAGCTTTCAAATTTTGGAGTCATTAAACCACATTTGTGACAGATCCAAAATGCAAATAGGCCCCAATAAAAGCTGGATTTTTTTTTTTTTTTTTTTTGCTCTGTGACAATCTTCACCGTCTGTTAATGTTATTCATAGACGAGACTTTGTACCCAGTAGTATTCCTTCTCACCCCAGGCTCCTGACCAACTCACCCTGACACCATCTGTCTGTGTTTGTTCTGAGTCCAAGATACTCCAGGAGCCACATCACTATGAATTTACTTCAACTTTCTCTCTATACAGAACATAATCTGAAAAATATCTTTCTGAAGAGATAAGTGAATTTCCTTCTGTAAAGTCAATATTACTTCTACCATGTTCACAGAAAGCCACCCATGAGAGGGCACGCAAAAGCAAATGGGAATTATGATGTGAAAAAAATAAAAAGACACATTCATCTGTAAAATAGAAGAGCTGATGGAGGGTTTCATGATATAAATATTTTGAGGACTATGCTCATTTTGGAGCATGCCTGAATGTTTTGAATATTCAGTCATCCTCAAACCTTTAAAACCAGAATTAGAGTGAAGACTACCAGCACATCACAAAACTCTGATCCTGGTCATAAAGGACAATTGTCTCACCTAGTATATCTTCCCTAGATAAACATGGCAGAGCTCTGCATCCTGTAATCAGCCTTTCTACATCAGTCTAGTGATGCCAAAGGGTTTCTTTGATTTTTGATTTTTCAGTTTTATAGATGTTAGAAATTATTGTAGCTCTAATGTACTAGTAATATAACTTCAGTAGCTGAATGTTTATACATACTAACCCCATCCTATATCAACCCCTTAGAA
>JAWWMO010000083.1:131474225-131519611 GCA_035047845.1 Dendrocincla fuliginosa | reverse complement strand
TTCCTGGAGCTTCATAGCTCATTAAAGCTCCTGCTCACTTATCTTATCTCCTACTAAAAGTTGTCTGCAGTTTTTTTCCTCACTCCTTAAGGCAATACTAGTCCTTTCCTGCCTCAAATAAGGGAGGATAAATAGGCATTTCTTTCCTCTAGCTTTGCTGTCCTTCCACACCTCCTCAATTAAAGCACAAATATTTAATATTATTTTTATCTAATTAATTGACCAAGTGCTCCAAATACTCCTTATAAAATGAATAAAACAAGACAACAGTGAAAAGAACACTTTACTCACCCTCACTCACTCTGAAACTTGTATTACAAGCAACCACTGCAAATACATCAAAAAATAGTATAACTGAGAGAATAAACCTTCCCAAAGACAAGCACAACACTGGCTCACAGCTATCGATTAAACAGAAAAGTTATTCAAAGGAGTTGGGAGTTTAAAAGCATGTAACCAGTATTACTGAACTTTCATCTGAAAAGCTCTGCAGCTGGGAAGCCTAATTGTATTTCCAGCAAGTCTAATTGTGTTCCCTGACTCCAGGGGACAGGAATTCCCCAGACACTGATGACTGACAGGTCTAGTTCTGCTTTCAACCTGCAAGTAAGCAAAAATACTCACTGCTATGCGAAACTTAGCATGGAAAGAAACCACAGCTTCCCCTGGTATCATTAGCAGCTGGAAGTGCTCAATACTTCATATTAGCATCCAGCACTACCCATATTGGGCCATTTGTAGAAGCCACTTCAGAGGTACAAACTGCTCAGTACTTGCATTCAGTAGCAAATATTAAGATGTGGGGCTTACACCACACAGGTAGCCTTTGTGAAGTTCCAAACATCTTTCTGTACCAAAGAAACACAGTGGAGTTAAAAGGCATCCACCAGAACTTCTAGAGCTGCTGGTATTAACTGGTTTAGAACTTGTTTCCTTGTTCTGAAATTGGGTATTGGTTCATTAACCTAGTTTTTCCTTTTCTAAGAATTTGTTCCAACTTCCTGAGGGTAGTTATGCAGTTGCAAGTTTATAATTGATTCAACTATGGTCACTAAATCTCTCCCCTTTCTTGAATATTTATTCAACATTTTTCATTATGCGCTTTTCTTGTCTTAATACCTCTACCAGTGGTTCAAAATAAAAATATTTATAATCTTTTCATATCAAATTACCATTCATTAAAACAACCCTTTGAAAGCCTTTTTTATTATACCAATGGCTACTGATTTAAGAAGTTCAATGTCAATACAAATAATTAAAAATCACCAGTAAACTCTCTTTTACTGTTTCAGGGAATGTTATTTTTATTACTAAACAATCTTTCGTACATCTCTGACTTCAAATTCTTCATCAACTGTCTTCCCTATTCATTCAATTATTAAAGAAAAAAAAAATCTGGTTATTTCAAGGACCTTTTCAGTCACCTGGTAACATGTACAGCAGAAGAAATGAAGGCAACTTTGATGCATGCTTTCTTACTGCCAGTTTATATGGAAAAAAAAAAAAAAAACAAAATGACACAGGGATTACTCTGTGAGAAAGATACTGCTCTCCTAAAACAAAAGAAGTTACCACATCTACATTAGTCCTACCCTTACTCATGTGAAATTCTCAGTATTCTGGGGGTTTATTCCACTTTCGCTAAAATTCTTCTGAGTTTTTCCAGGTAAAACACTGAGAGGATGAAAGAGGTTGAAAGAAGGTGATAAGGAGAAATAAATTGAGGAGGACTGAAGGACTGTTTCGATCTATGGCTTCATGCAAAAGGTCTAGAGAACCTGGAGAAACTAGCTCTTATCCTCTAATACCAGGAGAGCCCACTTAAAAACACTGAACACAACAGAGAGCTTGAGTCAGGAGTTTTCATGTGAAAACAGAAGTTGTAATACCAAAACAAGCCCAAGTTAACTGTGCCATAAACATGTTTCCCAAGGGATGAAAACAGACACTCATAACTCTGCTGTCTTGTGTGAGTGCATCCTGACCATACTCTTTGCATTTACAGTACTAAGGGAGCTGCATGACTCACAGAAGCATGGCTTGAGGGAAGGGAAAGATCAGTTCCACTGAGGTCGCTAACTCTTTCCAACATCCTTTGATTTTATGATTCTGACTGCTAAGCTCATTATTTTCTCTTGGAAAACTCAACCAAAAGGAAGAACACTAACCTATAAGAATATATTTTGACATATTTTTAAATTAGATAAGGCAGATGGCACTATAATGTGTTGAGCTATTCCTCAAATTCACTAGTATTAACTGAAATTTAAAATTTTTAGGATCATATTGACAAAAATAACTAATATCTGTGAGAGGAAAAACCCTACATAGTAGAAGGGGTAAGTCCAGAGAGCAAAAACAAAAAGCACTTTGGCAGATAAAACTTGACAGAGAGAGAGGGACAGAGAAATCTTTGAACTAGAAAAAGGGAAAACTCAAGTCTGAAAAAGATGTGTTATTAAAAGGAATTGTCCCAACAAACTGGAGCCCAGAAACAATATAGACCAAGCACAGCCTGCTTGTACCATCTGGTTTTCCCCTTTAGGTTTCAGTTTCAAGCATCCTAACTGTGATAAAGTTTTTGTTCTTGGCCTGTATTCCCAATGGGAATATTGAATCAGTAACAAAAATTTACCAGAGGGCAAATAATGACTTAAAGCTTGTTGTGAAAAGTGACTCTGACACTATAAATCCCATGGAACTTCAGATTTTGGTATTTGTTATGTTCACAGTGGGAATCAGAAACCTGGCCACTATTGATCATTGCAATAACACTTCTCTATCATTTATTTTTAGCCAAATATCAGAAGGCAAAAGTTCCCTGCCTGAAGAGTAAAACAAATGTATAAAAAATTGATAATAATTTCTATCAGCCTGCAAATAGAACATAAATATCAGAAGATAATCTCATTCTTTTCTTTTGCTTAGTCTCTGCCAAGTCATCTTCATGAATGTGCCTAAGAGATTATTTCAACAAAATAGAAACTCTATAAGAAAGCTAAGATGTTGTTTATGACAATATTTCATGGCCTAAAAAAATCCAACAGTTATTAAAAAGTTACTTCTGCAAACTTCAATTTCCCTCAAATTGACATTAATAAAGAAGTTCTACATCATGAATGGTTAAAAAATGATACACCATGCATGAAAAAACCCTCTGTATATGGCAGCAGCTATAGGTGCACTGTACAGTCAGTTCTAAATAAACAAAATCTATGTCTCTGCAATGTACATCTGTATTTGAAATAACTTGTATTTATTTTTTCATGTTTTCAGCATAGTTTAGTCAGAATGCCTGTACAAAAACAGCCATTCTTTGCCAGCTTAGTCCCTGACAGGTTGGGGTTTTTTTTAAAAAAAAAGAAAGGTAAAGGACTGTAATGGATTGAAAATTACAAGGGAAAGAACGAGTACGCTGAAGGAGCGAAACAAAAATATAAGTAATGGATATTCACACCCTTTAAAGTGGAGCTTGAGACAAGGTGCTCCCTTAGCACCAGAGATGGACAGGAACTATATCGAACAGCCACATGTTACTACACATGTAAATGATCATTTGCAGGGTAAAATGATCACATTAGGGAAAAAAATGTTCAAATTTCATTTGACAAGTCAAAACCATCATATGTCACTTTTTGGAACAATAATAATAATATAATATATATATTATATATTATATATATATATAATAATTTCTGATTATAAAACTTTTGAAACTTGTGACATTGCAAGTAAAATAAAGTTCACATCACTTCTACTCCCAAAATATAATATGCCCTGTCATTTTAAGGCAAAAGGCTTTACATTATCATGAATAATGCAGAGCCAGTAGAGTGCAGCAGCTGTGATCTGACCCTCTCTAGAAGTTTTGACCTTCCTAAGACAAGATTTGATAAACATCATATATATTGAACTTGCTGCATGATCTTTATTATCAGTTCTTCACATAATGAAGTTCACAATTCTTCTTTGGAATATAAAAATTAAAACATTCATTATAGCTACAGTTGATGCCAAAATGAGTGGATAGCCCCTATGTTTTACAAGCCCCCTTTTGGCACTGTCCTGAAGGCAGGTTCCATTGGAAACGGAGGTCACCAATTCAGCTGCACACTTAAAATGCTTTCCTCTTTTCATAAGAGTATCACTTCTGTCTTGTTGGTGTTAAGCTTAAGCCAGCATTTTCTAAATCTATTTGCTTATCTCATTCAGACAACCTGTCATCCCTCTAGGGGTACTGTCCATTTCTTTTGGAAAGCAGTTCAAATCAGGATGTTGTCAGCATATTAGGAGCACCACAGCCTGTGACATTCACAAACTTGGAGAAATTGCAAAAATTAGAGAGAAAAGGGAAAATATACTCCCACAAAGATTTTAGGGGCTTCTGTACATTATGACATATCGCAGTCTGTGTTGTCTGTACAGCATTGGGTTTATTTACACCTATATCTATATATACGTATGGAAACATTGCATCCTTCGGTCATACCATGTTTTTACTTCTTATTATGTTGCATAACACAAAACAACTAGAGATTTTAGTACACCAAATTGTTCAGATATAGCTCCAATTCAGCCCGACCATATAAAAAAGGGAATTATTTCCCTTTATTACTATTCTATCCAATTCCTTATTTGAGTAAATTTTGTACACATATATTATCTCAGTTTGGAGGGACTTTTTTCAGCTTTTCCTTGCCCATAATGCTAACTGCAGGCCAGCTAAATATTTGTGGTTGTATTCTTCTTTCTATATGCAAGTCTGGGTTTTAACCCCAGATCCTCAAGGAATTCCTCATTATATCATACTACTTGATTTTTGTTTTTTCTTTCACAAAGAGACAATACATTTCTCACATTATCCCTGACACTTTTTCAATTCCTCATTAATAATCTTTCATAATTTATCAAAAATGTGAAATCTACTAACTTTGAATTGTCACATTCTGTGGGTGCCTCTGTTGAATTACAAATCCATGTATGTTTTAGGATTAAATAGATCAGTTGGATTTCAATTTAAATATAAAAATACATTTCTTATGATCACTATATTTACCTTTTAAAACATGTTTATCTTTGCTTTCTGATAAAACCGAGTTTCACAACATTCATAGAATCATTAAGGTTGCCAAAGACCTCCAAGATTATTGAGTCCAACCTTTGACTGAACACCAGCACAGTAACTAAACCATAGCACCAAGTGCCACATCCAGTCATTTCTTGAACACTCACAGGATAGTGAGTCCATTGCTTCCCTGAATAGCTCATTCCAATGCTTGACAACCCTTCCACTGAAGAAATTACTCCTATCTTAACCTCACTAACACTCCAACAACCAAACAACACAATCCAACCAACCTAAATCAGGTTTTCTTGTATTAAATATCTTGAAGGAAAACGTCTGAAAAGGGTTTAGAGCAACCACACAATCAGGAAACCATAACATGGTGTCGCAAACAGTAAGAGTCCTAATAAGCTGTGAGAATCAAACAGCAAAAGTTGGTTTCGTACCTTGGAGACAAAAACAGTTTTATTGTTAAGAGGTATTTGTGGATTTATATTTTACTTCAAAATAGCTACAATCAGCTTCCACTTGGTTTTTTTTTTTATACTGCAAATTATAATTTTATTTTTAGCTCATTTGCTCTGTTTTCTTTCTGTCTTACTGCCTAAGAATATATACACAGTAGAGTGTTAGATTTCTCATGACTCCAATTTCACCAACGTGTTGTCTGCAGGGACCTCTTTCAGAAAAGTGTTTCTTCAAGTGGAGTGGGCTATTTTTAACAGGTTCTGTTAAAAACCATTCTGAACAGAAACTGCACAGACTGCAAATAAATGTAAACTGTATTAAATTTGGTGTGGGCTTGCTGTCACATGTGGACTAGATAATTTGAAGACATTCAAAACCACCTTGTGGTTGGCAGGCATATTCTTTACGCAGTATATTTAGAATACAAAAGTAACGACCCATTGATTAAGTATTTGAGAAATGCCAATCTATTTAACTAGAATTCATTAAAGACTCTTATAAATGGAGCAATCTATTTCAAAGATTGCTTTACTTCAGACACCGCCTGAAGTATCCAGTAATATTTCCCTGTGTGACAATTCTAATTTCATGAAGCAAATAACATACATAACCTAAGAAAGTCTGCTTGTCAAATGCTGAATTTGGAGACTACTAAGTGTGATTTTGAATCATAAACAAAAAAGAATTTTGCATGCATTGCATCTTGAAGTTTATTCTGCTCTTTTGTGCAACTTTATGCGACAGTGTCTTAAAGGAGATTTGGAATAATGTCACTGCCTTCTCTATAAATACAGTCCCTGTCCTTTACATACACACATTCAAATACTGGAAATATTTTCATTATGTCTACAGTGATTTTATACCAACAGGGCAGAACATGTTACAAAACTATGAGTGTGATCACAGGGACTATTTTGAAAACGTGGTATTACTTGACATTCCAAATAGTAAAGGAATTAAAATTTTAAAATCAAACATTTTTGAAGGATGATTTCTTACATTAAGAGTGGGTTATGGAATTCAATTTTTTTTAAAAAAATCTGCCTCTTCAAGACTACAGGAAAAGGCATTTTACTGAAAATTATACTGTTTTGCTGCTGTGGTCTACCAGTAGAAAAATTAATTTAGTTTACAGAAAAAATATGCAGAAAAAGGTTTTCCTTTGTATCATTTTACAGTAATTTTCAATCTTTATTTCCATATAATGATGACATAGCTTCCAGAAAAACATGTAAATACCTACTTATTGAAAAAAACATTTTTAGCAGCAAAAATCCCTATGTTGTGCTAAGCAATGCACATTTTGTAATCTCTCCTAGAATTAGTCTAGTGAAAGAACAAAAAGGCAATGAAATATTTTAATATATTTATTTTGAAATAGTTTAGGTACAAAAAGCATTATGGTTAATGACTTTTGACATTGAGTGTATTTTCTTCCACTGTTTATTAATAATGTGCTCATAAATATCAAAGCAATAAACGAGGTTCAATTTCTGCTGTCAATGATCAACCTCTTCCAGTTCTTAGCAAGCAACCAAATTTCCAGCCTGAAAATAAACAAAAAAGTTCATGGAAAAAGGGAAGAGGGGGGAAAAAAACCCATCTTTTCAATATCTGGAGAGCTTTAAGCAACAAACATTAGAAACTTTCTTTCTTGAACCACTGTCTAAAATCACAGAGCTCTCATATATTTAACACTGTGAATGACACTGATCACCCTTCACTCGGAAAGATCTAACAGTTTTTAAAAGCAGAGAAGGCAACAAGGATGACCAAAAGCACAGAGTGCCTTTCATAGAAGGAAGAGCTCTGGCTCTGCAGCTTAAAGGGACAACTGTATGAAATATAATAGACTGTATGGAATGTAATAGAAATGTGTGAAGGTTATACATAGTATAGACAAGGTATATAAGGAAGTATATAACACAAGACTAGCATTTCCCAATGAAAATATCAGAGTGTAGGTATAAAGCAAACAAAGGGTGACAACTCCTCTATATAGCATATAATTAAATTGCAGAATTCATTTTCACCAGGCTCTGAAGCCAAAAGTATAAATAGGTTTAAAATGGAGCTGCAAATAGTTATGGCAAATGGATTCCTAATGGCCATGAAATAAATAGGGCAATATGCGTGCAGCCATGGCCTTGGGAAGCCACTAAAATATCTGTACCTGAATTAGTCTGTGTATGACCCTCCCCTTATATGTGTCCTCAGGTATTCTTTGCTGGGCACTGCCAATACACAGTATTACACTAATTGAATCTTTAGTGCCTCCAGGCATAGGAATCCCTTTATTTTCATTGGAGCTTAATACCATCACATAATATTCCAAGATTCATGCCAAACAAAAATAAAAACTCCAAGTCAAATCCTTAGGCACAAGACCACCAAATCCTAATGAAAAATAACCTGAATATACCTTTCATAAAATATATACTATATGAATCTGATGAAATAACAACTGACAGGCTGATTGCTGGGTATCAAAAGCAGTTTCTTCTGGGGACAGCGAAGGATTTCTACTCTGTAAGGATTACAACATGGAAATATCTCAAACTGCAGATAAAACTAATGATGCAGATAAAACACAGGAGCTGGACATAAAAGTATTCTTCATCAAGACAAGATATGCAAGACCACTCTCAATAATACTGGAATGATCACAGAAATTGGGAGAAGTGCCTAATGACTGCAGGAAAGCAATTGTCACTCCCATCTTGGAGTAGCACAAAAAGAAGGACCTGGGGAACCACAGACTGGTCATATTCACTCTGATCCATAGGAAAGTGATAATCCTAACCAACTGGTCTCAGGTTGAGAAGGGTGCTTGAATAGGATGACCTCCACAGGTCTCTTCCAATCTCAACCATTCTGTGACTTTATGGTACAGAATTCATGTCCAAGAGTGTCAGACTAATTCTGCCTCTGCCCACAAGGACACATGGTCAATGGTTCTGCAAAACTACTTTCTCCTTTTCTGCCTTCTCCCACATTTTGTCCTCCCCAGATTCACTGTAAATAAGTTTTTTCATCAGCAAATGTGGACAGTCAGATCTATCTTGAAATCTATTACAGACGCAGATACTGATAGTGATTTCAAGAGGAAAAGGCCCCAATATGTATAGATAGTGGCAAAGGTTTCTTCAGACATCCCCAGTGTTCCCAGGTACAACAGTTCTCTGCAAGCCATTGAAGTCAGAAAAAGAAATAAAATTAAAAAGTTTCACCATTAGTGTTTCTGTTCAATTTTCTCCCTGAAAGTTTACAATAATCACAAAGATAAATCCTGACCATTAATAAATTAATGAAATTACCACAAATAAGCAGTGCTGGAAGATACTTTTAAAAGTCAGTCTATTTTCTTGTCCCAGCACAGGACCAGCTACACTTGTGTCTCTTCTAACAGTTATTTTCCAAACCTCGTCCTTAAGATTTTCACAGCTTTCACACAAGCCCTAGACAAACTATGGAAGCATTTTAAGTTTTCTTTCCATTAAAGTTTTCCCCTATCAAGCTGAATCCTCTCTAATACAACTTCAGCTTACTCCTTTCTCCTGCATAACTGGAAGCATGGAGAAGAGATTATTTCCTTCCATTCTTTAGCAACATTCTGCACAATTAAAGATTTGTCCATCTCCTTCATCCCCTGGGATTCTCTCTTCAGGCGGCTAAATTGCCCTATGTGTTGGATTCTTTCCTAATACATATGTTTCTTAGACATCTAATTATTCATTCTTACTACTTTCCACTGAATTACAACTGCTCCACATCATTTTTGAAGGATGGTGCCCAAAGAAGGGCACACCCTTCGAGGTGAGATCTTACCAAAGCTTAGCAGTGTGAAAACTTTTTCCCAGTGCTTCTTTGCTGTCTGTACATTCCTGTTTGACATAAATCTCTTCCATGATACTGGCTACAGTTCAACTTACATACTATTACAACTCCCTGATTCTCTGCCAAAGAGCATCTCCCTACACCATTTTCCTTCGTCCTGTGTCAACCATATAAACCACCCCTACACAGCCACACCACTTTGCAGTTATCCTCTTGCATGGCATCATAACATCATAACCGTAGCTTGGGTTCTTAAGGATAATCTTTCACTCTAATCCTGCCATTAGACGTTACACTTCTCACACTCTTGGGCTATCTGTAAATTCAGTGAGTATACACCAAAGTACTTGCTAATGTTTTAATTATATAGTAATAACACTGAACAAAGCCAGTTCCCAAAGAGATCACTGTTCAAAAAAATCTTCCATGATAACAGCAACCATTTACAAATAGTTTTTGTCAACTGTAGCGCAATTGTTTACACTGCCCATATAGTATTTTCTGTTTCTTGAAATTCATATGCTTCATATGTACAGGCAGAAAAGACTTTGCTGAGTTAAGAAAACTTCACAAAGACGGTACTGAGGTGCTGTGAACAAAATGTAATATCACCAGTATCTAAAAATAATGAATAGATACTCACTATTAATATTATATACAACTTTATAAGAACTAAAATGAGAGAGAGCTCAATATAATACACTGCTTTACAGAATATCAATTTTATGTCCTACTTTTCCATTTCAATTTATGAAAATTTCTCACTGTGTATTCTCAAAAAACATAGCACAGCTTTCATGACCCACAAGTATGAAGCTCCACCTATATATATATATATTAAAAAATAAACTAAAACTGATTCTGCCTGGAAAATAATGAACAAGTTATATGCATGATTTAAACCGGTTGTGCGTGAGTTCAAAAGCAAACATTTCTTTTACCATGTGAACTTACAAGGCCTTCACCTTTAGTAGAAAGAAAAGAGAGTAACTTAACTGTTTAAAGCTTAAATAATATCAGAAGTCACATTTTCAGAATTTGAAAACTCGGGATAATAAATATCTTTCAGTTTGCCATTATGAAAGGAATATTTTCAGCTCTGTGCTTTAAGTTCTGCTCTAAGACTGAATGTCCTAGCTTTGCCAGTTTCTGTTAAATCTTAAAATTTTCAAATAGCGAAAAAAAGCAGTGACTTAACAGTATAAAAAGTCCATGGATGAAATACTGGCCTCATCAAAGTCAAAATTTGCTCTGCTTTGAGTGACCCGAGATTTCACCTTATATCTGCTAAAGTTCTGTAACTTTACAGATATTTTAAAAGCATGAAAAAAATGAAATTACATTTTCCTGGTTGTTAGCAAACTCTTCATACATATTATGTAGATTCATATAGCATTCTATGCATAAACAATATCACAAATAGCATGCATATGCATAGACATGCTATAAATAATACTACATGTCTTATCATTCCAGTACCTCATGCACAGTAAACACATCACTGGGAGTTTCATATATGGAACATTTGCAGGAAAAAAAAAAAAAAAAAGACAAATGAAGCAATAGTAACTCTTTAAATTGTACTCTGATGTAACAACTCAAGTTAACGATAAGGAGAGTAACACCTGATTTTCAGTTTTCCCTTTGCAAATGAGGGGTTGGAAAGCAAATGGTGTTCACCTTGTAAAATGCCCTCAGCTGAAGGTTCTAAATGGGCAATTATTTCAAACATACTCTCCAGTATGTTCTAATGCTACATAGACATTACTTAGTCTACAGAGAGCAGCTTACTTACGTCTGGGGCTCCTTTTCATTTTGCTGTTTTTGCTGTGGTTGAAGAACGTTATTTACCAGCTCAGTAATCCCACTAAAGGGAAACCACCTGTTTAAACAAGCAAATAATGTGACTGAATAACCAATAAAACCACACTAATTTAATTGTTTTCTTATCCAACATTAGTAGAAATACACAGGCGGAAAAGCTAGAGCCAATGGGGATGTCAGCTGCAGAGCTAAGTCAGCCACTAAGGATGTAAGGGAAGTAAAGTTTTACAATTCACCAGTTCACAAGCAGGCAGCAAGAGCCTACATCCAGCTAACATGTGGATGGAGTAAGAAGCTGCAGGCAGCTCTCTTACAAGCCAGTCAGGAAGCAGATGACAAACTACCTGCAGCCTATCAGGTATCAGTGAAAGCTAATACCATCAAAGGTGCAGAGAGCAGAACATGGCAAAGGTAGAATAGTCAAGCCTATTGCATCTTTAAGATATTTTACTTACTGTGTCGACTGTGGTTTTTGCTCTTCTTTGACCCTAAAAAGATAAGTTTGCACAACTGAGTGCAACATGTAAAACAACTATCCTGAAGTTCTAAAATCTGTATCAAATGGGCAGGGAAGAGTTCCTACTTGGTTAGCATTTGTTGTATGTTTACATTAAGTTGTACTCTGGGCTTATTTCCATTTAGGATTAAAAATGGGTAATGCTATGTATAGCAAACTTTTAGTTACAAAATTAAATCAGTAATTTTCTATAACTGACTTCCAATTCTTTGCACATAATATCATGTTAAAACATTTTCAGCAACACCTTCACCTATAAATGCAAAGAAAGTTACTTTAATTATGTAAACTACAATCTATTTCTTTTATTTTTATTTACAACCGAACTGCCTACCATAGTTCAAGGTAAATTTATAACATGTAACATGCCATTTAAAATACAGTATCCTAAGATAAAAGATTAAAGGAAAATCTGCCCTATATTTATTAAACTACAGTCAGGACCTGCAGGCAATGTAACTCTAAAAATTAAGGAAAGTTGAGGAATTTTACTCTTCAGTGAACTTTACTAGGACTTTCTTAAAAGAAATAACTAGACAATACATACAGTAGGTCTGTTTAGTACTGACTAATATTTGTTCACTGTCTTTAAGAAAATATTCCAAATGAAATACATGCTTTAACTTGAGTGAGTAAGCTGATGTTCTATAATAAACCCAAGAACAGACATATACTCACAGGAATATTTACATCCTCTAATTGCAGGTATTGGTCTTAAATATGAAGTTCTACTTTCCCTGTATGTTCAAAAAACCCAAAAACGTTCCTAAATGGGTATTCTGAATATCTTTACAGGCCACACTCTCACCTAACTAAGCAGGAAGTACAGAGTCATAATTTAGGTGGATGCTTAGGATTGCACAGAAAATGAAAGTTCACCTAAATAGCTCCACATCTCCTTCACTATATGATATTGCAGGGAATATTTCTATAAAGAGGATTCAGTGACTACACAAGAACTAAATAAGTGGATGATAAGAAGCACTAAAATCTTGCCAAAACTGACCACACAAAAGGAAAACTGAACATGCAACACACAGGGTAATGTCTTCAAGCATGGTTTTGCCTCTTCAGCTCTTAAGAAATTTATATACAGAGAAATGTTCCAATAATAAAACAAACCAAACAAACAAATAAGCAATCACACAAACCCAAGCAGGTATATTAAAAAAATAGAATTAAAAAAAGAGTGAAAATATAAATTTCTCATGCAGTTGCAAATCCACTGTACCATGCATCTTAATCATAACATTATCTTTAACCAAGGGAATCCACAGTAGTTTTTCAACGTAGAAATTCAAAGCCAGAGGATTGGGAGGGACAGAGAATCAAAGCCTTTCCATACATTTTTTCACTAGGTAGCTCAGGACATTTAATTTAGATCCCCCAAAAATTATAAGCCTTAAAGCTCTATATGGTCAGCTGTTAGAAGGAAACACTCCCAGGCAATAATTCAGAGCTCCTAAGTTGCATACATAGAACTAGACACAGTAAATGTGACCTCCCTTAGAACCACACAAAGAACGCTGAATGTACGATTAATGCTTATATTCCTCTCCATACGTGACTTCCAAACATACTTAGTGGACACTTTTAAGCTCTTACTTCATCATGAACTTTTCTATTGAAGTAAACAAATGAAATATGAGCCCTTCACATAATCAGATTACAACTTCGGATAGTGACCATGGTTAATATTTTTTCACACATGGAACTGAGATAAGAATAGTTTTAAATCAAAATTGTAGTACTGCACATTAGTTCTAAGTGTGCAGTTTGAAATTTTGGTATGTGTTTTTCAACAGGATCTAGCATCTTTACATAAGAATATATATGTGGTAACTTCAATTGCAGCTGCAAACCCTTGGTATTTTTGAAAATCTTACAGTCAGTTTTTAGTTTTGCACCATTAAATAAAACATATTGTCCATTAGCAGACACTTTGAGAACATGCATTTAAAATTATTTTCTCAGCATTTTATAGGAACACTCTGTTCTAAGTCAGGATATAATTTGACCCTACCATTCAAAATACCTCTCTTATAAATTAATCTTTTCTCCTCCCACAATTCTGTGTCTCATTCACTACACACTTTTCAACACTGCAGTTATGTGAGGACAAGAGCTTCCATTATTATATAACAGTGACGCATTCCTTGAGCACTCTCCATACATCCTTCAGTCCCTGGATTAGGCGATGATCTTCCTTGACTTTATAACGAGCATGGAAGGCGAACTACAATTTGAAAAGAAATTATGAAACAATCTATTTAATAGATTCTACCATATGAACAACATTGACCTTGTGGATCAACAGGCCTGAACCCTTCAGGTGTACAGCACAGGTATTTATCTTTCGAAGTCAGAATGAATAGACATTCTGATTCTAACTCAGAAAACCAGACCAATTTCTGCTTCTTGCTTTCCAAAAGGCTCTTCATTCAGATGAAATTGGAAGTTGTAGCAACTGATAGAAATGATGATATATTAAATACACAGAATGTATTTTTAACACTGGTGTGGTTTAAATATCTTTTTCTAGACAGAAAATGACTGAAGAGCCTCCAGATGCTACAGATATACTATACACATACAGTTTATTTCCTTTGGTTACAAGAACTGCTTTGTGTTTCACAGGATTGTGTACTGCCATATTTATGCATTGCTTTATGCACTCTTTTCAAAAATCATCAACTAAAAATTGACTAAAAGTGTATTGCCAGACCAGAAAAATCCCAAATGTCCATTTTCTCAACACACCAACTGAAACACCCCAAGCAGTGTGATTATATTCTGCTTTTTCCAGGCTCCCTGTCTTCATTTTTTCAATCCTATCCACCAAGAACACAGCCAGTTCTCATTATGCACTAGAAACAAACTCTGATCAATATCTGTTTACTGAAACCAACAACAGGCTATAGATAATGTGTCTGACCAACAGTGACTGAGAATGCATTTTATCAGTGCAGAATATTAAATATTTTACTGCCTATTCTAATATTTTAGAGGAGTCTGAAGCTCACCACAATTTTTTATTTTTTTTTTAAGATTGTAACTGCATACACTGCTTCATTTGAAAACAAGCCAGGATTTTTCTACTTGCCAACAAGATTTTTTGCACCTTGCATCGTTAGAGGGAACCTCTGCCCTTCGAAACATTTGAAACATACATAGTACCATTACTCCTGTTTTCCTTTGCGAGCCTACACAATGCAAGTACCAGGCCCCTTTGATCTTTTCCAGTAGTTAGAGTCATTAAGTAAGATCTCAAGTCTCAGTGAACACCTTTTGATGTTAGATCCTCTCCATGTACTAAAACTTTCCTCAAAGATTAAGACTATTCCCACTGGCACAGAGAATGAATAGGAGAACAGAACAGAAAGAGGGAAGAGAACACGAGAAATGGAAGCAGGAGAAAAAGTAATGAAAACAACAACATAAAAATTATTCTTGTTTCTTTAAATGCCTAACACTTTTCTATTTTTAAATCTACTGCCACCAGTAAAAGCTTCTCTCTAAAATCTACAATGCCAAAACCATAAAACGTTCTTTCCAAAAGATACGTTGGATGCAGGTAAACCAACAAACACTCTGCCACCAGAGCTCATCTCTACTTTTACATACTTGGGCAGAATTCAGGTGCCTCAATTCATGAAAATGACCCTTAAAATACACTCTGCACCTCCGAGAAATCTGAAATGAAGCAGGTATCTATTTCTTCTCAAGTGAAGTTTGGGGAAATCCAGATTTCACAGCCATCTTTGACAGGGATAAACATCTCTCTCTAACCCAACAGTACTCTCAAGATTCACAGCCTTGTCATCCATGGACCTACAAGCACAAGACCTGATCTGGAGGAATAAAAAATTATAAGTAGATTTGAACAATTCCAAAATCATTTGATAATTAGCAAATGTCTTCTCAATGCAAAACTAGTGAAGAGATTTTAATGAAGGTATGCAACTGGCTTTCTCTGCAATTTATATAGTCCTTTTCTCATGGTATATAAACATCATAATCTCCAGAAGTAACTACCATCAGCGATATTGCTTAATATAGCAATATCCCTCTCCTTCAACTTCCACCCTGGAAAATGGCACTGAAAATAAAATAGGACTTAAAGGAACAATGATAAAATTCTAAACTCCCTTCCCTCTCCTTCCCCTGTGCCTCCCCTTCTTCGTCATTACAAAATGGCATTCAGTGCATAACAATATGCAAACCAGTGTGGGGATGTACATTTCCTTGGTCTAATTAGGGACTACACTGAAAATGGGAAGATCTTCAGGTCCAGCCACATTCAGAGACTTCCACCACCCTGTCTTAGAATGAAAGGTCTATTAATACATTTTCCTAGATTGCCTAGTGTGGACTATTTCTTTTCTTTTTCTGTATCTTTGTAACAGTATTTCAACTATATGCCTTGCACCAAATGACAAAAAGAAAGTATTATATGCAGTGACTGCAGTGACTACACTCACATATTGGAAGGCAAGACGTGACACATGCACCATATATAACTTTGCCTGCACCCACTCTTGACTAAACAGTGGAGTTAACACATATAGTCAAATCAACTATTTTCTTGAAAGAGGGCACATCTACAGATTAATTAAGTTAAATTATGTAAGTATGTTTAACTCCAAGAAAAGAGAGATAAGGAGGTCAAATGAATCCATTCCAATTGCATAACTGTAAAATATTTACATATTAACTGAACTGATTCTCTGCATTGATTACCCTATTGATGCTATAAGAACATACACCTTATAACATGTAGCTTAAATATCTGTGACCAAAATTCCAGTCTTTATTTTATATGACTGCTCCAAGTTTTTTATTAATTCAGAGAGTATAGGTACTTGAATTGAGAAATATTGTATTCTGTACAATAAAGTAACATCTTTCCAAGGAAATATTTTCCTGAAGATTTATGCAAGTGATTTTCCTGACTAATTTTGTTCTGTTTGGAACAAAAATACGAGCAGTTTCCACAAAAACACCTCCAAGATCAGTAGCTGAGGGGTAATATAACATTTGATATGAGTGAACAAGAAGGTAGAGAAGTTGGCTACTTGGGCTAGAAACAATACCTGTAACACAGAATAAATTTCAAACCTATCTAAATCTGAGCTGAAGAGTTAAACATCCCTGAAGTCAGAACTGAAGTTATCTTAAAGATACAAGATAAACAACAAGAAAGTCTAATGGTGAAATTTTGGCAATCATATTTTTATAAAATATATACTAAATGTGGTTCACCACAACCAAAAACATAGTGTTCAACACCCCTGTACTTTCAAGTTTGAAAGTGAATAACTGACAGCATGTTTTCATTAATTCAGAACCAGCAAAATAAATCAGACTGTGCTTATCTTAGAATATGAACTCTCCAGGCAAAAATGTTTCCTGTAGTTTGTTTCTGGATTAAGAGACAGAGACACTGTTCTGCAAAGTAAAGCTCCCTCACTTCTCACACATTTCCTAGCTTGGCCAGAATTTTTCCTTACTGTTTGCTATGGTGTTGATAATAAAACCATAAAAAAAGTGTGTCAAACTCACAAATCAGCACATGAGAACATGACTGTAGTACAACTGTAATAATAAATGAATACTACACTGAACCATGGCCATTATTCTGTACAGTTCCAATAATTAATTCATGGATCAATGTTCTCTTTTGAAGGGTATCCAAAATTGCAAGCAGGAGGCCTAGACCAGGGAGGTGATATTAAAAGGTCAATGTTAAAAATCTAGTGTTTGTCCAAATGTACCACAATGTTTCAAAAGGGCTACTGCAGCTTCTTTCTATATTTAGCAAGCAAAAGATATTTTTGTTATCACAGAGTAAGTAGGAAATTGTAAGGCAGAATTTGTAAGCCAACAACATTATAATTTGTTGCCATGTGGAACATGCCAGCTGCTTCCCACTTGGGTATCATGAGTCTGCAGGGGGAATGAGACATGTACAAAAATTTGAAGAAACAAAAATTATAAAATAATGATTAACAGAAAGTCTTGTATCAAGCAAAATTGTGAGAGAGGGGCAACTAAAACATCTAGAAGACAGTATAGACAATGTTAACAAAGGAAATATATTGGGTGAAGGTGTATCTTTCAATCTTAAAGTTCCAGAAGTTTTTTTCAGATTGGCATGTTGATAACTTTCTTGAGTTAGGAGTTTCACCAGTTTGATTTTCTCTGGGTAAACTGTCTATTACCTGTCAGTTGTTCATCTCAGACAAGATATATAATAGCTGCAAGATCAGACCGGCTAATTTGTAACACATAAAATCAAAAATTAGCCTATGTTAGAAATGCAGTAACAGCACAACAAAGATCACATCACTGCATGTCAAGGGCAGCAGTTAAAAAGAATATGCAAGTTTAAAGACCTTTAAGCCAAAGTAAATATTTCTTCAGTATACATTTCCCTATTAAGTTTCAATTGCTCATTTAAAGAGCAGCTAGTATTATATAATTCTTCACTAGAACAGATTTCCAAATCCAATTTCAAGGACGTGAAATACAAGTAAATACCTCCTTAAATTTAATCATTTTGTTCTGTCAGTGGACAGAAAAAAAAGCTAATGTTCCTACGAATACCCCTTTTAATCTCTTTAAGAAGCTCCACTGTGAGACAACAATCATCTGCCCTGCTGTGTGTTTGGTCACACTAATGTCTCTCTCACACAATCTGAGCAGTCCTGACTTCTCTCTAATCTCAGTGCTCATACCATGCACAGGCTGAAAAGCCTCGCATGGGACCCTGACACTTCTTCCAGGCCCCCAGACAAGCAGCAACTGCCTTCACTCAGGGTGTTGAGCTGGAAGCACTTGCATATTTGAGTTCATTGAGGGGCAAAATAGCTTTATTTGGATTTATTCTTTTTCTCTCCAATTTAATGTGTTACTTTCCTAAAGCCTGCAGGTATGTGGATATTTCAGGCAGATGATTTATGGAGAATTAAAAAAGAATTCACACTGAGATAGCAGGTGTCAAATCAGAAAAAAAAAATGGGCTTTCCTCTCCTTTTCCAAGAAGGAACAGAGAGAAAATTGTCCAATTGTTACATAACATTTGTTACTAAATGCAATTCTGTCTAATTACGGGGACCTTCTAGCAAGTCTCAGGTGAGATTTGCATTGAAAAATGTTTAGTTACAGACACTACTACACCCAAACTCCTAACAATGATTAATTTTTGACAGCTACAATTCATTTGAATGTATTCTTAAACAAAATTGAAGAAAACTCTAATCATCTTTTACTTTTTCATTGTTGTTAGTTTGAAGTTGGCCAGATTTGGGTTTGCTCATGTATTTTCCTGTATTTTTAAGAACACTTTAACAGTCAGCTGGAAAGAAAATTTTCCTCCAATTCAATCAAGAAAAATACTCCAGTCTAATAGCTCAAGTTATTTTTTTAAAAATCAGGTTTTTCTACAGGAGTGCTGGAATAGCACTCAGATCTTAGGCCTGGCGCTGCAATCTTGTAGCATTTGTCTAAAGAGGAAAAAAAAAGTTTTACATTGTCACCTACAGATGTGTGAAACGTCCCACAACAGCTGCATTACAGTGAGCCCTACTTTACTTCTGGAAGTGAGGATGACTGGAACAAGATACTGTGAATTCTATTGTCTTGTTCATAACCAAAATGCAAACATTTCCCATTGTTATTGTAATAACACATGCATGAATATATCCCAACATAACATACTGGGGTACAATACTATTCAAATGTGAGTAAATCTGTAATCTCCAAACACAATTTCACCAGAGTGAACTTCGATAACAGATAATCGAATAAAATATCAGTTGTTATCCTATGGTTGTTTTTCTTAAAAAGCACCCCAAAAAGACAATTCTTCTTTGGAGGGAAAGGTTTAAATAATTTAAAGTATAATTTTCATCATATGGTTTTTTAAGGGATATTAATTTCACTGTCTGGATCGCAACTTCCCTCACTAAATGCAATTTATATTAATTCTATATTGGACAGATGAGAGACTTCTTTTACTTGTGCTTCAATCTGTAATGCGTTTAACTGAAATCCTCAGTGAACTAATGAAATAAGGAGAAAGCCTAATTTTAAAACTGTTACAAAAGCTAGGACACTGGAAGCAAGCACAGTTAAAACCTTTTCAGAACATTAGCTGAATTCTACATAATATATTTCAAATATTCTGCAAAAAGGATGGCTGACAAGTAAAAAATGTACAGATGTACAAAGTAAGTAGAGTATCATTTTAGAACAAACCACTAATAAAAAATCAGTTTTCCCTTAGGGTTTTGCATTGCTTTTGGGTTGGTTTTTTACTTCTTCAACAGTAGATGGCATTCCAAGCATCTCCTGCAGAAAGTGCTTTCATAGATGCTTGTACTGTCACCAGCTGCTACAGTGAAATATGTAACCCCAGGCTCAGCTGCTAGCAGGTGAATTAAATAAAAATTAATTTTAACTCTGTAATTAACTTAAATTCATTGGTAATTACGTTGGACTTGATACGTTATTTTGTCTGTTAAATAACAATTTTATAACATCAGTATCTGTAAGATACACACCAGGTGAAAATCGTATACACTAAAGTGCTTAAAAATTACACAGCAGACAGTAAGTTAGCATTTCTCAGACATCTAATTGCATGAAATGGTTGCAGATTTCTTCCAGACTGCAGGCAATCCTAGAGAAGGACTACTTGCAGAGGATACAGCAGGAACAGAAATAACAACTATCATGAATTTGTTCTTATTCTCTTCGAAGCAGCCTTACAGAGAGCCCCTTTGCGGGGCAGACTTCTGTCCTGCACCCCCTCGCACAGGGAGGTCTGGATCACTATTGTATAATAAACAGGGGATTGGCAGCACAAGGACTTCATCTGTAAGCCTGGCTGCCAAACAGCAGGAAAAATACAGAAAGGAAACACACCTTCTGCTATGAAAACAAGATTAGGAAATGAAAAACCAAGAAAAGAAAAATAAATGAGAAATACAACAGTAATGCAGTCTGCTGTTCTATATAAATTTTGTGATAATACTTTCAAATAGTCAATTTATGAAGAAATCATTTGTTTTTGTTAATTTGCTGTTGCTGTTCATATAAATCTTGAGAGAATTTTTTTATTATTAAATGAATTTTACTTAATATTTTTTGAGGGAATAATTCCTCTATTATTACAATACATATATAAAGTATATATAACAATATATTGCATATTATTTATTGTATATTATAAAATTATGTTATTATACTCTTATTAAGATCGATTTTATGAGAATAAAATATAAAATATTGGGGGTTTTTCCTGAGAATATATTTAGTTGAATAAAAATATAAATGGGAATTCTTTTAGATCACTTTTCATTTCTATTCACATCTTCTACAGAATTGATCAGTTTATATCTGTAAATCACTGGAAATTACTGTGATATAATCTCATCTGTCTGTGATGTAATCTCTCTGATTTAACAAGATAATTGACGTAAATGCAATGCCCAGTTTCCATCTTACTGAAAGAAAGCACAAGTAGTTTTCCTTAAAAACAGATGTTGTCTGGTGATTCACTTGATTCACAGAAGAGCTAGAATCATATATAGAATATTATTATAAACTCTCTGCATGACTAGTTATAGTAACACAGTTTACAATAGTAGAAATGTTCTTTTACAATAGCAGAAATGTTCTTTTCCATTGGTTTTATAAGCCTGAATCAATGTTCCACTAAGAAAAATTTCAGTGTATCTTTTTTTCAGAATGGTTTGCTGTTTCTGTCTTTTTATCAGTACTCTGTTTGGGTTTGTTTGCTGTTTTTACCTTTATTTTAAAGTGAACTAAAGTTAGATAATCCTTGGAACTCATCAATTTTTTCTAGATTTTTTCCTGACTTTTTCTGCATGCCCTTGTCTTGTACTCATTGTCTGAATAAGATTCTCCTAGTTTGAGGAGTTTATTGAAGTTGATCATTTTTGTGCACATTTTTATTTCTTGTGTGGTACAGAAATATTTACAAAGAGCAGGCAAAGTGATTCTAGAGCTGTATCATGGAAGCCAATTAAACTGGATTGATGTACTTACTACTCTAGTGAGCAGACTTTGGGCTCAGAAGACGAACAAAATCCAATTCTATAGCACAGCCAGATTTGAAAATACTGATACATTCTCATATATTCCACTCTCTACACTTAAACCCCCCAATTTTAAAGGTTTTAAAACTGATAATCAAAGAATACCACCTAAGGAAATAGCATATACAAAAACAAGAAAAGCTCTTGCAGAACACATTAGTGAATTTCATCTTTAACAATTTTTATGGTTTTGGCTCAGAATTAAAATTCTTTGAAATAGCTCCCATATCACAAATTGCACTCTAAGCAGAAGATTGAGAGCATTTCAAAGATCTGCTATAAAAATTAATTAAAATTACTTCTTTCAATCTAAGATATAAGGGCATCTGATAAAAAATCCTTAGCCTCTCCAAAATACCTTGTCTTGGCTGAGAATGCCAATAGTTTTAAAAGCTAAAACTACATTAATCATTAAACTATTATAAAAAATTTGACTAATTTTCATTAATTCCTGCCACATATAATTCTTCCTGGTGGCCAGTGGCTGAATCTGAGACATTTGCTGGTTGAGGAAGTTGTGTTTTATTGTGCCTATGAAAATCCTGCTGGTTTGGGTCCACTGGATTTCGCATTGCAGAGTACAATGAAGGCTGAGCAATCAGGCTGTGCTAAATTTCAAGGCTGTAGTAACATCACACATTTATTTTTGCTTTGGGTGTTAGTTTGCTTCAGTGTCTTCATAGAGGTTATTGGTTTAATAACCAGTGAAAAAACCCTTAAATTTAACCTCCCCCAGAATTAAGAATGAAATGAGAATTTGATCTGTGTAGCTATTCCCATTGCTCAGTGATATCTACTCTAAATTGGCTCTAGGAAAGAACTCTGGACTCAAAAAATGTGAGAGTAAAAGCAAACAAAAACTGCACTACTATTTAGTAAACTCTGTGTTTATTTAAACTTCTTTTATTGGGTTTCATAGGACACCTATTCACCCATGGTTATTCCTCTGAGCAAACTATCTAATCACTGAGATCTTACCTAAATTATAGTTTAAAACAACAGAAGTTGTTAAAACACCTCTTTTCTTCTTCT
This sequence comes from Dendrocincla fuliginosa, assembly GCA_035047845.1. Taxonomy (NCBI): domain Eukaryota; kingdom Metazoa; phylum Chordata; class Aves; order Passeriformes; family Dendrocolaptidae; genus Dendrocincla; species Dendrocincla fuliginosa. The sequence goes on along the minus strand of JAWWMO010000083.1, from coordinate 131,496,744 downwards.
GGTTCAAAAATACTTCATAGTGGTTCCTGAAAATACTACATACATTTTTACAAAAACAAATATTCTCTCCCAAAATGATGAAAAGCTTTGTGTGACTACTTTTAACATAGATTTCTAAAATCAAATACAGTATCACCGAAACCGTAACAATCTTACAGTTTTCTGTCTGACTTTACTTACTTCTCTATTTTTACTAAGATTAACTTTCCTAGTCAGGCTGCAAAAAAAATCTTTCAACAGTCAGACACAAACTCGAGTGTCCAGGTTGGTAACCTCTAAACCTTTTCACCAAATACCAATGAAAATTTCAAGGGTACAATTCAACACTATACTCTAAATTAAAAATATAGTATTCTCTCAACAATTAGCATTTTGATGTTGACTCAATACCCAAACCTCCTGAAAAGATGCAATGTCTCTTGCATGACACTATAAAGTAGAAACTGGAGTTTGTTCCCTTTGTGTTCTATTTCCCAGAAATAAATTTAGGAACCAATTAAGCACCCAGAACCCTCTCCTTGAGATACATTTTATGTGGAACACTCCCTCCTTCTTTGTAAGAGTGATCAGTTAGGGATACCAGAAGCTTAGGATTGGTCACAGTAGTTAAGGGCATTTGTAGTACAGGGAAGATAGAACTAGAAAAAACAAATTTCGGGTCCCTCAGATCTCACATTCCTCCATCAAAACTACACCTGTACTAGAGGCAAAAACAGAATGCTGCCTATATAAATACTTACTCTGTGAGCATCATTCTTCATAAGCATATGTTATTCAAACTCTCCTCTGAACAGAAGTTCTAAATGTTTAGCAACAGAATTCTGCAAAGGAGCTTTGGATGATCATTTAACTCCTAAGTCTTTATTGTAATGCAGACACTCATTGTTCTCATTCCTAGCTAATTACAGGCATTCATTCGTGTCTGTTCACAATTAGGGCGCTTTTAAAACGAACAGAACTGCCATTCATGAAGACACTAAATATAAATGATAATTAGTAAACACAAAGTGACATCAAAACCAGCTCAAACAATAGTCCTATGATTTAAAATGTAGCACATGCTAAACATCCTTGCAAAACTCACTGGTTAACACATTTTGCAGATCTACAACACCAGTATCAATTTCTAATTGGGAGTATGAAACTAAATATTTAAATTCAGTATTTCCTTATACCTATGCTGGTAGATAAATCAGAGGCAAAGGCAAACTACAGAAAACAAATTTTAAAGTGATTCTCAAGTTCGTAAATTAGTGAATTTTTATGCTGCTTTTTTGTAAGGACTATACTCACACCTTTCTTCTGAGGAAGCAGTTTTGCTTAAAGAGACAGTAAGAGAGAAATGTACTTCACACATGAAAAACCTACTCAAAATCAACACAAGGATTAGACTTTTCAAAAATTCAGAAATCAAAGATGGAAGGATGAGTTTACTACATTTCAGTCATAGTTATCTCATTAGTCATTGTCTATCCCAACACTCAGCTCTGTGAGAGTCAAATGTGCAAATAGGGCATTAAATAGCTTAATATCCAACAAAATGAGACCTTTTGTGTTGTCTGAATATCCCAAACTGCAAGTTAAACTCAATACTTCTTGTCCCATCACCTACTCTGGGCATGAAGAACAGCCTCTCATTTCTTTGAAAATCTTTAAGGCCCTCCCAGTGTGCTGTCCTAAAGCATATCAAACGTGTCTAGCATCTTCCCATGGCATGTTTTCTAGAGATCTCACCTGGACCACTGTCAACTTACCCACTGCTATTTTGAGCTACAGTTTTCAAAAATAGACACATTCCAGATGGGCATTTAGCGGTGTTCATTAGAACTGAACAATTGCTTTACAGTTTTGTAGGACATTGTAATGTTTATGCAACCTACAAGGCAAATATGCTTTCCATAACCACATGGGCAGTTAACGTTCCTATTCAGTATAAAAGGCAGTTTAGAGCCGAGACTCTGCACTTGGGATTTCCTGCCTAGTCAGTAGCTAATTTCAATTGAAACGTATGATTACAAGGAAGTATGGTACTTACTGAATAATATTCTTGTTGAATATCATTCAGTAGTTTTTGACGATGCCTCTCATTTCTCAAAATCATTTGAAACTCTTTTCTAACATGCTTGTAAGTACATTCTATTCCATCATTCTGAACATTAATGAATGTGCTTGACAATGTCAGCAAAGTTTCATTTGGTACATCTTTCTGTTTAGACAGAAAATCATCCATAGATTATAAGTAAAACTTTCTGACTCATTACTCATGGGTACATATTACTATTATGAAATAGTTTTCTCTGTATCACCTGCCCTGGCTTGCTTAGGAATATGTTTTTCAAGATGATATTAAAGCCTTCCTGAAGTCAATATGTTATCTTTTGCCACTTCTCTGTCTACCGAAGCTGATATCTGTCGGAGAATTAAATTAGATATTTTGGCATGATTTGTTCTTGATAAATCCACATTCACTACTATTCATTTCTTTTTTTATCTTCTAGATACTTACAAAAATTTGGCTTATTTGGCTTATTTCTTCCACTGTTTTTCTTAGAATTAAAGTGGGCTGATTCACTGCTAATACTCTGGCTCTTCTTCCACTCACACCACCCCCACTTTCTAAAAGGGGATTCTGTGTTTGTTTTTTTCTAGTCTTCTGTAAGAGCATATCCAGAAAAGAGATTCCATCAGATTTTCTGAACTCTCAAAATAACTTAGAATAAAATCATGAGACCTAACTAATTAGGAATTTTATTATTACTTTGTGACTTACAAATACATTTAAAATCACAGTTTTACAAACAATTTTAGCATCTCAATTAAAATACTACTTCGGCCAATAGAAATAGAGAACTACTTTCTAAAGCTCTGTATATTGAGATCATTTGGTCTGAATATAATCATTATTACAAAGCCTAATCTTGACCTTCTATATCAAAACAAGATATAGAATATCTGTGACCAATTTTGAATTCTTTCTCATTCTCATTCCTGAAAAAAAAGGCAATAGTCCTGTGTAGGTACTAAATGCCCTCTCTAAAAACACTAGTATTAACTAATAAACAGAATTTAAAACTGTTTAATACTTTTGGGCCTCTTTCAATTAATCACCTCCTCTAATATAAGCATCATTGATGTCCTAATCATATATAATTAACAGCCATCTAACTCAAAAGTGAGATATTTTTGAAAATAACATTACATGAGTATTTTTTACAGTTACCTAAACTTTTTTAAAATTATAAATAACAACATACACTGAAAAAAATAAAGGTTGCATTCTATGCATAAAGTATATTTTAAGTTATTACAATGCCACAACAGAATTTAAAGTTATTTCGAATGTATAATATATAGCTAATTTTTAAGTAACAATATTATCTAAAAATACATGGGGGTTTATGTGTCCATTTTGATCATGAACTATCAAAACAAATATCTGTAGTCTGCATAGCCCAAACTATAGAAGTCAGTTTTTTAATTTGTCTAAAAATATTTTATGTCAGCATGTCTGGTAGTAGCTTTAATGCAAATGTGCCCCTCCTCACCCCAAAAAATGCAATATTATCTCACTGAAGGCATTGAGTAAAAATAGTAGCACTGAGGGAAAAAAAGAAAAAAAAAAAAGAAGAGAAAAAACCCCTAAGAGTAAGACTATAAAAATACAAAATCCCTGGACTTCAGAAGGAGAAAATAGTAAATTCTTCCAACTTATGTGAAAAGGGATCTTTTACTTTTTGGAGAACTTGTATACAGTGGCTTATAATGCAGCTCAGAGACCATACCTGGAAGAGAAACACTTAGAAAATGGAAGTATGGAGACAACCTGTTTTCTGTACAAAATACAAGCACTCCAGACTGACCTATAAAAAGCAGATAAAATTACTACCTAATTAATTACACATAATGTTTCTCCCTGCTAATACAAGGCTGCAGAATAACACTGATTCGCAAAATGTTCTTAGATCAGAAAGCAGTGATAGAAGTACTCTGCCATCTTCCACAGTTCTCAGAAGGAAATAGCAAGCCCTTTGGATTTCAGTGAAAAGGCATTCTATAAATAAAATGTATTTATATCTTTGCAAATAAGCACAAGAGTTTCACTGATCATGGCTTTAAAAATCTTGCCTGATTTTTCTATAATGCTTCACAGCCCAGCTTAGCATCTGGATATGCTGATTTTTGTCTCTTACAGCAATAACAGGGTTTCACTATTTGAGCAAGATCTCCTCAAGAGTGAAGAACAGCTGGTGGAAGCTGAACAAGAAGTGAATGGGCACAAGAGATCACTTTGAAATGTTTGTACCTCTATTTTGTTGAACATCTATATCCTCAAACTGTTAAATCAAGCACATATTTAAGAATTCTCTTGGAATTCCTCCTGACAATGGCCTATGATACAGCACCTACAGCAGCTTTCTCCTTTCCTAGCTTGTCAGGAGATTCCATTTCATCCTTATGGATGCCTGTATTTATCAGCTGCCATTATCATTACCTATCACAACAGTAGTGCAAAATACCTCAGCAAGAAGTCATCAGCCCTTATCCAATTCCCATCTACATTTTTCCACCATAAGTACTGTAGCCTAGTTTTCTACTCTCTGCATTGATTTTTAACAGAAGAGAGCACTGAGTGGGGCATTTGATTCTTACGTTCAAAATTCTCAGCCTCTTGTGTCCAGCATGTCCAAAATAAAGATCATGGTCAACAATTTCACTCCTTGGACAAAATAATGGTTTTAATCTACATGAATGGAGACAGAACTCTTCCACAACAAAATTCCACTCCGCTCCTAAACCATCCTGTCTTTTGTTGTGGGTGCAAGGTGCTCTGATCTCACTTCTAATATGAACACTAAGAAATGTACATATTTTAAAAAAAAAAAACCTCCATGTTAAAACAAACTCTGCTAACTTCACATGAAATTCCTCCCCCAGGGAGAAAATGTGAGAGAACAAACCAAATGTAACAGATGTTAGTCATATCATTTAATGCATGACTGAAAGACTAAAGATACTATGTTGATGAGGACAATGTAAGAACCTCTGCAGAAAAGAATGGGATTAGCACTTCGGCATCTATTGTTAAAAATGAGGGAACAATATAAAATAAAAACAAAGACAATTCTCTTTTTCACATGTAATTAAAGTGAAAACTATAGAATGACCAACAAAGATGCCTCATAACATCTAATTTGCTGTAAAGCCTGTCAGAACCCCAGAAGACTGTGATTCAAAATGAACATTAAATCAGCCACAAATGACAAACATACCACAATACTGTGGTCAAACTTACTGACCCTAATAATACTCTTTGTAATATCTTGTATTGTTCCTGTGTATGGCTTCAGGATGTAAAAGGGGAGACTTCATCATAAGCATAACATAAACTATTTACTGAAACCGCAAGTGACTATCAAAATTCTTATAATCATTGTATTATTAATTATAGATATTATTGCAGCAGGGAGAAAAATTATTGTGGATTCAGACTACATAAAACAGTGTATTTGTTCTATGCATCACTGACACTATAATTAAAATATATTAAAAGCTACATCTAAAAAATCCATACAATAATTCTATTTATTGGCAGTTACTTAAAAACCTCAGCGTTCAACATGAATTCCATAAAAAGAGCACTAAAATTTTAAATGTTTAAATGTCATTAAAAATATTTTAAAGATACTAGCCATATTCCTAAATACGAGTTGAAGTTAAGAAAATTACTAAAGCAGGTGGTCAACTAACAATTCTTAAAAAAAAAAAAATTAATATCAAATGTATATGTGGAATGGAGTCTTTTCTGTTATGAAATTTCAAGTAGACAGGAACTGGAAGCTATTTTCTACAAAATGGAGCAGAATAGCAGCATCTGTGAGGACACGATTCATGTATTTTTTCTTAAATTGCCATCATGAGAATTCTACAAAAATATATTCTGGTTGGAATGTCAATGACTACTTAAAATTTATACAACTCTTTAAATATAAATCAATTTATTGTGGATTCTGTATTCACTTTTAAAACAAACAAAACACAAAGTCATTATCATTCATCCTCCAGGAAAGAAGGGCAAATTCCTAATAATCATTCTTGGAAGGAATGCTATACCTATATATAGGATTCCTAGCCTTGTATACAATTGATAGCTTAGGGCTTTTTCACACTCTGAGACTAAAATCTTACTGCAATAGCCTTAGACTTTCCAGGTTTCTTGTTTAAAAATAACACCACTATCTTACACATGTCTGTTTGAGACTTCTTGCTATATCGGGAACATATCAACGTGCTGTGGCCATAATAAAGACATGGATGTCAGGCAAACAAATACGCAGGTCTTAAACAAGGCAAGGCTAAATTAGCCTTCAAGAAACAGAGTTATATTTCCAAGAAAACCTAGTATTTCTCTGCCTTATGATATCACATAGAGGCCATAGGCAACTCCCTTCATCCACTTTTATGTTCAAGTCCATAGAGACAACAAGAGAGAGCTGGAGACCTCTGTTTCCAAATTAGCTGAAGATCATGCTCAAAGACTGCAAATATTTATAAACATGCCTAACTTCACACAAGCGTCTGCACAGATATGAACTAATGGCAAGATTTACCAACTACTGTGCTGCATCTTATGAGGCCTGACTTCTTAGGGTTTAGCCCAAGAAAACTAAAGTATGCACGAAGTACAATTAATGAAGTTAATGATCCTCAAAACCAAATCCAGACACCCGAACATCTGACAAAGAAACTTTGCAGATCTAGACAACAGAAGGAAAAGGACACTGCTCTTCTGAACTTCAGTCTCTTCCATAAATTTGGGTACCTAACTGAGACCTCTCTACGCAATTGAACTTTGAAATGACATGTACTAATACCATGAATCATCTTTTCACAGAATATTCCTGGACAATATCAATTCAATATCTAGCTAAACAGATTCATTCATATTATAAACATGGTTTTGATCTTTTAGATAATAACTTGTAAGGCCAGAAATGAAAGTAATGGGATAGAAATCCAGACTTTTTTTACACTCTCAGATGAAGTCTATACTTGTAAGGACTACAGAGCCAGCCTCTCCAGCTTGTTTTCCTGTCAGCCTCTGAGATTTTTTGCATTGTCTGAATAATAGCATAGGTCCAACACCTGGGATAATGAATGTGCCATCAGACTTTTCACCCAATTCTTGTAGAAGGTGTGAGTCTCAAACATCCTGGGTGGAAAGTTATGGAATACATCCTACTGGAAGACATTTCCAACACAGGAAAATGTCAGCAAGCTTGAAGTACCTGACTGCCACCTCTGATGAGATGACTGGCTGTGCAGAGAAGTGAATATAAAAACTAGTGACCTGGCGTCCCATGGCATACTTCTAGACAAAATGGGCAGACATGGGCCAGACTAGCAGATGAATGGTTGTACTGCCAGGCTGAGGGTATAGTGAACAGACAACTGGTAGCCCAGAACTAGTGATGTTCCCCCAGGTCCAACCCTGAAATCAGCACCATTCATTATTAACATGGATGATGCCCTTCCTCAGCATACCATTTATGGATGATACCAAATCAGAGGATCAAGAGAAATCTGTCAATATATCTGTCAAGGAGGACAGCAAAAGTATATAAAAATTGCTAAAAGGAACACTATGAATTTCAACAAAGTTGAAAGTACAGTATCTTGGAAGCAACTCATGGCCCAGCAAGTTAGCAAGCAGCTTTGCTGAAGAAAGACAAGGAAGCTCTAGCAGAGAAGACGAACAGGAGTCCTCAGTGTGTCTTGCAGCAAAGGCCAACCATATCCTGGGCCATATTAGTAGTTTAGCCAACAGGTTGACAGAGATTATTTTTCTCTTCTACTCACACTTTTGAAATCATATCTGGAGTGCTGTGTCCAGTTTGGAGCTTACCAGTGAAAGGGAACCACTGACACACTGAAGAGCAGCAGAGAGCCACCAAGATGGTCACAGGTCTGGAGCACATGATGTACAGAAAGACACTGACAGGCTAAATGGTGCTTAAGAAGAAAATAAGGCCATGAGGAGGTCAAGATGGAGCCAGATTCTTCTTGGAGGAGCACAGGTATAGGTCAAAAGGTGGCAGACAACTTGGAACATGGGAAATTACAACTACTCATAAATAAAATATATTGTATTTTTTGAGGGTGATAACATACCAGAAGAGGTTGCTGAGACAGAACGTGGATTCTGGGTCCTTGGAAATGTTCAGAATTCTTTAACAACTTGACCTTTATCTTGCTTTGAGCAGGACCACTAAATGACCTCGAGAAGTCCCTTCTAACCTCCGTGACCTTATGATGTGGATTTATATTAAATGATCTTCTGTTTTTTGGGCTTGTATTCTAACCACCTTCTTTCATTTTCTCATAAAAATACGTTTTATGACAAACTCAAAACCATAAGTATCCATAAGGTGAGCCTATCATATGTCTGGTAATGCTCAGATGGACTTTAGGACCCTTCTGACTAGTTTTTTGTTACGACAAGTTGAGTCTCCTGTTTCTCCATGTTAAGATACATCTGTGCACATGCTAAGGCCCAAACTTAGACATGCAAGGAACTTTAGAACAAATACCCGACTGCATGGCAATAATTAGGTGTAGGCTGTATGATAAATTTCTTTGACATTTGGATCTTATATATATTCTTAAATTGTGAGTAACCTTAGCAAGTTTAGTTAAGCATGGCTGTTTAAGACAAATACACAAATTGTTCATTACCAGTGTCAATGTTGTTTTGATTCTGTTTCAAATAGAAATGGCTCATTCCACAAACAGACATCAGCTCTACTTTTTATAATACATTTTGTTCTGTCATCATTCATTATACTGTCATTCATTTTCAAATCTTAATGCAGTTTACAAAACCAGACAAGAAGGATTCAAAGAAGCTCCTAGACAAATAAAATTTGTCATTTGGCTAAATGATAGGAAAATACTAGTGTAAAAAAAATTAATTATGATTTTCATTTAAGTACATACTGTCCAAAAGAAAGAGGCAAAATATCACCCTAGCTTTGTCATCTGAAAAGCTGAAACAGCAAAATCTACCTATGTTCCATTTTTGAGATTGTTGAACTTATTACAAAATGTACTAGCTGTAAGAAAATGAAATAGGGCAATAAATATTCGTACTGAAATGTGCAAACACAGTTCCTGTAATTGTTCTTACCTAAAGCAAAATGCATTTAACAAGTAACTATATCAAACAACATGACAGGTGGGTTCTGGCAGATGCCATTGATCTTTCTTTGTTTATTACAGAGCAAGCTGTCACTACATGACAAAGTGAACACAACATTCCTAGAATCATTTAGGTTGGAAAAGAGCTTTAAGATCATCCACTCCAACCATTAACATAACACTGTCAAGTCCACCACTGAAACACCTCCCTAACATTTGTTTTGCAAAGGATTTACCATAAGTGGCAACACATGGTCTGGCTACTCCCACTTTTTGATTATTTTTATTTTCAAAGCATACCTTACAAAAGGGATAAATCAATCATCCTGATGTTCATGGATATCAAACAGGCACTTCCTGTTCTTCAGTTCACAGAAGTTCACACCAGTTATTTAAGGAGCTTCAATTAATTGATGTATAAAAGGTGCTTTCCTTTCTAATAGAGAACAAGAGACTTACTGTTCCAACAGCTGTCCCACCATGAAAAGTCAATCAAATCTGGGGCCTAAAATAAATAGGCAAATGAACCATGCTCAGGACATCTGGATAAAATTTATGAAAGTGTGTTTCATGACTTTTCCAATTGGCCAAAATTTTTTAAAACTATGTGCATGCACTAATACACATTTGAAAGACAAGATCCTGTGATGTGTATTGATAAAAGAAGCAGTACTGGCTATTATCAGTATTTCTTTTTAGTTTTAAAACAAAAGGAGACAAATTCTGGTAGTGCTCAAACCAAAAAGTTTAATATCCAAAAATAAGGGGAAGATACAGAAGACTAGCTATATGTTTCTAACTAGCTCTCATAGCCAAAGTTTTTGTCACAGACTACTACAAAAATTCTACAATCTGTTATACAGAAGTTGCACCATATGGTCATAATGACATCTCTTTAGGAGGAGCTTCTCATAGCTGTAAAATCAGTGGCTGAACATTTTAACTATGAAATATTACAACCCATGCTGAATTAAGTTTACGATGGCTTGAAACTTTTTGAGTAGAACTGACTAGTAACAGCAATTTTATATTTCTTTGTGAAGAGGAAGTCTAAAATGTCACATTAAAAAAACATCTTAACTATGTCATGCAATGACACTATTTCACCGATGTTATTTTTTTAAATAAGATTAAAAAAAATCATTTATCTTCTAAAATAGTGAGTCATTCTTAATTTTCATGATGATTTAATTATGATATAAACTGATCTTTCACTATGAATTTAATACAGAAGACTACTTAGAAATAATCACACTGGTAATTGAAATATTTAGAAGTTATCACAAATAAGCAAATCAGCACAACTCTTTCCCTCTAAATGTTTGGTTGAATTAACTTATGGAAGTTTTTGGTTCCACAAAAATGTACCTACTTTTTCTTTAAAAAATTTTATAGTACAAAATGGATATCAGCAAAAATAAAATTGAACAACCGCACTTTCAGTAAGCAATTATTACACTATATATACTTAATGCATACATTATTTTATTCTTCCTCTACTGGTACAAAAGTAAAAAGAAGGAATTCTGAGGGCTGAAAAAAGTCATCTTGTACCAATGCGAGCATGCCATTTTCTCTGCCTTGAGCAGAGGATTAATGTGACCACTTAACTGGCACAATGATAACTGTGGGGTTAAAAAAAACCCCACAGCTTTCTAGATGTAAGACTAGTTTGCAAATGGATCTGTCAAGATACGAAGACTTAAATTTCAAGTTAACCAGTTAGGTTATTATATTGAAAATGTGGTTCTTGAAGTCTCAGTTGTTCTGTCACTGTGCTTCATTCCTAACGAACTCAGGACATGAAGATGCTGAACAAGAAGGAATACTACTTTTGCAACAAACCAGCAATCTTGCATGTTGAATTACTACAAGGATTCTAAAAATGTCAAACTGACAATTCACATTGACAGGAAAGGATACAATAAGCAGATAAAGTAAGTTAGCAACTGGAAAAAAACCCCTTTCATTTCAAAAAATACTTCTTATCACCAAAGGACAGTGTTTTAATAGTACATGATAAGCTAAACAGAAGGTCAGAAATTAGCCTTAAATGAGGGGGAAATACCAACTGAAGAATGGACTATGTTGGATTATTTATTTTGTCATCAATTTGCACCCCCTCATCTCCTGGGACCCACTAACCAAAGCAACATTGGGGTGATCCTAAGAAATATCCCAGCCCATCCAAAATTGTAATAGAAGTTATCTCGAGTAGCTACTTGGAAACAGAAAAAAAGTTTGAAGGCAAGACACGTAATCTGTCTTTCCCTTCTTTGCCTTGTACTTCCCTCTCGTTTCACGTCCCACCACCAGGAGCTCAGGAACATCCCCCCATGCCGGGCCTGTGGCTGGAGCACCCCCAAGAGCCAGCGCTCAGTACGGCAGCCACGAGCAGATAGCCCAGGCTAACAAGGCTTCGCGCTCTGCCTCTTCAGTTTCATTTCCAGTGGGTGGCAAATGAAAATTAGCACGAACAAACATCTTTTATCTTGCTTTCTTTTACCCTCTCTTGATGTGTGGTTTTCAGTGAAAGGAAAAAGAATGAAAATAACAAAGCTAAAGCCCATCTTGACTAGTTCTCTTCTTTCTAATGGGATATATAAAGAATGTCAGATGTTGTGAAGAAGAGTTTTCTTTTTAAAAGATCCCTAGCTAGCGTGAAAATATTAAGTGGTACTGTTAAGGAAAAAGTGTCGTTTAGCATTTTGCTTTTTTAAAATGTTTTCATTGTCTTTCTTCTTTTCCTGTCACTTGAAAAAGACATTTTAAGAGATTTTTTCATGGTCATTCTTTCCATAGGATTAAACAGGCCCATTGATCTCTTCTCAAAACTTTATAGTTCTTTTAGTAGTTCAGCAATATAAAGCTATACTTTTTAACTATTTGCTAAACTCATCACCTCAAAACTGATAGAATATCACTCCTCTATCACAATGCAGCCAGTCTATTATTAATCTTCACTCTAGCAGTCTCACGAGTGTTAAATGTTATATGAAGTTTAAGACAGCATGACCTCCCCTACACCAAATCAGAATTTTTAATTACTAAGCAGAAAAAAAAAAAAAAAAGAAAAAAAAGGAGAAAAGTAATGCAATATACAAGTTAGTAATACCATATAGAGACAGGATGAGTAACCCCCATGAGGTCAGTAGCACACCTTGCTAACTCAAGAAAAGCAGTAAAATTATTAGTTTCATAATTCTGTTTAAGAAAAATCAACACAATTTAATGAACAAAGAAGTGAACTGGAATTTATTTCTCCTAACTATCAATTACATTGTGATCTAGAAAAGTTATTCGTTTTCTGCAAAGACAGAAAGGCCAATGAACTACAGCTATTTAAAGTCTTCCATTTTACGGACTGCTACAATGGTAACATAGTATTCAAACTATCTATTTTCACACCGATATAAGACAGAGTAACTTGCAAATACATAATATTACTTAATTTTTACATAAATATTAAGTATACTTCAGAAAGTTAAGTCTTTCAAAAAAGTTTTCATCTCAGAAAAAAATAAGATCTTTTGATATACTGCAAATACTTTTCAATAAAATTTTAGGATAATTTACAATCTTAGAAAATCTACAAATACATATAGCAAGAAATACTGGTTCTTTCTGTGCTTTAAACAGGCTGTGTGCATCACAGCTGAGATACAGCACTGCCCTCCTCAGCAGGAGCCATCAATGGGAAGTGAATTCCTGGTCCAGAGCCCAGTGTAAGCCCATGCCATGTAATACAGAGCCTCTGTAGTCACAGGTTGCTGTGGAGAATGACACTGATATGTGTTCTAAAAATAATAAGTCAGCAAGTCCACTATTTTATTCCATGTTTACACCAATCAAGCTAGATGCTCTCTTAACTTTAAATCTGATTATACCTGCTTCACTTAGCATTTTAAAAATAATTCACTCACTACTGTATTTGCCACTTCTCTGCTTTGTAAACCTTAATAACACCCAAAAATATTATATAAAGCATAACCAATTCATGTATTGAATAAAAGAGTTAAACAAACTTTCCTACCTCTTCTCAATAAAAACTAATTTCAGGACATAAAAACATGTCTTCAATGCACACTTGAAAACAAATTGAAGTTCTCTTTTTATGACTTGACATGTCAATTCTGTAATATGTGAGGTATAGCATGTTTATAGTTTAAGTGTACATTCACAGAAAACAGCCGCCTGATTCTGCCACAAGTGTATTTACAGGGGAAAAAATATTCCTTTACACTTGAGAGTTGTTCTTGAGTTCTCCCAGTGCTGACATAAAAAGAGCAAATTTTTGTTAAGAATGTATAATTTTTTTAAAACAGTTAAAATTACTGTCCTAATATGTTCTCCCTGTGTTTTAAGTCACTTACTGGATTTAATAGGTACATTTTGAGAATTTTCACTTCTACTAATATCTCCAAAATAACCTTTTTTGACAATGAAACAAATTTTATTTCAATTTACTGGCTAATTTCTCACTGTGTTATATTTTATGCTACTTTGGACCTCTATTCATTTTTAGGAGAATTATTTACCAAAATTTCTTTTCCTGATATATGAATTTGTATATGATGAAGAACATAAGTGAAGAAAACCCATTAGTTGAATTTAAAATTCACAGAATTTAGAGTTTAGCAACTGTGAAGAGACAAGATCTTGTATAATGTCATGATGGTTTGCCTTTAGCCTCTTCTTTTCCCTTACACTATACTAAAAACATATTTCATATACAAACATCAGCTACTATATACTAACAAATGTAAAATTAACCTTAGTGAGTTTTTAGAGAGGATTTTGGATTTTATTTTTAGTAATGTGTGTGCCATACTTTGTCATAAATTATTTTTATAATAATAAAGAAACCAAAATTAATCAATTAAGATGCTATAATTTAAAAGGAAAAAAAAGGTATATGCACACATAGGAACTCAGGTGGGTATAGGTTAATGAATATTCTTCATTATTAATAGACAAGGATGACCATGCACTTTCCATTAGAAAATACTGGTTTTAATTCAGAAAACTCTGTCACTTTTCAACCATTTGGGTGACAGTCTATATCACATATTTTATTTTCCTTTAAAAATCTATATATAGGTCTTTATTTGCATAAACAAATCTGCAAGAGAAGAAATTGTTTTATTTTCCAAAAAATGGCTAAAAATATCTGATTATATCATATTGAGCAATAATCTTTGGAGGGAGGCCCTAATATTTGACAAAGGATGTGCCATTGGACATATGGAAACCAGAAAAAAATCCCAGCTCTGAGAGTAACTTCAGATCATACATACCAAAGAGAATTCTTATATTTTAGAAGCCAAATCTTTCAGACATTTCATCTGCAAGGAGAATCTTCTAACCTGGGTTGAACACAACCATATCTAAAATGATAGCTCTGAGCTTCTGTGAGTCATATCACATTTTGATCCAGACAGTTGAAATGAGAATAGAAAGGCTCTTTTTCCTGAGCTCCTTGCTGGGTTCAGGCATCTTACAGGAATGCATTATAATCCTCTATAAATCCTAATATGTATTACTCCTATTTCCCAACTCAGCTAAATCCAGAACCCACAACCACCAAGCATTCCTCTGCTAATACTGCTGACAGTCACTGGCAGTGTATCCCATCATGCTCTTCCTACGCATTCAGGCAGAAATCAAGGAACAGTCACTGCTAATACTTTATTAGCTCCTGTAACAGAGATAAGAGTTGTCATTCTAAAGGTTCCATCCTTGCAAGGATCAGTGCAAGGCAACCTGATGTGCTATCTTTGTACACCATCACTTTTGTTTATAAAATGATGACCTGAAGAGTTAGAAAATGTATTAGAAAAGTGGTGTTGTTTCTGTGTTCTCTGCTTGAATTCTATGCATGTGTTACAACAGCTACATGACCACACATTGTTTTTACCAGAAATTCTCTGTCTCACTTAGCACAGTTCAGCTAAGTAGCAGATAACTAATATTTTGTGTTCATCTTATTCACTCATTTGCTCCATCCTGAATTTAATGCATACTATCCAAATCCTGCTGTCACCGCATAATTCAGTATTTGCAATGGACTTTTCAGTTATTCTTGCTGCTATTATCTGAACCTTTAAAAAAGAAAGGTTATTTATCACTAGTAATAAATGCTCCAAGATATATGATCCACAGACAGTTTCCCCAAAACCATAAGAATCACATTTAAACACTCAAGTGTTTTAGCTTGAGAGTTCACATGCATTCCAGTATTTCCTGTGCTGCTTTCACAGAGCTTCATGGCAGAACTTCTCTGGCAGATGTTACATCACATCTGGAGGTCAATGAGACATAGTGCTTAGCAAGAGTGGTTGATCTGCAGGTTCTCTATGCTGTTGACATTCATCACTGCCTTGGAGTTTTCCTCCCCCCACCCAGCGTATCTAGCTATTTCATACCCTCAAGAAACAATTTTATAGCATTTACTGTGAGGGTCTTTGTTTGCCTCTGCTTCAGAGACAGAAAAACAACAAAATTTTGTTTAATATACACAAAATGTAAATTATTCTAGACAAGCAGAAGAGAAAGTGATATCCAGGATGTGAAACACTTCAGTTCTGAAACAATATATAATTTCAAAAAGGGAAGAATTATCTTAACTTGAAGAACAGTTAAGAATTTATCTTGGATTCATTTCTAAGTGAAA
Organism: Dendrocincla fuliginosa; assembly: GCA_035047845.1. Classification (NCBI taxonomy): domain Eukaryota; kingdom Metazoa; phylum Chordata; class Aves; order Passeriformes; family Dendrocolaptidae; genus Dendrocincla; species Dendrocincla fuliginosa. The sequence goes on along the minus strand of JAWWMO010000083.1, from coordinate 131,480,876 downwards.
TCTTACTCAGAAAACATACAGGGAGAATCATCCATAAGACTCCTTTTATTTCCCAGGCAAAAATGGGAGCCAACAACAAAAAAGGGTGTGTTGTTCAGAGTTGAATGAATTACTTTATTACCAGAGAATAAAACACAGTTAAGCATATGGGCACCAAATGAATCTGCCATCACCATCAGCAATATAATTTATTAATGTCATTTATTAATGGAAGAGAAAGGTCATCTCAGGGTACAATAGGGGAAAAAAGAACAGCTGAGAAACTGGAAGTAGAACAAAGGAATGCTGCTGCAATCTCCCAACCACCTGAATAGCTGTGTATCACAAGTGAAAGACACAACTTTGTTCTACGCAACACTACTGGATTCCAAATACTCCCTGCTTCTCATATCTCTGTTGTGGAGTTTCTTAGACAGGATCTCTGCAGGAGTATCTTGCTTGGCAGGGATGGAGTCCATTTTCCTCACAGCAGCCTGCATGGTAGTGGGGGTTTTTTTGTATTTGTGACTAACAGTGCTCCTAACACACCAGAGTTCTGGTTATTGCTGAACAGTACTTGTACAGTGCTTTTCCCCAGTCTATCCCTCCACAAGTAGACAGGCACTGGCAAGAAACTAGGAGGACACACAGCTGGGACAGCTGATCTACATCGATCTAAAGGATGCTCCATACCATATGATATTTTGCTGAGCGATAAAAGCTCAAAAATGGGACATGGAAGCAGGTAGAGTCATGGTTATGATGTTTGAACTCTGTGTGCTGAGGCTAAGCTTACCAGAAATTATTTAAACATCTGTCTGCCAGTTGAAAGCAGTGAATAAATTCCTTTGCTTTACTTGCAAGTGTAGCTTTTGCTTCACCTATTAAACTGGGTTCATCTTGATCCATAAATCTTCTCACCTTCCTTTTATTTTTTTGCCCATCCCACAGGAGAAGGAAGCCAGTAAGCAGTTGTGCTTAGCTGCTGGCCAGGGTCAAGCCACCAAAGCAGAAGAGGAAGAGCTTTCTCTAGACCCTCTATGCCATAGGAACGAGCATGATAATAAGGACAAAAATATGTTCTAAAGACCAGTTCTGCAGAAAAAAATTCTATGCATTAGACTAAATTTGAAAATTCCTGTCTTGTTCAAGCATAAGTCCAGAGAGAAGCCCATCTGACATTCTGATTAGACTGACCTAAACTGCCAGATTGGAAAATATCTAGTGACACTCTCAGATAAGTAGTTTTGAGACCTTTTTTGCAGTTCCTTCCTATTTCTGAGCTGAAACGTCTGGCAATCACTGCAATTCTTCCAAATATGTCTTCTCCCAGACAGACATCCAAGAAGGTAAGAATGGCTGTCTGACAGAAGGATGCTATACTGCATACCAAGCAAGGCCTGAAGCCAGAGGATTTTTTTTTAAGAAGCAGATTTGTGAAGAAAATAAACTAAAGTCAGGGAAAAAGTTATAAGAAATTAACTTATGAACATCCAGGAAAGGAAAAAAAGAGTAAATAAAACACAAGTAAATAAAGAAAATACAAAAGCAAACAATATAAACTAAAAAATTAAACTGCAGAAGATGATCAAAACAAAAAGAAGCTGTTCCAGCTTAAACATATGGCATCCAGGATGTGCCTCATTTGCATTTCAGAGGAAAATATATAGGGCTATATTATGCTGTACATAATTCACTAAGGATAACAAAGTTCTTGAGACCATTATAAAAATCACTCAGTTGATATTAGAGTCATAGTATCACAGAATGATTTGGGTTAAAAGGGACCTCAAAGATCACGTTAAAATCCCTGCTGCCATGAGGATTCACCTGCCACTTGACCAGGTTGCTCAAAACCCCATCCAGCCTGGCCTTGAACACTTTCAGGGATGGGGCAAGCACAGCTTCTCTGAGCAACGTAACCTGTTTTAGTGTCTCACTACCCACACAGTAAAGAATTTCTTCTTAATATACATTCTAAACCTACTTTCAGTTTAAAGCTTGTCCTATCACTATGCCCTTGTAAAAATTCCCTCTTCCTCTTTTTTATAAGCCCTTTTTAGGTATTGGAAGATTCTATAAGGTATCTCTAGAGCCTTCTCTTCTCCAGTTTGAAATACCTCAAGTCTCTCAGCCTGTCTTCATAGGAGAGGTGGTCCAGCCCTCTGATCATCTTTGTGGCCCTTCTCTGGAATTGCTCCAGCACGTCCATGCCCTTGTTATACTGAGGACTCCAGAGCTGGATGCATCACACTAGGTGGGGTCTCACCAGAGCAGAGTAGAGGGGCAGAATCCCCTCCTTTGACCTGTTGGCCACACTGCTTTGGATGCAGACCAGGATACAGTTGGCTTTCTGTTCTGCAAGTGCACATTGCCAGGTTACGTCCAATTTTTCAGCCACCAACACCTCAAAGTCTCCTCACAGTTTCTCTCTACCTATTCCCTGCCTAGCCTGCATCTTTGCTTCAGATTGCCCCTACCCAGGTGCAGGATCTCACACTTAGCCTTATGGAACTTCATGGGTTTGTACAGTTTAGGAACTATAGAAACAAAAACTAAAGGAAAATAACTGTTTCCTCAGTTCATCAGTATTATTTTTTACTATAAGCCTACAGATATAATGCTTAGACTTGTTTTAAAAGAACTAAGTAATAGGAGTTCTGGCAATCCCTGTAATAGACTCCACCATGGAGTAATAAATTCTCATTCCCAGAATATTTTTGTGAAGAATACATTTTTCTTTTCTTCTCCTTGATTTGCTTCTAAAATTGTGCTGACTGCTATATTCTTTTTACTATCACTTAAGCCTTCAATAACATGAAAAAAAGCAAAAAACTTATAAAAGACCATACTTGAAGAAAATAGTCCTTTCTACTGAATACATCATGCTCTTAAAAAGTTTAAGTGAGTCTTCATTCACAGTTTTGTCAGTTGTTAATTATGCTTTTATGCCACTAATTATGCTCAAATCTATTTATGCAGAAATCTCACCTAAATGCTCCAGTGATACAGGCTTCTAAATGCTCAGATTACTTCTGTGGAGTTACTTCTCTTTCTGGTGGGAAAAGCAACTCTGTGTTTACGAGGCACTCAAGCAGACAAGCCTACCTGATGTCTACCTCTACTTTAAGTCTTTTTAACAAGAGCAAGACAAAGAGAGGGCTGATTAAAGTTTAAAAGTAAGCAAAAATGATTTTTTCCTTCAAAAACTCTTGATTCTTGAGACAAAACAAAACAAAACAAAACAAAACAAAACAAAAAAAACAAAAAAAAAAACAAAACCAGACTTACAGAATCAACTAGGTTGGAAAAGACCTCTGAGATCATCAAGTCCAACCTTGACCTAACACCATCCTGCCTACCCGACCATGGCTCTAAGTGCCACACCCAGACTCTTCTTAAATACCTCCAGGGGCAGTGACTCCACCACCTCCCTGGGCAGCCCATTCTAATGTCTGAGTACTCTCTCTGCAAAGAATTTCTTCCTAATGTCTAACCTAAACCTCCTGTGGTACAGTTTAAAACAGTGCCCTCTTGTCCTACTGCTGGTTGCCTGAGAGAAGAGACCGACCTCCACCTTACTACAAACTCCTTTCAGGGAGTTGTGAAGAGAGATAAAGTCACCCCTGAGCCTCCTCTTCTCCAGGCTAAATGCCCCTAACTCTCTCAGCCAATCCTCATAGGACTTGTGCTCCAGACTCTTCACCAGCCTCATTGCCCTTAATTTGTCTAGATTTCAGCAAAATTTTCAGCTATGCCACAGGGAAATGAATGAATCCAGTTTGGAACTGGCCCAAAGATATGTCATTGTATCCTATTAAAAGATGAGGGATTAATCTGAAGAAAGATAAATAGCAAATTTCCTCTATAATCAATCTTGAAAAGTATTGTTTTCAAATTTGTCACCAATGTTGTAACAGTGAGAACAAAACATGCACTTCCACTGGCACCACCAAGGTAGGCACGCCACCACAATTTAAGGCAGATCAACACATTGTGCAGGATAAACCCACTGATCTGAGGTAAAATCACAACAGAAGCAGAATGAGAGCCAGCGTGGTGGTTCTACATGGGCCTGCAATCACTGAAACAGTGACTCCCCTGGGAGCAGCTGGGGACACCCATCCCCACAATGCTGCTGCCACCAGCCTCCCTCCTCACACCTGAAAGCAACAAGGTCAGGGCCCACTGAGGAATTCTAGGGATGGGGACAGGGAAGGTGGCAGCAACAGTAGCAGCAGTGGAAGCACCGTGGTCTCTGGACACTGGGAGATGTCCCACAGCATTGTCCCCACGGCGAGGTGTGGGCACCCTGCAGTCCTGCATCCAGACTGCCCTCATCAGCCTGACTTCTTCTGGAACTACTCCTTAGTGACATGAACAGTGGGACTGAGAGCACCCTAAGGTTTTCAATTTTCAGGTGACAGGAAGCTGAGTTGACACACAAACATAAAATTGACAAAGGATGGGATTCCATGCAGGAAAATCCAGAGAGGTTCGAGAATGAAGGCTCACATGAACCTTATGAGGTTCAAAAAGTCCAAGTACAAGGTGCTGCACCTGGGTTGAAGCAAACCTGGATGTGAGTACAGACTGAGAGATGAACTCATTGAGAGCAGCCCTGCGGAGAAGGACTCAGGAATGGACACAGGCACACAGCTGGACATGCCCAAGCAATGCACCCTTGCACCCCAGAAAGTCAACAGTGTCCTGGGCTGCATCAAAAGCAGTGTGGCCAGCAGGGCAAGGGAGAGGTTTCTGCCCTTCAACTCTCCTCTCGTGAGACCCCACCTGGAGCACTGTGTCCAGATCCGGGGTCACCAGCACAGGAAAGACATGGACCTGCTGGAGCATGTCCAGAGGAGGGCCACAAAGATGATTAGAGGAATGAAATACCTCTCCTATTAAGCCAGGCTGAGGGAGTTGGAAGTGTCCAGCCTGGAGAAGGCTCCAGGGAGACCTCATTGCAGACCTTCCATATTAAGGGGATATTGCAAAGCAAGGAGAGCAACTTTTTACATAAGCAGATAGGGGTAGGACAAGGGGGAACAGTTTTCAAACAAAAAAGGAAGTATTTAGATAAGATGTTAGGAAGAAGTTCTTTACTGTGAGGGGGTTGACACACTGGAACAACTTGCCCAGAGAAGTTGTGGATGCTTCATCCCTAGAAGTGATAGAGTGACCTTCATATAGTGAGTGGCATCCCTGTTAATGGAAAAGGGTTGGAAAAATGTGATTTTGAAGGTCCCTTCCAACCCAAGCCATTCTATGGTTCTGTGATCTCTCATCATAGGAGGCCACGTAAGGAATTGTAACTATGATCTGGAGCTTTGCTCCTAGGCCATGCCATCTACTCTGCAGAGCAGGGAGGTCACATCACTCAGTAACATTAAATACATTTGTGATTAAGTGTGCTGCTGGTATACAAGCTGATTTAGTCTCCATGCTCCCAGTTCCTTCTCAAACTGCTACAGCCAAATTGTGCCAAGTACAAGATCATGCATTTAAGAAGCCAATATATAAAAATCATTCATATTCCCAGAATGACTAGGAATGGACAATAATTTGCAGAATAAAAGAGGACAGGAACTAGAGAAAGAGAACCATTCCAGCCATTAATGCTAAAGGAAGAAGCCTTAATGTCAACATAGTGGTTCCAGGTAAAACTTCACCTTGAACACCACAGACAGTCCTGTTTATCCCTCTTCAAGAAAAATGAACTTACACCTGGAGAGTTAGGAGGATGATTAGGGAACACAGAGCCTAATTTAAAGAACAGAATAAGACATCTGAACTGTTGCAAAATAAGAAATAAAAAGTTGGAGTAAAAGTACAGGGAAATATCAGAGAAAGAAGGAAAACTTTAAAGAACAAGTATAATTGTTCTTCAAGTATAATTGGCAGAGATAGGTTTAAGCAGGAAATTAGAAGATGGCTTCTGGCTGTAAAGAGAACGGTATACTAGCACATATTCAAGTAAGAAAAATGAGAGCAAAATGCAGTTAAACTCATCAAACTCTACCTCTAAAATAGTTATGAAATGGACTATTAAAACTGCTTGTCTGAGAGCCCGGGTTTAGACTTGATGACCTAAGAATCATTCATCCTTTCTAGGGACTCATCTTTCATTCAGCTACATATTAAAAAAAATAAGAATGAAGAATAATTATCAGGTTTCCTCTTAAAGGTAAAAGAATCAATGAAGTTTTAATTTGGTACTAAATATGTGTATACCAGTAGAAACTTGGCATTTCTTCCCTCTTCCTCAAACACTTCCATGTATTTATAAGTACACACATCCTGCAAATAAAAATATCCATATTTTAAATAGTTAGCTATAAAGGTGCCTTGGATATTGAAACCTACTGGTGAGACTTAGGAAATAGTCTTCAATAGGTATTTCTGTGTGTTATGTGGAATCCTCTGGCTTGTAAGAGCCTTGTACATTTTTCAAGCACTGCTTTCACAGAACAGAGTGCAAATGCAATACAGTAGGTACATTGTAAGTTTCCCAAAGCTATCAGAAAACACTCTAATGCCAAATTTTCTAAATGTTATCAAACCAATTAAAATGAACCCAGAGATGGAAATGGCTATTAAAGATTTAAATAAATAAATTTTGAAACCTTAACACCTGGAAAAAACAGCACTCCATCTGTTCTGTTATCTAAA
>JAWWMO010000083.1:131447247-131468810 GCA_035047845.1 Dendrocincla fuliginosa | reverse complement strand
GATGGAGAAAGCTATAAACCAGGAAACAGAAGGGTGCTATTCTCAGCCCCCAAACTGTTTTAGAAAGCTGTTCCAAAATTTTTCCAATTCTAATGGTGACAGTGAACAAAAAATAACCACCCTGAAAAACAGATGAAAGTGTGAACCACTGCTTACCTTTTATCTTAATCTCTTTGATTAATATCTGATGATAAATGGAAAAACTTCCACCATGTGTCTGATTTACTAATTTGCTCCAATTATATTTAAAGAAACTGATTAAAAAAGATGCAGCCTTCAAAGAAATTTAAAGTTGAAATTGTTGTTAGTCCTAAGCGTTATTTACTATTCTCTTATTTCACTTATAAATATTTGTTCTTGCTTCTTTGTATGTTTTCAGCATGAGTTCAAGCAAAAGGCTTGTTTAAGAGCAGCTCCTTTGGGGAATATCAATCATAGCCATGTTTAAAAAAAAAAAAAAAACAAACTGAAGTTAAATGGTTACCTCAAATTTTAGCATAATTCACAGTAGCCATGAACTTCCAAAACAACAAAAACTCCTGTGAGCTGCCCACAAATACTCACAATATAAATTAGAAAAAGAATACGGAAAGGTAGGCAATTAAATTTGTTCTCTATTATTCCATAAGCATGAGACTAATTTAGTTTCCTGAGGAGTTAAACAAGTTTCTTGTTCTAAATTAGACAACAGAAGGATATTTGTTAAGTGATAACAATAATTAGAAGTACGTTTTGTTTGTTGGCTGTGTTGAATAAACAGGAAAGTATATTTAAACACTATGGAGCATAGATGATACTGAAGTTTTCATTGCAGAAATTTAGCCCACTATGCTGTCAGATTAATATAATGAAGCATTGGTAAAAGAAGTGATTTTAATCAAATTGATTTATACAACAAAAGCAATTTAACATTGTACACATATTCTGGTTGGTTTATGCAGTTTCAGTAGTTATTCCAGAAACTTCAGTCCCCAGCAAAGAGAGAGGTGGTCAAAGTGACTAACAATCTCTCACTGCACAGATTAGCTTGGCTGAAATTTTTTTCTCACCTGAGAAACATGTCAGATCACCCATTCTTAGTATTTCAATATTTCATTAATATCTATGAAAACATTCTTAAAGCATAAACGTTGTTCTGTAACTGACAGAAAAGAGAAATGTAAAGGAGAGAAAAGAGTTACATTCATTTTAGATACCAAAAAATCCAGACAGAACATTCCCCATATGGATAGGAAGAGGTAAGGTTTAAAGGTAGCAGTGATTCTGTTTTATGGAAGAATGAATACCAAAAACTCAGAATTTCTCCACGAAGTGGAATTACTTTTTTTGACCCAGTTTCATTGGGAGTTTGGGTTTTGCAAGAAGCCACCTGACATGCTGCCCAGAATTAAGGGTCCTGGAAGCTCCAGCTGTCTCTGCTACTGAAGAACCAAGGACTGAACAACTCAAAGGATGGCTTCCCACCAGCCTGCCAGTGAAGCTGCCAAGGAGTTGTGGAGGAGAGCTGGCAGAAATTCAGGTTTCTTCCATCAGAATCCAGACAGCAAAATTTGTCTGGCTTTTACCACCACATGAAAAGTTCTGGCAAAAATTGAAAATAATCTTTCATTACTCAGTGAACATGCAAATCCCTAAAAAAGATTGAGAAGGTCTAATGAAGCCTTAAGTATATTGAGACCTCACTGAGGATGTGAAAAGATCACGAGGAGCCCAGAAGAATATATACAATACACTGCTGTAGGAAACTCAATAGGTAGAGTTTAGAAATAAACAAAACTTCAAATAAAACCTTGAAAACTCTACACACACACACACACACACACAAAGAAAAAAAAAAAGAAAAAGTGTTCTCAAGAACATCCTAATGTCACTTTCTACCTGGATCTGCCTTTCATCAGTTATTCCAAACAAACCCCAGACACTCTCCCTTCTGCCTTCCTTCTCCTTACACCTCCTGAGTACCATATCTGATGCTGCAAGCCATTCCTGCAAGGAAAAAGCCATTGTAGGAGTGGAGTAACAGTTGTAACTAGAGCAAACCTGCCTGTATCATACAAAGCTCTTACAAGGAACAAGCACTGCCAGGGAAAGAAAAAAAAAAAGAAAATATAGTGAGAAAGTGAAAGAAAGTCTAAAAGAAAGAGACACTGTGATGTAAGAAAACATATGCTTCCAAATTCTTGCAGTCAAAATAGACATACTTACATACTTTATCCTTAAATATTACATTTCAAATATTTCATTTATCCAATTTGAAAAATATACAAGGAATTTTTGTTCTCACTTTAAACAGAGATCTAGAAAAGTAACATATATTAAAATGGAGAGTTAGACCACAAAAAAAAAAAAAAAAATACAGGGAAGATTCAGAGGCTCACTGAAGTATCAGGAAGTCATTCTTTGTTACAGATCACTTCTTTGATCACTTCAAATGAAACCTGGGGAACTGTGGTTTCTCCTTTCCTTGCCCTTTTTTTCTTTATATGTTTTTCCCTTTTTTTCCCCCAATGTTGTATTACCTTTATTTCTGACCCAAGGAACTTTATGGCAGCGAGCTAAATTCATCCATCATAAATGTTTTTGCAATAGATATCTTAACTTATTAAAAGATTTTTTCCTAATGTACAAGGCCTGAAAGGATAGGTCAAATAAACCCCACCTAAGAGTACTCACCAGTGAAATTGTTAAAATAAGAATAAATGCCATTATTGGCTCTTAGACTACAGCTAGGGACACAGAAAGCTAATTACTTCATTACAATGGACAGATTAGATTATTAAGAGTGAAATGATTATGAAGTGCACAGTCATGGGGTCATACTGGATTCCTCATTTCTCCTGGAGGGACAGTTGTACTGATGGCAAAGAGTGTTTTTAAAATCTTAAGCATCCAGGAGGCTACACTTTCTCTTTTCAAATGAGGACACTGTCACTCTTATTCATGCTTTAACTATTTTGTAATCAAAATACTTCTACTTTCACAACAAAGATGAGACAACATAACTTGTATAAAATTCAACAACTTCCATGTCAAACAAGAATAATCTGGGAGAACCAAGCTCATCACACATGTTAAAAACATGATTGCAGGGCAAGCTGCAGGCATTGCTGCTGTAGATATTGCTGGATTACATGGAGAGAAGATACTGCAACATCATGCACACTGCAGATGATGGAATTTAGGAGAGGACCTAGGATAAACCTAAGCAAATCTTCTGTTTGCATCAGGACCCAGATAAACTCAACTCTGTATCATCCAAACAAGCTATTTTTTATAGTATTACCATAATTCTCACAGTGATGTTTCGTTTTTGTGAAAACCAAGACACACAGAAACTGAAGAGACTTATATTTTATGCTATTCCAGAGAAATATCTCAAAATTGAGTTGCATGTCTGGATCCAGAGAATTGCAACATGTACCATGCTGCAGATGTTGGGAAATCTGTTGTGGGAAACTCTTGGATTCTCGGTACTGAGAACTATATTCTCAGTTTGAAACACAAGTTTTGAAAGTATTTATTTTCAACTACTAGGCTTGCCACTGAAAACTTTTTGCAAAAATAACATCCTTCCTCAAGGACAGAAAATATAGAAGCAGAAAGAGAGAGACAAAGATGAGCACACCAAGATATGAGTCTCGTGGATGATGTGCTTTTGCTCTATTTTTACCAAAAGCCCAGAGAAAGGAACAAAACCTACTTGTGCTGCTTCAGGGGCAACATTTGTTCAAGGCAGTAAAAGTGTATTTTGGGAGTGCAAAGGGATAATCTAAGTCAGATTTGTTCTTGTTTCTAATCACTTCCTTCTTTGTGAGAGTGCAGACAATTTGAAAACTTGCTAACAAATGTTAAGGTCAACTCCCTCTCCACCTCTGCCCAGGAAACACCCACATAGCTGCTGGAGTTGGAAAGCGGCAGGACTCCTTCCTGTCCCTGAGTAAAGATTTGTATCCCTCTTCAGCACAGGCAGAAACAGGGCTGGATGATTTCACTGTACGTTCAGCATTTTGGTGTCATTCTTACAGGCACTTTGACTCAATCTATCCATCTTCTGAAGAATGTAGACCAATCTGGTCTAACTAAAATTGGATAAAACAGCTTAATAAAATAAGGAAACATGGGAAAACAAAACTAGTGTAGAAACGTAGACCACAACTTCCTTTAAGTGTATCTGACAGATTGGGAGAGCACAAGTAGGTTGTAGTAAAGCAAGGAAGTGAATAAGCAAATGAACAGAAACTGATAGGAACCAGGCTCTTGCATTTTGACTGGCACGGCTGTCTGTCACAATCAAATTAAAAACAGCATTTCAGTTTGAAATGGTGCAGCTGACAGCACAAAAAAATCCTTCAGTTATCACATGCCAACTGCTAGAAATAACATTAATTAAATACACCCTTTTCAAATTTCTGTACTTTGATCATTACTTGACTAAACTGGATACATGTATAAAGACAGGGGTTAATTTTGTTAGCACCCATTCCTTTAGAAACAGACATATAGGAATTTGCCACGAAAAAGAGCTAGAAGAAAGACATAGGAACAGAGATGGTAAGACAACTATAGTTACAAGTTGCCTACTACAGATAAGAGTGCTAAAATGTTTTCTAGTGTAGCACAGACAGCAAAAAACTTTGCATCAGAAAGATTTTCTTAATGAGACCCCAAAGGATATTGACTTGCTATTGCTTATTTTTCAAAAGTAATTGTAATTTTCCATTAAAATCATATAAACACACATACAGAGGACATTTCAGATTTAGGCAAATGCACGCATAATCTACTTTGTATTTTATTATTTACATAGCTTTCTTTTAGATTTAAATCACAAATATTCTTCAAATATTTTTTGATTCCAGTAAAATTTGATTCAAGTAACTCAAATAGTGATCATGCTGTTAAAGGCTAGTCAACTGGCTGTAAAGGGAGAGAACAAGAACCACTGAAAGCCCTGTTGTCCTCCCTTTATCTACTGCAAACAAATGAAAAACCTAAAGCTGTATCTATATACAAGATGATGTCATTAGCAGAGATATCAATTTGCAATTTCCTTCAACTCCTTTACTTTTTATTATTGTGAGCACAAGACTTGCTACACATGTGATTATTCTTGAACTTTAACCCCAAAGCTTTATCATGTTTGTGGAATGTACACTTAATATCGTAGTTTATTAAAATGCTGTGTGTATTGCACAAACTGATGTGACATAAAAATATCTGGAGGTAGCAGAGCAGCCAAAGATGCATGAGATTAATGAAGTAATTCAGAAGGGAAAAAAAAAAAAAAAAAAATTAAAAAACCCCTCTAGAATTAACAGCGAAAACCATAAATGCTGACACTACAAGGCTTGCTACCTTCTTCACATTTAACTGGTGCACTGAATAGCTTAATCAATTTCAATAGTTATAATGGACAACTGTCTTTTTACTCCCTTGCCAGAACATTTCTGGGCAAAATATCTCACCTTATTGCATTTACTTTAGAGATTTTATCTATCTACACCTAGTGGAATACTAGATATTATGATGTTTATCCCCTTTTTAGAAGATAAAACAGTATTGATCCTTACAGAAATTATCAGAAAACACTGAACTGTTAAAGAAAAATAAAGACATCAGCAAAATATTAACAGCCAGTCTTCCATCCATGCTTTCACTAAATGCACCTCCTTCTCAAGCAGTAGTAACAGTAAATGTTAATTTACTGCTAACAGAAAATTTGGAAGCCTGTACAGTGATTATGGCAATGTGACAAGGCTCCTTTGTATCAAGTGAGAATGGAAAAGGCCTTACAAGAGCAAAGAATACAATTCTGATGTTACCAAGTATGGTTTTATTAGTTTCAAGATTTCACCAGGATGAGCACTACACCTCACTTGAGATTGCTGTTCTCTCCACTCTTCCACAGGCAGCAATGACAGTTCAGGAAGTAAAAATTCATGGCTTAAATTCTACAGGGCTGGAGCAAGGCTGTCTGCAGTCTCTCACTCCCACATGTCCCTTATAAGTTTTGACATAAACGATGAGGAATGATGGGCATAATTTTTTTCTTTCCCAATAAGATTAAATCAGAAGTGATCTAATGACATTAGTAGACTTGTAACAGAATAAAAGAATGCAAGTTAAACCAAAATTTGGCTCAATTATTTCATTACAGAAACTAAATTTTCAGGAAAGCAAAACAAAAAAGCCATAAAGTGTTTTATTTGCTTGTGATGTGGTTTCACACAAATACTTTCTTACAAGCATCATCCATTAAAAAAAATGAGTTAGTGAAAGTGAATAACTTAAAATAGTCTGTATTAAAATCTGTAGATCTGACAGACTTAATCTCCCAGGACACATTTATATACAAAAGGGGTATAAAAAAAAATGGAAAATCCTATCTTGTATAAACTAAATGTAAGTAAAATTAAAAATACTAAACTAGAACTTGAATAATTTCAAGCATATTTGGAGCACTGGAAGAAATATATATCTTCTTGGATGGAAAAAGGTCTTGTTTAACATGAACATGTCCTCCATAATATATTTCTTTTTTTCAGAATAATTCCATTATCAGCTCAGATAGACCTCTGTAGAAGTTCTATCCTCAATTTGTACAGAGAGGAGCATCTAATATCAGTGCTTCTTCATTACATATAACATTAGGAGGAAAGGCCTTTGGGTATTTCATGTTACACTGACACAGGCATTAAAGGCAGCAGCACAAGGCAGTGATAGAGTCACTGTAACCCAGTCAGACACTGGACATTTCTAACCAGCCACTGAGACAGTCTGAATATTAACCTGTGAAAAAGTAAAAGCTTACTATACCCTCCAGAAATGTGTGTCTCACATTTATAGAAAAGATGTCCAAAATAAAGTTAGTTGTAATAAAATTGCTGCCTTCTGAGTGAATATGACATTTTTTAAAAGTGTCATTTATTTAGATTTAGGGGCAGCAAATCTGTTCAGAAGACAGGTCTTTGATTATGAAAGGAAGACCATCTTGGTCATTTGGAGGTATAACACTCATTAACATGTAAAAATATTGTTTCTGTAGCAATTTTGACCAGCATTCTAGAGGAGAGGCATAAAAAAAGGGACAGCCATTTTATTTTTCAATACAATGCAGATCAAAGATGACAGCTACAGCAATCCAAGAAAAAAAAAATTCTAACCAACATAGAATGTAGCTCCTAATGAATACTGAGCTAATATTAGCAACCAAGTAGTACAAAATATGTGAATATTTAATATTTCTACATAATAGTCCTAGTCCTAATAGATTCATTTCTCTTCTGAAAGAATGAAATGTCCCTCTAAATATAGCATTGCTGAAAAATAAGATTGCTAGGTAGGCATTTAGAAAATTGCTACTAGCATGGCAATATTTTTAATTGCTATACTTCTCAGTCATTTTTTTTAAAAAATTCAGTTAAGTCAATGAGGCTACATATCAGATGCACAAGTCTGCAAGTCTGTAACTTAGTAGAATCAATTACTTTTATTGCAATCAGAAAAAAAATTAAATGCTTTGATGCGAGGTCTATCTTTTTCTGTGTTGGCATAGACAGTAACAATGGTAAGTTCACACTTTGTATTTCTCTGTAATCTTACAAACTATCAGTAGTTAATGTCCCTAGCATATTGGAAGTCAATCATAATTGTTGGCATCTACAAGATTCACTATTTAAAATTATCTTTTAGTAACAGATTAAATTAGAACAAAAGTATTTATGCATCCTTATAAAATATTGATGTACCCGATATTTCAAGTAAATTGCAAACAAATTTAGAGCCAAAGCCATCACATAATATAAACAATTAGATCTTCACTCCATACAAAATCTGAAATACTAAGGGTGAAGCAGCTCTTCCATTAGTTCACACAACAAAAAGAGTGACTGGTCACCTGTGAAAATATAAGAGCTTATGTGTACAGCAATTACAACTAGGAGCTTCACTACATATCTTTCATTATTTATGTCCCAGATCACATGGGAAAACGCATCAACACAGCTTTACTGAGCTCATTCACTTAGCCAGAGTGATTTGAGGTATTTCTTCTCTTCTTTTTATCTTCATCCTTTGAACTGAACTAACTTATGTTTGAAAATCAGATTTAAAAGTGTTTAACAAGAAAACGTGCTGTTTGATATGGAGGCACAAAACCTGGTTCTATCTGAAGTAACACCAGTAAGTAATGGCTTTCCAATGCCAGTTATTCAACAGAAAAATTCTATGAGCATTTTATTTAATTTTCTTCACCAGGAAAGTTCTGAATATTAATTTTGGCAGCATTGACCTCAACCACCACCCTCAAAATAAGAAAGTAGCTTGTACAAGTTTTACTGCTTGTTTTCTCCATGACTGCAACATGATCGGTCTTTGCAGACTGTAGAAATAAAGGTGGAATACTTCCATTGCTCCCAGAGGCTCCAAAAGTACTATAGCTAATCTTCTCAGCCCTTCAGCTGTGCTAGCTCAGCGTCTTATAGGACCGTACAGTAAATCAGATCAGTTCCTTTCTGTAGCTTACAAAGATGCTCTGCCAAAGTGATGAAGAGGGAAAATATTTTTCATTAGCTTAACCCTCCTGGAAACAGTTTCACTAAACACTTCAGTAGACACTTGCACCAGGGCCATGATGGCGTCACAAAGGAAAGAAGGAGTGGCTGGGCTGGCAATGAAATGGCCTGTGCTGCACTGACAGCACAGAACTATCTGAGACTCTGGAGCCTCTCAGATCTGCCTTCTGGAGAAACCTCTCTTCTTCTTATTGTGTTGATTCTGCAGGGACCCAGAAGGAGTGGTGTCACTAGGCTCAAGTCAGCCTTTGTAAATATATTTGTTGAATACTCTGGTGGTTTGACCTTGGTTGGCTGCCAGACACCCACCAAGCCACTCTCTCGTTCCCTTTCCTCAGCAGAACAGGGCAGTAAATAAGACAGAAAAATCTCACAGGTCAAGATGAGGACAAGAAGTGATCACTCACCAATTACTATCATGGGCAAAACAGACTCCACTTTTGGAAGATTAATTAAAATTATTTCCAATTAATAACAGGATAGGATAGTGAACACAAAAATAAATCTAAAGGCACCTTTCCCCCAACTCTTCCTTCTTCCCAAGGTCAACTTCACTTATGAATCTTCTACATCCACATTCAGAGCAGTGCAGGTTGATGGGGCAGGGACATTGTGGTCAGTTGATAGCCCTTCATCTCTGCAGTTCCTTCCTCATCATGCTTGTCTCCTTCTCCAGCATGGGATCTTTTCCCAAGGGACACAGTCCTTAATGAACTGCTCCAACATGGGTCCTTCCCATGGCCTACAGTTCTTCAAGAACTGTTCCAGCATAGGTCCCTTCCATGGGGTGCAGTCCTTCAGGAACAGGCTGGTCCAGTATGGGTCCCTTGAAGAATCTCAAGTCCTGCCAGAAAGCCTGCTCCAGCATGGGTGCCTCTCTCCATGGGCTGCAGTACCTGCCAGGAGTCTGCTCCAGTGCCAGCTCTCCATGAGGTCCCAGCTTCCTTCAGGGTGTATCCTCCTACTCTAATATGAGGTCTTCTGTGGGCTGCAGGGGGACAACCTACCTCACCATGGCCTTCACCATGAGCTGCAGGGCAATCTGTGCTCCGGTGCCTGGAGCATGTACTCCCCCTCCTTCCTCCAAAGGCAAAGAATAATTGGGTTGATGGGCATGAGTTCAGTAACTCCTTTCCTCTCTTTGTTTTACACACTAAGAAAATTTTGAAGAAAAACTTTATTACACTGAAACTGAGACTAGGTTACATCTCAGTAATGTAATTACAGAAACTATTATGCAGATGTTCAAACCATCCCTTAAAAAGATACTAATGATGACCAACATATTAAGCAATGGAAAAGCACAGTAGAGTTCTGGTAAAAACCTCCTTTCACATCATGATAATACCATTCAGCAACTTTATAAATACTGAATAAAAGATACTTATGTCCAAGATAGAAGATATTTAATGACAATTTCCCTCTTCTAACACAAGCCAACATCTTTCTTGTGGGCAGCTTTACTGAAAATCCAGCAGTGCCAATGGGAGGCAGGAGCTGTTTTAAAATAGGTCATCATTATTAAGGAAGTGCTTAGTCCTACAGCAGTCCCTTTGAAATACAAATTTTTTGTGGATTACTATAATAAAACACTCCTAAGCTCTTATCAAAGAATAACCTTGTGGCTATGAAGAGTGACAAAAAATGCTACCAATTTTAAACTGCTCTTTCTTATTTAAGAAGTGTATCTTTCAATTATTTCAATAATAACAAGAATAAATATACATCAGTGCCTTTACTTATTGTAATGATCATGTGATCATTAACTATTAAACTGTGAGTCAGCTTCCATAGTGAAACTCCAGTTTCAGTGAATGCTTTTTAATTATTTTTTAAAGTGTTATTAACCAAAATTATAAATCTAAACAAAGGCACTATTTTAACCTACATTTCTTTTAATTAATTAACTTCTTACTTGTCCCACTGAGTTAAGAAACAGTTATGTATGTTTGAGAAGATAAGTTTGGACATAAGTGTCTGTGTGATTATGGACTAATTCCACAATTTTTATCACTCTTGTTTGTGCAGAACAAATATGACTATTCATACTACCAGTTAAAAATCTTACTAAATGTTTGTTTTTTCTTTCTCCAAATAAAAGCATCTCTTATACATTAGAATACCTGTGTTATAAAGAGCTTTGCAATATATAACTCAGACTAAATTTTAGACAAAAACACTTGAGAAATTCTGCAGAAAACATGTTCATGGAAACACTACATAGTAGCTAAAAACATTTTTCTTCCAACCATGTCTAAATACATTTAAAATATATAAATGTACCTCAGTACTCAGCTATAGTTCATCAAATTTCATTCAGCTTTGGCCACCTGCATTTTGAGATATCAAGCAGACAGAAGAATTCAAGGCTTTCAAATAACAAGGACTTTCTCTGTACCCTACCCTGAAAGTACCTTTTCCTGGCCCAGTGCCTTCACAGCACTCTCTACAGCATTTTTTTTCAGATAAACCATAAACAGGCAGGGAAAAAACATATTTGGACTTTCTGATACATATTTTTAAACATGGAATATACAGTTTTTTAAAAATAAATAGGGAAACCAGATTAAAATACAGTTTTCTTTCAATCATATTGGGGTTTTGCTTAACTTTACAACCTCATGGAATCTTTGGCAAAATGCAGCAAAAAAATTACTGCTTCACTTGAAATGTCTTCTGATGAGATATATATTAGTATGGAAGTAATATCAACACTTGAGAAATATTTCCCATTCAGTAAAATTTAGCTCCTCAAACCTACCACTTATATGTAAATCAGACTATCAGCAAAGCATCCACAGACATAGTTTTACAACCAACCCAAAAACCAATATATTATTAAAAATGAGAACAAGAAGTTTCATTCCATTCATAAATTCAAATTAAGTTCTTATTTTTAAATAGTTCATATTGTTCACTGTGATATTTCATATTTGTAATACTATAAGTAGCTTGAAAAAAAGTAAGATTTTTCTTAAACATTTCACCTTTAGTATAAAACACGTGTTCAAAAAAAGCATAACCCTCAGCCTTCTAAATGTGACAGTGATGCTATTTTTCTAGCTGTTAGATAATACATGGTTCAGCTGTCACTTACTGTGCAGCAGTCGGTTACACAGAATGAAGTGAATCATAATCGCAATGACTACCCAAATTAATGGAAGCATGCTGAATCAAAACCCATGTTCTCAAACTGTCTTAGGGCTTGATTCAGCAAAAATACATTTGATTTCTATGCCATAGAGCATCTTCCATAAATACCTGTTTATCCAGATTTTTTAAGCAAGAAAGTGCTAAATTCAGAATGCATATCAAGTCAACAGTGTTTTTAACAGACTGCTATCAAGTTACCTATCAGCTTGTAATTACACAGTACCTAAATAAATACTGTTCAAACAATACATGTCAAAAGTGAGATGGTGTGTGAGTTTATAGAGTTCTCTTTGGGTCTTATTCTTACATTGTTTTAAGCTCACAAGTAGTAGAAAAATCCTGCTTGTAACTTCCCATCTAGCAATCTGACGAGCTTCATCTATGACATTCTGTCTTCTAGTTTAAAATATCCATTAATCATTCTTATGGATGAATGGAAAGGAAGGTTTTCTTGCAATGTACTTTTGATGATAGGTATGCTTAATCCCACATGTTGAAATATTTGGTATTCCAAAGTCTTCCTTCAGATCTCATTCTTCAAAGGCTTTCTGAATTTAGTATAAAAAATATAACAAATCCTAAGAATAACCCTGGACTAGAAGGGAAACATGCTCAGGTTCCCAGCAGTGAGTCTCAAATAGTAAAGTTATGGATAAATGAGCATACCCTAATTAATAATTTATAGAAATATAAGCAAAATATGCAGATTGACAAACAGGGTTTGAAATCTAAAGGGTAAAGAAATCTAAAGAACCATAAAAGTCAGTGCCATTAAGGAATGTGTCCATGGCATTCCTGTAAGACCAAATACTGAAGACTTGCCCTCAAAGGCAGAACTCTGCAGGTCAGAGTCAACTTACTGAGTTCAAGAGGTCTGTAGAGTAGACCTCTACATCTGAAATATTCACTCTATCTTCTTTTTAAGTCTGTAGCCAGAAATAGGCTCTGCAATTCATCTGGCCTACATGAAATATCTAATTTAAGATGAGATGGATTACATCCTAAAGGCACCTCTTTATTTCTATTTGCTTCAAATTGAATCTAAGTGATTCCAGACATGGATGTCTTCCACTGTATATATTCAGTTCTAGTCAAAAGAATCCCAGAGATTTTCTGGGCTCAATAGCACAATCCAAGCTCTAAATGTTGTAGCATGGGAATGAAAGAGATACCAAAACTGAGGAAAAAAATTTCATTAACCGAGCAGTTCTATGAGAGCTCAACTTAAAGAAGTCTAATTTCATGAGGACTCACACCTTGTGATTGATTTATTCTGATGCTAAGGTCAGTTCACCCCTAGAAGAAGTCCTGGGGATATAGAATGGTGTAAGCAGACTTTTTCACAGTCAGGAGTGTGGACAACCCCTTACAATACCCCTTTGCTTACTTTCATTAAACCCTTAGTAATTAAGTATCTATGGGACCTCAAATTTTTGCCAATTTTCTTTGTAAGTCAACCAACAACTTCCACCTAGTGAATGAAAATAGCAGCAGACACAACTGTTTCCCTTAGAACAATGTATTCATTGTTATACAATACAATTCATGTATTTCTAAGGAGGTGCAAGATCTCTGTTGTAGATCCTCTCTCAGCTCTTGCTGAAGAAGCTATGGGCAAAACTGGAAAAGTTTAGTCTGCATCCTAACAGTGAAGGCATACAACTGTACAGTCAGCAATGGGGATATATGGACAGGCAAGAGAAAGTCTAAATAACTCTGTTATTTGCCTCTAGAGGCAAATCTTCCTTCTTGCTCCAAGGGCTGTTTGTGCATTTTATTTAAGCACTCTAATGCAAAATTCATAAGAGGCATCTGATACAGACAGTATACAACTCAATGGGGATGAAGACAAACACTGTGCATTAGCTGAGGTAATAAAATTCAAAGTACAAAATGAGGAACAACAGTTCTGCAGAAAAGCATGGTGTGAAGGTGTAATAGATCACAAGATGACCATAAGTCCATAAATGCTATATCACAACAAAAAACACAAACATACATGACACTGCCAGTACAAGGAAAGTGTTCTGTGCAAGAACATTATCTTCATGCTCACCCCATACACTTTTGTTTTGAATACTCTGTCCGGGTTTGGACATTCTATTTCAGAAAAGATCAGTTGGAAAGTATATAAAGACCTGCAACAAGAGTGATCAAAAGTCTAGAAAATGTGGCCTGTTGAGTCTATGGAAAGGAGATGATGAAAATATACAGGAGGAGATGTTCACATTTGTGAAATATGCGAAAGGTTGCTGCAAACTGAAAAATAACAGACTGCATTGCATTGCCATTGAGGACAGAGTAAGTAGCAAATGACAGGATAAATATTTAGGTTTAACAGTAGGGGCAAAAGTCTAATGCTAAGGATAATTACTTTGAGTAACTGAGACAAGTTATCTAGGGAATTCAAGATATTTCCATCCCTGGCTGGGTCAGTAGTTGGAGTCACTGCTCTCATACCTTTCAGTAGTAAACTATCATTTGCAAAAATGTAAAATTTTCATACTGAATCCAAGAGTTTTACCCTAAGACCTGCTTGGCTCACTTCTTGCCTTCTACTATGTAGGCAACACAGCTCTTGCAGAGATGAGTAGCTTGAATTCAGTGTATTGTCTGCTATGTGCCCTCACCTCAGCCATGAAGCTTTTTTATTTCACTGGTTAGGTGGGCCCTGACAACTGGGAACCACTAGATTAGACAGATAAGTCAGAAACTGCGATCTAAGAGTTGGTCATGCCTTGAGGCAAAGAATTAATTAGAAGACCTCTTGAGGTCCCCACCAACACTGTTTCTATTATTCTATGCATTCTCTGGGCTTTAAACAGCTTTAAAAGCATTGCTTCTCACTCATACTGTCTGTAAACAGAAAAAAAATAAATGCATCATGATTTAGATAAACACTGTATGGAAAAAGATTTTTTGGTAACATACTGGAGTACTCATTTCTGAAAAGTTATATGAAAGATGGTTGTAATTTTCCAAAATAGACTGACTGCTTCCAACTCACAGTTTTGTTTAAAGGTCAAAACATTTGAAGTCCCTCATATGCTTAAGATAGTACACATTCTAAAGAAAGCCTACCCTCATAAATACACAGAACCAAAATGCCACATTGTATTGAATACATAGCAATGGTATATGACCTGTTACATATTCTGTGTACAAATACAAAATTATATTTGCTATAGGAAACTATTCACCTTAAAAATATTAATGTCAAATAAAGAGTAAGTAACCAGGAAGTATTTAAGCAACTTAATATGAGATTTAAGAAGAAAAAACAACACCACAGAGAGAGTAAAAAAAGAAAATAATGGGGTTTATGTGTTATCTACAGTGTAAAGATTTTCTTATGAATTTTTGAAATAGAAGCACTCAGACTTTTTTGAAACAAAGTCGACTCTTGCTAACTCCTGTTAGAACAAATAGAATATCTATATGTATTTTTAATAAAGGAGTTTAAAGCCCAAATCAAAGACATTCTTTAGGGCCTCACATCAAAACTTCAAAATTCCTAAAGCCAGGTATTATAACTATTACTCTTACCCTATCAAAATGCAGGAATTTGATTTCTTCCTCAAAATGCAACTAAGATCACTCTGCAAGTATATTTAGGCAGAGAAATGTGATGACAGCTGATATTTAAAATCAACACTATAAAAGAACTGCGTTCCACCTTCAATGAAAAGAGCAGAGAACAGCAGAAATTGCGTTGAACACTTACACTCCAAAAATCACATGTATTAACTTCTTAAATGCATTACTACTCCCCTATACAATCCTGTACTGTTGCATTAACTCTTGCAGCCTCAGCCTTTACTGACCCCTTTGCAGCTCCAAGTCTTTAGTAACAACATGAGGACACTGTCACAACATAATATCCTGCAGAAACAGCTTTTCAGCACAGCACTGATTTTGCGATGTTATTGTATCACCAGAAGTTTAATAACTCATGAGGCAAGTTGCTAGAGTTTGCTAAGTTTACAAACACACCCCCAGATTTGATGTAAACTGTTTTTGTTAACAAACTATAACACGCCCTCAACAGATATTATTTCAAGAATGTAACAGTTCCTCTTGTTACACCACGTGGTCCGGCAAGAGAGACAAAATCTAAACTCAGCAAGCATTGAAAAGAACGTGGTTTGGTTTGAATTTAATATTTATAATATGAACTAATTTTTATCTAAAAGACAACTGCTTTTGAATGCCATTTTTAAACAATTGGTATTTCAAGAGATTTTTCCTACTTGTGCACCTAAATTAAAAGACTCTTCCCCACTTTTAAAGAGATTGGGCTGTCTATGATAACCTGTAGCTATTGATCGTGATACAGCAAGACATGATTAAGACAGCCCACAGGATCTAAACTCAAAAAGTAATCCCCACCTAAAAGCTAATTGCTAAGATCTGTTGCAGACAAACAGGTATAGGCATGATCATAACTCATCACTTTTCGTGTTCTTGGGATTTTAGCTCCCCAAGATAGGACAAAGGTAGGCCTAATGGTCTTAGAAACATCCCTAGCATTCTGACTGGCTGTGAATATGACAGTAAAACTTTAAGGAAGCCACTAAAGCAAAGGAGCAAGAGGCGGCACTGAGCTAAAGAAAATTTCCATTCCATTCGATTAAATTCCAAAGTTCAAACTATTATTTTACTTTTTTTCTCCTTATTATGGAACTTTGAGTATGTTCCAAGTACTTTAAAACTTCATTGGCAGAGTAAAACAAAACATTTTACACCAATTCTCCAGTAACCTATCACTTCTGTGTATTTTGACATTTAAAATATATACACTAATTAGCCTGTTGTTTCAGTGGAAAAATCAATTATTTGACATTCTCAGTTATTTAGACATTACTCAGCACCCAGATGCATGCAGACAAAACCCAGAATGGACCATTCAGTCCCCTAACCTCACCTCCAGAGAACAGAGAACACTGCATTTCACCCAGTCACTGCTTTCTAGGATACAGTCCCAGTGCCTTAAATTATGATCTCCACTCTTTTTTTTCAGATGCAAAATTAAATCTTTCTTTCTTTTTTTTTTTTTTTTAAGAAATGCAGAAAAATAGTTATTTGACAAGATTACAGAAATGACATACTGCCTGGAGTTAAATGTATATTTGGGGGGTTCTTTGTTGTACTAAATCATGTATCTGTTTTATTATTTTTCAGCCCCACATGATATCAAGCCTTTCTACATTCAGCTCATCCCACTTGTACTTCTTGAATGTGAGAACATCAGCACTATTGCTGCCTTCTGAAATTTTGCTCAACTTTAACATTAGCAAGCCAAATAATTAGTGTAACTGCCACTCTGTATAATCTCCAAATACATTCTGCTTAGTCACTAAGAAGAAGTACTAATGCTATCATTTGTAGACTGTGCCCAAAGTGTGTTAGATGCTTTAGAGAACACTTGTAAACACTGAGTCTTCTTGAAGAGTAAATGGTACAATGTGTAACAACCTGACGAGTATTATCTACAGTATAAAATGTCTAAGCATGTGATAAGAGTGAAGAGCAAAGAATAATGACAATTTTGAGAGAGGCCTAAAAAGCACTACAACCTGTTAAAACAAAAGAAAGGAAAGGTGATAGAGAATATTAGGAGGGAGCAAAGAATGACGGAAGAGGTCAGAGCAGGTCAGGGTAAGGGGCAAGTATCTTCCCCAACTGTATATCTTTGCACAACTTCCACTATCACTTATTTTATACCGCATAAACTTATTACTTTTAGAGTCACTTTGACCATATTTTATTTTATAGTGAAAAGAAAGAAGAGCAAAATGATGAGTGATGTAGCAACGAACTGTGTTGATCAGCACTCCAAATTCAGACAAAGCAGAGTGCAAAGTTATGGAAGCATAACTTAACAAATATTGCCTGGAGTTCTAGTTTACTATTTAGCCAAAAGCAAATCTCTTTGCCTTACCCTATAAACTTAAGGAATTTCTATGCATATCTTTATCTTCAACATGCAAAGTTAATTCATCCCTCCAGTCCCAAAATGCAAATCCTAAATATATAATGCTTTTAAAACACTGTAAATCAGAGTTTATTATTTATAAAGCAGGAATATTACTTGTAAAATAGTACATTAGCTTTGTGAGGTTGATATTTACACTGCTGTGACTCACAGACTTCAACCTATTGCTTCCTCTTCCCCAGGTGAGCATCTTGCCCCACATCTCACTCACTCACAGTGCCATACAGAACCCACACAGCCCAGTTTCCTTAAGATTTGCTTGTCAGAGATTTTCTTTCAGTCAATATAGCTACCCAATTTTTACAGTATCTGTGTAATCAGTGGCATGGCAAGTGAGCACAGACAAGCCTGCACTCAGTAGTACCTTCCTAAAGCCTACTCTGGACCTGACAGTGATGGCTAATGGGGAGCCACCATTCATGTTTCCACTCATCTTCTCCCCTTGGATAAATCAGATGACAATGCCACACACACATTTAGAAGAGGTGTTTTATAAAGACCTCATGGTAAATGTGTGATGCTTTGCAAATATATGAAAAGCTGGATGATTTCATAATGAACCTTCTCTTGGAAAAATTTGTCTTCTACTGGGTCAAACTGTCCATACCCATGAAAAGTTGAAATGCATGCCTTTTCAGAGCTGTGAGCCTGACTTTACAAAGACAGCATTTTATCTTTAGAGCTGATAGACAAAGGAGCTGGAAACTCATGATACTGCAAGTAGAAAAGTGTACATATACACCACACAGGCTGAAACAGAAGTCTTTATAAATAAAGGCAGCATTCTAACATCTTCTACTATTATTTTTCTGTGCATCCTCTTTGTACATATCTTTGATATAGAAATAAAGTACAAATGAAAAGTAAAAAAGCACAAGATTTATCCCATAAATCAATCCATGTGCTGTCTAAAATCCACTAAAACCTTACATACAGAGAACTAGATTTTATAAAAAGGATGTGCATAACATAAAGGAACAGTCATCCCAAAAAATTCTGTGTTGTACCCAAGACAGTAAAACATCCACAAAGATAAAATTTGAAAATACGTAAATATTCTTAAAACAGCAGAGAAAGACTTACACCCAGAGTGCAGACATAAATTCACTCTGAGTGTCACACATTATGCATATTAAATATTATGCAAAATATACATTCAATAACCTTGACAAAAAAGGCACCTTCTTAGAACATGACATTCAAAATGTACTCCAAGGGTCCCAAAAATTCCAGAAGAGAGACAGTCAAAGCATCAGAGTTTGCCTTCTTAAAGCAGAAGCTCCACCACACAAACACAGTGCACAACTGTAGCTCAGCATATTCACAGACCAAACCAGGCCAAAGGAGAGAGCAAATCTGGAAAGCTTCTGCTTTCCATGCCATCATGTTCCAACAAATCCTGGCAAGAATTCATGCTGACCCGATCACTATTAGTTGCTACAGATTACAACTCAATACCACCTGCATTTCCTTTCCCCCAAAACAGTAAAACAAGCATAAGGAGAAGTTATGTGTCTATTTTAAATCCACACATATTTACCCCAGGGAGTGAAAGGAAAAGAATAAATAGTCCACATTACAGATGTGAGTCACACTACTTAACGCTCTTTTGGAAAATGCTCAAATACCACAGTGATGGGCACAGCATAAGAATTTGAAAAACACAAGATAGAAATAGAATTGAGAAAGGAAGTAGAGCCCAGGGACTAGCCATTCATACTGACACTCAATCACCATAAATTTAAAAAAAATAAATTAGAGGGGAAACATGTTTGCTGCTTTCTTCAACATTTGAACAGTTCTTGAGTTAATATCCCTAAATGTCAACTCTTGTTTTCAGCATCTTTTTTGTATCCTGCTACATTTCTCCATGGAATGCAATGACACAATTTTATTGCTTAGACAGACAAAAATACCTTCCACTTCAAAAGGAGCTTGCCTTCGAGGAGAATTACACTTGAACAAAGACTGCAGAATTTAGCTCTATATTTATCTCCATGCAATAACAGTAGTTCATTCATATAAATATGGGGGGTTTCTTTCTTGTTCTTTCTCTTCTCTTGACAGAAGGAAAACATCTCTCAAGAGAATTAAACTCAGTAATATCTCCCTAAAGATGCACAAAAAGCTCTGGTATTACTTTAGTGGAAGGTTGTGCTTAATAAATCTGTAAATATTTTCAGAATAAACATACATGTGATGGTTCAAAAAGACATTTCATCATAAGAAAAATGAAACTGAAGAGTTATTCATCTGACACCAGATCATGTCTCACTATCTTCTATAATGTTGTGGGCTAGCTGCTCAAATTCCTTTGATAACAGCATTTTCCTAAGAGAGCTGCTTTAGGCTATCCTTTATTATAAACTTTACACCATACCATTTCCCTCGTGGTTTACTCAAAACTCAAGAGGACTCTTTAATGAGACATAAAGAGAAACTAAACCACACATAAAGTTTATCTTTAGATTTGATGAAGATCTTTCTTTTGTCTATTGTCTGCTTCCAAGATTCTGAAAATTACAAATGAAAACAGTTCTGTTTAGTTTCTTAAGTTGGTTTTACCTTGCCAATACTTGAGAACAGTTTATTCTTCATTTGCAAGCTTAACAGTTCAAGCTGTTTCTAGTATCATACTGGAATCATAGTTTATATTTGATCATAAATACTATTTGCCCACACCAAAGTTGCCAAGAACCTTCTTCAAAACTGTAATTCTATTGATATGTATTTAAACTGCAACTTGAAGTCCTTGAAGTCCTGCAACTTGCAACTTGAACTTCCATTTCCTTCTCTGTTAAAGATATTAAAGAGTGCAGAAATTTTTGAAAAACTTGTGCATTTACTTTGATATTTCACAATTTAGTAATGTACCATAGTCTAAATTGTTTTAAAATAAAAGTATCACAATAGATAATGAATTGCAGAGCAAGAGGCTAAGAGGTGGTAACTAAACAAGGCATGACCCTTTATTTCCAGTGCTCACATTACGCTGGCAGGCTTCAAAATATTCACAAAAAAAACCCAGACTTTTAAATGTTTTTAGGAAATCACCTCAACATTTAGAGGCTGTCACACAAATGATATCTGAAGTTTTTGGTATGATGCTAACAATAATGCAATGAATCTTGGAAATAGACTTCAAAGTCAGCAACTAAAGCCCAGAAGACAGCTAGGTGTGAAAGGACAGCTGCAGTTAACATGTCCAAGGCACAACACTAATTTTGGTATAAAAACATGCTTAGTGGAACAGCTTCACCACACTCATCATAGTCATGCCCAGGACAAGCAGTAGCCTGGCTTATTTTTAAGCCATTAGAAGTCAGCGTGGTTGATGTGCCACGGAGGGAGAATAGTTTTTGTCGACTTTACTCGGTGCCTGCCAACTCAGCTGGGGAAGGACGCAACCCACGGCGTGCACGGCAGCGGGACCGGGGCGCTGCACCGCGACCGGCTGGGGCACAGCTCGGGGGACGCCGCGGGCAGCTCCGGAGCCGCGCTGGGACAGGGGACAGCCCCCGGTGCTGAATCGGGACACGGGACAGCCCCCGGTGCTGAGCTGGGCCGGGACGCCGCGGACAGCTCCCGGTGCTGAGCCGGGCCAGGACAGGGGACAGCTCCCGGTGCTGAATCGGGACAGGGGACAGCTCCCGGTGCTGAGCTGGGACACCGCGGGCAGCTCTGGCGCCGGCCTGGGCCAGGGCAGCTCCCGGGGCCGGGACACAGGACAGCTCCCGGGGCCGGGACACAGGACAGCTCCCGGGGCCGGGCCGGGACGCAGGACACAGGGCAGATCCCGGTGCCGCCCCAAGGCCGTGCCCCGCTCCCGGGGCCGCGCCGGG
>JAWWMO010000083.1:131401002-131439942 GCA_035047845.1 Dendrocincla fuliginosa | reverse complement strand
CTTCTCTTCTCTTCTCTTCTCTTCTCTTCTCTTCTCTTCTCTTCTCTTCTCTTCTCTTCTCTTCTCTTCTCTCTTTTCTCCTACGGACTGTACTATGTGATTCTCTATTTCAAATCATTATTCATTATTAAAGGTAGTAATAACATCCTGAATTATTATTACCATTACAGTCATGCCTTGAAAGCTCAGTCATATGAAGAGTCTAGTGCCCTAAAAACTGATAGAAAAAACCAGCACAGGCAACAGCCTGTTGCCACAAAAACCTCAGAGAGTTGTAGACAAAACTCAGTCCGCAGGTAACTCAGATAAATGCAGGGGATTGAAATGCAAAGACAGCAGTAAGAAAGGGAGCAACATTGGAGAAGCAGAAGATGATTATTTTTTCATGGACATTATTTTAAGATGGTGTTAAATTGATCTTTGAAGAAAAATGAGACATGATTTGGGAAGCAGAGCATCATTGCTGGAGTAGAACTGCTTAAGGTTTTCCCAAAGTGGCACTCAAGTGGGAAGTTCTCAAAGTAACATCCACCCCTGAGAAACCAGCCCATTACTAAGGTCCTTCCTTCACTGGACCCAGTTTGAGTTGTGACCTCTCTTGGCAGGAGAAAGAAAACACTGGTTTGACTGTTTGCTTTCCTCAAAATCCAAAGGCAGCAGGGCTTTAGGTGTTTGGATTTTCAACCACAGCTCATTCTCACAGACCTGGAATATAGTAGCTTTGATAATGAAAACATGCCTGAAAGGGATGCTATTTAAAGTTCAGCATATGGTATTCTCTATCTAGAAAACTACCTATGTTTCACATCTGCAAAATGATCAGAAAACTGATGCAGAAGTTCAATTAATTCAAATAATATGTAAAGGTAGAAGTGGTAGCGCTGCAAAACTGCTCCCAAAAGCATAGGGGTACAGAAAATTTTAATTATTAATTTTTTTAATTCAAACAAACATTCATTACAATTTTAGCTCCAGTACGTGAAAAAAGGAGCCAGTGTTTTGTGCAAGTTCATTTTATTCTTCAAAGACAAACGGCACTAGAATGACAAAAGCTAAAGTCTCATTGGGGAAAAAAATCTTTCTTGTGTATAATCATTAGCACTTATTTGACACTTTCTAATACTATTTCCCTTAAAAAGCTCCCCATGAGATCCTAGTCGACATACCTCAGATAAAATCAAACTGTGCACCATAAAAAGTTTATGAACAGTCTTAATTAACATTAATCAACTTTGGCATTTTACTAGGCTAAGGGAAAAATTGGATTAGGCCGAATAAGAGTCAGCAAACACATAGTAACATGATGGTGGCTGCTTTGTGTTCTGCTCTCAAGACGAGAATTTATGCCATACTTAAAAGTAAAGTATAATTAAGACAAGATTAATTCACTGGCTACATTATATTTAATATAATCATATTCCTAATGAGTACCTAGTAAGTAGGAAATCAAAACATTCTGAGAATGAATTCATATGCACAAAAGCTTGGCTATTTTTATTAGCAATATTAGTCTAAAAAATATGCAACCTTTGAGTACAACTATTACTTTCCCTAGGCTACAGTATCTTACAAATTGATGTGAAAAGAATATGTTAGGATTGCTGTCAGACAGAAAAGATATTTAAAACATTAATGGATGATAATTTTATAATTTTATTTCCAGTTTTCCTGATGATAGGGAGGTATGAGAAGCAGCAGCTTCGATACATTGTCTGGTTTTGTAGTGGACAGAAAGAAAGTAATTCTCTACAAAGAATCATCTTGCAAAGGAAGGTATGGAAGAGAAGAGGTAATAAAATATGAGCTCATTTTTGACATTTTGTCTTGCATTTCAAAGAGATATATTTAAAAAAAAATGAAAAAAAAAAGTGTAGTGAATTTTCTTCTTTAAATGTAAAGAAAGTTATTTCTCTAACTCTGCAAGGAATCTCTTACGGAGACAATATTTTAGCCTACCAGCTGTTAACGCCTGCGTTGTCTCCTACCAAAGGGATTACATCCACTATAAAATTAGTGGATGACACTTTCAAAAGCTGATGTTTATGAGTTGCAAAAGAAAACAACAGAACCAATAACTACTTTAATACAGAGAAAGTATGAAACACTGAGCTAACACTGCTGCTTAGCCTACATGTCATTAACCACTGGCCTACAGTTCAGGTTAATGCTACAGAATGGATGTACTACAAAGCCTGAAGAGGATACAGCTGAGCAGAAAGAATTCCCAGACTCATCTCTACTTTTCCACAGGAAATATTTCCAAAGCAAATTGTCATGCTCTCCCACAAAGCAAAATGAGCAGGCATTGACACTTTCTAGCATCAGCCACACAGTGGAGAGAATTTGTTCTACACCTTAATTTAGGGGGCAATAAACCTGTGGCATGTGCAAAGCAAGCAAGTATCCAGCTGCGCAGAGGGCCAGATGTTTACAGTTGCTTCAGTAAAGCAGGCCCATCCTTACAATGCTTGTCTCATTACTGCTGTACTTCTCTCCATAACAGTGGCTAGGTTAATAATCTTATTTACTTTTCACCAATGTGTTAACAGTAAACACCCAAATAAATTCCTCGAGTTTTCTGGGTGCATTATCTCCTATATTTCTGTCTTGAATATGAGCTGTTCTGTTGAGTTGCCATCTATTTCAAAGGACATCAGCAAAAAAACATCAGTAACAATTAGTGGCATTTTACTGGTGATACTATGGATTTCACAGGTATTCATCCTTCATTCACCATCATTTTCAATGGCTGTCAACAGTTCAAAACCCATAAAAAGTAACCTGTAACACACCCAAAACTCAGTCATAAAAATATAGAAAAATGAGTTATATATTAAAATAAAGTGTTGCTTCTTACGCACAAACCACTGCACCCCAAGGGGAGTGTAGGACAAGCCAACGTTTCACAAATCTGGATGCAGAGGGAAACAGTGACAAAAGATGAGAAAAAGGCTGAGGTACTTAATGCCTTCTTTGCCTCAGTCTTTGAAAGCAAGATCAGTTGTGGTCTGGACATCCATCCCTCCAAGCTGGAAGACAGGGATGGGGGACAGAATGAAGCCCTCATAATCCAGGAGGAAATAGTTAGCAAACTGTTATGCAACTTGGACACACACAAGTCTCTGGAGCCAGATGGGATCCATCCAAGGGTACTGAGGTACAAGAGCACTAATGGAGCTGGCAGAAGAGCTTGCCAGTCATTTACCAGTAGTCCTGGGTAACCAGAGAGTTGACTGGAAATTATCAAATGTAATGTTCATCTACAAGAAAGGCTGGAAGGGGGATTCAGGGAACTACAAGTCTGTCAGCCTGAGCTCAGTGCCAGGGAAGGTCATGGAGCAGATCATCTTGAGTGCCATCATGGGCCACATACAGGACAACCAGGGGATCAGGCCCAGCCAGCATGATCAACCTGATCTCCTCCTATGATGGTGTGACCCATGTAGTGGATGAGGGAAAGGCTGTGGATGTTGTCTATCTGGACTTCTGCAAAGCCTTTTAGCCTAGCACCTAACCCATGGCAGCAAATGACTGCAGGCAGCCAAGACACTGCCGACTCACATCCTGAAAGCAAAAAGGATGTGTTGGACACATGGCTGTTTGCTTCTCTCACAAGGGACTACTTCTCATTTCTAGTCAACTCCTGTGACTTTGCTTATCTGATGCAGCATCTTTGGCTTTCATATATTCATCTGCTATTGCCCTGAAGTCTACGCTGTTTCTGTCCATGATTTCACATCCAGTAAGCATCTAACTCCATTGTTTTATGTCATTCTTTTCTATCAGTTCACGGGATGAGAAGGACATGCAAAGATGTATCAGCTTTGCTTTATTCTCTCACAGAATATCTTGAAAAGGGGAAAAGGCGAACCTGTTCACTACTCAACTAAACTCTTTCACAGAGAGGAGTACATTGTTGCTCTATCTGATGATGTCCATATGTCCTTAAAAATGACATTTTGTTGTGATCAGGCCTTCTTCCTCAGAAGCAGGATGAAGGTAGCATGAAGAAAAAAAGCACAAATTATCCTGGCTTTTATGTATTTTTTCCCCCCCTACTTGATTCTACATCATGTATATACTAATTGCCTCTTGTACTTCTCCAATTTTGGTACAATGAATTCTACATTACTTTTGAAAAATAAAAATCAACAAAATATATATTTTTTTCTCCAAAATGGTGATGTTAAATGAAGTAAAAAATACATGAAAGCAGAGTAGGGTGCAACAGAGCTAATCACTTGAGAAAGAAGATCTGGGGTGATAGGAGGCAACATTTGCATGACTCAAGAAGGAATAGAAATTTCTACAGGGCATGGTTTTCATGAGTCAGAATCACATATAGAAAATAAGCAATGGACAAATTTTGATTTATAGAGATATTATTCCATTGAGAGTTTCTGTTAAGTGGACCATAAAGTATCTAAACTTCACTCCTGTGCTTTATAACATCACTGAAACCTCTTGTTATAGTCCATTATTTGTCTTTATTTTCCCTCATATTCTCACACACACACATATAAATGTAGGAGTCTGCATGACCTGAAGGATTATTTAAATACTGAAAGGGCTTAATTTATCAGATTTCTAACCACACACCACATAGAAGCATTTTACTTTGTTATGTGAAGAAAAAAATATTCAAAAAAACCAATAATAAAACAGTCCGCCAGACAACATATAACAGTTATAATATTTTCCACATAAATAAAATTAGCTGATGGCTGAGAATAGGATTTTCCAAATCCTCTAAGCACTACATATGAACAAATAGAGGAAAAGCTAAATTAACCTGCTTGATTCTAAGTACACTAGAATACAAATTGCCAGAATTATGCAAAGTACACACATGCACTTGCATACACACACCCCACACAGAGACAAACCCACATTTTACCCCATTTCTGAACTTAGTACCTTGCTGTGTTGGGTTGCTTAGGAGACTCTGATCCAAAGAGTTATGTCAGCAGGATTATGTAAGCTCCCAACAGGTCTACCCCGGCTGGGTAAATCGAAGATAGAGGGAAGACAGACATTTCTCTCTTGATTCTTCAAGTGTGGGAGCTGGATGCAAGGCTGACCACCTTCCTCTTCAGAAATATTACTGGCTAAGCCTTCACTTTGTCTCCATGACAATTTCCATCCCAGTTCTTTGGATTAGTGGATAGCCCCAAACAAATCTATGCAACAAGCATCAGTCCAATCCTGCCTCAGCAAGGAGCTCAAACCTTGAAGCAGCTGCTGCTCCAGAGTCACTCCATTTTATGTACAAGACTCTGGCATGTACATAACAATGTTGCAAGTGGGAAAAATCAGCTCAAGTTATGAGGGAGATGGAAAATTACAGTATTGATATTCTCAGCATGAGTGGGTACAGATGGTCAGGAACAGATTGTATCAAATTGAAGAACAATAATAAAATCATGAACTACTGAGGTTCCCCAGCTGTAGGGAAACAGGGAGTTGCACTGACTGTCAGTGACACCATGTAAAGAGTGCTGTGAGACAGACCAGGAACCAATTAGTGGCAAAGCAGCAGGTACACAGTTCAAGTAGGTGAGGATGAAAACCCTCCAAATGCTACCATGATACAAACCCACTTTCTAAAACACCTTACAGAACCTTATTAGTAGCAGCACACCCTCGTTGACATAGCTAGGCATGAATGGGAAAGTAGGGTGAACTAATTACAGACTGAACATGACTTGGGTATCTAGAATTGGCAGCATCAATAGCTTATCCAACTTTCATAATTAAACCACCTCTTGATGGCAAGAACAAGGTCTTCTGCCCACAAAACTCACATCAGAGTGGTTGTGATAAAACATGGGCACAACAGCTTTCAACTGCAGAAATTTTTTTTGTTCCTCTGAATGTTTGGGCATGTAAGCTTTAGGTGCTAATGGTGATTATGACATATATGCTGCCTTCGTGAAAAATAAATTTAAATCAAATACTTTCAAAAGAAACAAATAAAAAAATCACTACTCAAATGCATGGGGCTTAAATGTCAGTTCTTAAAAAAGCAATCTTTCTACTGACATGCATAATTTTCAGGTTTCACAGAAACAAATTTTGAGTATCCTTAGCAAAACATGTTAGTAGAACTAAGAACTTTCTGGTATTTTTCAATGGCTAGAAATAGGAGGGCTGGGTCACTGTAATGTTGTGGAGTGAGAGTATCAGAGAGGGACCAGCAAAGCAGAACTTCCCAAAGGCTCAGGATAAAATGCCATTAAAATAGGGAAAGGGAATAAATGTTTATGAAGAAAAGACAATCACATTGGCAGGCAGCAAAAAAGGGGGCTCCCGATTTTAATCAGTTAGAACAAACTAATAAAAAACAAATGCAGAAATACTGTTACCATCAAAAAAATCCCCAAACTAAATCCCCAAATTAAAGACAAGATTTCCATGTCATACTGACACTGCCCAATCACCTGAAAAAAAAAAAATCAATTTGGCTAATTCAAATAAGACAATAACTATGAGAAAATCATCTTACATTAAGCTGAAAGTAGCTTAAAAATGAAGAATTGGAAGGCACAGAGTGGGGTAAAACAGACCAGATCTGCCCAAAGAAGGTGGCAAAATGGAGCACAATATGATGCTCTGAATCTTGAACTGAGCACAGGAGAATGAATCCACTGTAGAAGAACATAGAAGAAAAACCTGCACAACTACCTGAAAGGCAATTTTAGTGACTGTAAGACTGACAGAGCATCACAGTTCTCTCCAGAAAATTCTTCCACATACTTACAGTGATGTTGGATTTGCAACATCACTGCATCTTCAGGTACTTTAAGAACAACCAATTACTTCTGGCAGCCTAATCTTACGGTGACCATATTTTCAGGCTGTGCACTGTCACTGAACAAACAATGGAAAGGTGATTCTGTGAAATACCCAGAAAATGTTGCAGTTTTCATTAAGACATCAGATGGGCCAAGATCTCTAACGAATTGAAGTTAATACTGTACTTTGGAGGTAACAGATCTTCAAGAGAATGAAATTCTGTGGTCAGGTCACGCACATGTAGGTCTGGACATTGCTGATGGTATCTGCTTCCTGGAGACATTGATAAAGAACATGCTGCTAAAGAACTGTCAGAACTGAATAAAATGTCCTGAAGTTAGAAAGTCAGTAAACAAAGGTGGTGAAAACCAGTGTGACCTCAGAAGATTATACTGCTCCATAAGAGGGAAGTCTTGAGAAGTGTTATTACTCACTTAACAAAACAGCAACTTTTGCATGATTGCACCTGGGAGCAAATGACTCAAGTGGAAAGCCTTGCTTTGCCATGGCTGGCCTCCAGCAGGGAAATCTAATGCCCTACACAACATGCTAGGAGTGTTTTGTAGCTATGCATTAAACATATACCTGTCAGCATTGGTATTCCCCTTGGTTATGCAGACACACAGCTGCACAGAGTAAAGCAGGCCCTGATCTTGGACTGGACATGCCTTTACATCATGGCCCAAGACACCTGAATCTTGGCATCCCCACAGCCACGAAAACCAAAGAGCCATTTTCAGCAGACTATTCACTAAAGCAGCAGTTTTGCAAGAAAATTTGAAAGACTGTGACAGCATTGGCTTCTGACAGTACAGCTTCAACACAGCTGAAGTCTTATTCTTACAGTTTCTTCCTTCAGGTATCTCTGGCTGAAATACTTAACTGGTTAGTTTAGCAACCCACTGCACACTATTTCAGCTTGTCCTATCTTGTGAATAAAATCTAAAACATTTTAACAAAACTTAATAGATTTTTTTGAGCATTTAGTTCTGATCTGTTCTGCCACATTTTTCCGTGTCTGCTACCATGACTGCATCCCTTAGTGTGACCACCCATTTGAATTTTGGCTCAATTCAAATGAAAAATTCACCGTGAGTTTTTCAACATACAGAGCTCAGTCAAAAATCTGTTTAGGACTGTTCACATAAAAGATTCTCCACGGAATAAGGCACAAAACACATATAGGTATTTGTCTTTTGAAGCAAATTACTACATATTCTCCACAATTTAAAGAACTGTCACTGAGACAGATTCCTGGTTTTATTCCTTTTATTCCTGGAGGAAAAAAACCCTCTTCTGACTAAACCTTAGTTTCAAATCACATTTAGACACCCAATTACTGTATTAAGTTTATTCCACAGTTTGACATCAATATCATAATCCCGTTACCTACCCCATGCTGCTTTAACTTGTGATAGTAAACATTTTCTGTTCAAGATATTGTACCGCAGCCACTGGACAGCCATAACTGATAGGATTATGTAAAAGCAGCAGCTTATCACAAATGTCCTAACGTTTTCTGATGTTAAATACTCACTTGAGAATGACGCAACTGCAAATATTGCCAGTGGTTTCGTGTGCCAAGGTTATATTTTGCCTCCAGTGATGCAAAAAAACACAGGCTCTATTCCTGAAATAGCTGGTCTATAAATATGATACCTTTAGATACCCAGCTGAGCCAATGATTCTTTTGCCTTCAGACTCAAATGCTGGATTATCCCATTTGTGAGGGTGAAAATAAAAAAAAAAGGCATTTTAGATATTTTGCCTTACATTGAGACATTGCATTTTCCCTACCATCTTCACTCAAACTGAGTGAGAAAACTGCTGACGTGCCCCTTTCTTTTCCATCTCTGCCTTGCAACTACCCCAATTCCTGCCATGCTAAACTCCACCTGTTTGGCCAGTTTGCAAAACATTGTTAAAATCTAGTAATAATCCTTCCCCTTTTGCTCTCCTATCTTCTCATCCTCCAAGGATTTTTGAGACCAGGCTTCCTTTCCCTTAACACATCCCAAATACTACGCATACCATAGTGTAGGTTCATAGGCACCTGCAAATGATTAAAGTAACCACAGATCTTCAAGAGCTTAACAATCCTCATTTTTGGAGGGATTCAGGGTAATATTCCACCAGAATTATCAGAAATATTTCCATTTTCTGATTAGCAAAAGTTAACTAATACAGCTGAGTCAATAATGATCACAGAGAAAGAAAGAATTTCTGAGGTGCCATTTTGGGAAGCAGGGATGTGAAGAAAACAAAAAGAGAAGAGAAAGAAAACCACAATACTGGAAAATCTGTAATCCTCTAACCAAAACAGTTTTACAAATAGGAAGAAGCAATTTCATCCTCAGGTACTGCTCAATCTCTAATTCTCAAAGTGCAGAAAAAGGGCCAAGAGCTGTCCTCACAGGACAGAGTGAAAGGGAAATGAGTAATGACCCAATGCTGCTGCCTAGTTCCCAGGGATGTTTGCCCCAGATAGCAAAAGCAGGAGCACCCAGACTGGGACTCCGCAGCTGTTGATAAGCTTTGGCTATGTCATGAACCAATGAAGTAGTTTCATGCAGGTGTTTGATGCAATGGCCTCTCTTAGCAGATGTAACAGATGCCCCCCCCATCCCTTCCTACATCCCACCGTTCACTTGTATCTTACCCCAAGACAGTTTTCATATACACTGTTTTGTAAATTAACGGCAATTCTCCAGTGGCTGAAAAAATTGTCATATTCTACAATAACGCTCTTAGAAAATGAGCCAGATCTTCAAATAATTCCACTCTGCTTGAATACAAGTTAGAGGCTTGGTGTCAGTCTTGTAATAAATACATGAGTGCAACATGTCTACTAAATCTATATTAAATCTGTGGATTTCTATTCTACTATGGTTTTTAATCACACTTCTACAATGACAGTCAAAATATGATCTCCATCCACTTATCTTCTTAATAATCAGCAATGCTCTTTTGTCTGCTGGAAGATCTTTGGTTTAGCCCACACAAGCCCTAAAAGTAGAAAACATGATGCAACATGCTGTAAACTCCTGATCATTTTCATCTACCCACTGAACACACATTGTTTGCATCTGCTGAAACTGCTCCAGCCTTGGACAAAATGAAATCACTAAGTATACTAGCACTTACTAACATGAGAAAAATTTCAAAACACAAAATCTTCCACTATATATTCTAAAAACCTCAGAGATCCCAGATCAAATTTTCAAGGCACTGAAAAACAGCAGCTCTGCTTAAAGTCAACAGTAATTCCTCATTACATTTGAAAGTAAGTCCTTAAATTCATTTCAAACTGCATATAAAAAACACCATCTTCAGCTGAGAGGAACTGTCTATTTTTTCATTTAATATAGTAAGGAATGACACTTCAGCAGGTTTTAGTCGGTGGTATTTGAACTATGATCTTTGATTTTGTCCTAGAATTCTTCACATACCTTTTAAAGCCCTGGAAGTCCTAGGTGAGCACATCACAGTCTTTTCTTTCTAATTAAAGTCCTTCTTCTTCAAACACCTTTCTATCTTTCTCTAGTATAACACTGAGCTTGTTTCCCACAAACCATTTCCCACAGAAATTCCTTTGTCCTCGGTTACAAAACCTCATTCATCTCCCTTCAAACATTTTTAGACTTTTGCGGTTCTGAGTTGCAGACAAGAACTTCCAGAAACTGCAGAAGGTATTCACTTGTCACTGGTTTTGCTCATCGTAAACTTGATTGCTTTTGTGTGCAATTCTGTCTAAACCTACGCAGATATTCACAAGTTAACTAGCCACCTTTCCTATCACAATATTAATTATAAAATAAAGTTTTAAGTAGTAATATAAATGTCTGAAGCATGGGAGAAACATCTGAAGTATTTATCTCCACTGATCAGATATGACGAGGTTTGCAAAGCTGTTCACTGTGCCTGCACTGTAGACATCCAAGGTTAAGCAAGATGAATTCTACTGCATCTGCCACATTCTTGGTCTACTCACTGGAATCAGAAGGCACTGCAGAGATATTTTCATATAACGGAGTGTGTTAGTTTACCTGATGAAAGGCTAAGCAGTTAAACACAAAGCCATGGCAAGGATCAGAAGAAAAGTTAGTGAAAACCAAGTGCACAGACTTACTAGTCCTAAAAACATGGAAGGGGAATGATCCAGATCACTGCTCCTGGTGCAAAATCCACTAAACAAGTGTAGGAAACTCCCTAGAAAACTGTGCAAACTGAGGGATTACCTAAAGGGTCGTTAAGACTTCTTACATGATACAGGGGAAAAAGGATTTGAGGACAGAACAGAGAGAAGTTAGGGACTATAAAATTTATTACAGGATAATTTTTTTAGGGGATTGCAGCAATGGGGAAAACTTACTCTGGGATGTTTAAGGCAATCATTAAGGGTGTGTAAAAGGGAGGGACTAAGGCAGAGTGAAGAGAACAGGCATGGAAAGACCAAAAATGAAGAGGATAAAGGGGGCCATTCCCAGCTAAACAGCTTCCCAATTGCACTTCACTGCTGAGTCCACCCCATATTCTTATTGCATCCTAGTTCTAACTGGTCTTACATGCATGCATCTATCAAGGCTAGCAAACTTCAGGTGGGACTAGCCCACGAGCAGGACAACAGGAGTGTAAGCCACTGGAGTAGAACCACGTGTCTGAAGGACTTGAGGGTCCAGAGGCCAGCAACTGGGAGACACAGGCTGGATTGGCAACCACTGCCTGGACTGTCTCACAGGCACCAGGTCCCAGAGCCCCACACTGCAGGTTTGTGCACACAGGTGAGGTTGTCCCGGCCAGCCAGAGAGAAGGAAGAGGACAGAGCAGCAACACCCCAGCAAAGCCCCTGTTTACACAGGTGCCAGTACAGGCACTGCACTCTGCCCCTGTGGACTTGTGGCTGGCTGTGTGTTTACTGTTTGTACTGTATATGGGTGTGCACACAGGTATTGCTTTGTATTGCTATGGACTGCTCATACAGCATCACAACAGCCTGGGGTCCTTTGGCTTGGGAGAGGAAAAAAAGCCCTGGTCCTAAAAGCCAGGGGATTCTGCTACAATGAGCACAGTGAAGAATGCACACACTGACAAATTAAAACAAACTGTAGCATTTTTTCAGTTGGTCTAAAACTTTTATGTATTTACATATACCTCAGTGGTCATTTAGATTGTTTTAAATACCTAAAACATACACAGAGTGAAAGAAATTATTTTATTCCAATTTCTGTTTCATTACAATGTTTGACTATGATAAAACAGGAACAAAAAATTGAAGACTCCACAGCTGCTGTATCATGAAACAGCTAAAATTCACCAATGCTATGAATACTGATTTAAGTAACTCTGCATTAGAGAAGTTATTTCTCTTTCAAAACACTCTTCAAGTATCCTCCCAAAGTAAGAATATATACAGACATCACCTTTATTTTTAATCAGCAGGTCTGTAGGCACTGCATTGGTTTAGAAAATAATTCATCATCTCCCTTTTTTCCTCTCAATCAATGACACCAAAATTTTGAAGGCAAACACTAACAGTTTCATTATTTTAATTTCTAAACCATTTCAGTGATGGCCTGTGACACAACTTACACATGAGCACTTCTTGCAAGCATAGCTACCACCTGGCAACTACTACATTTAACTTTAAAAACCCTACTCTGAGTATTGTGGCATTACATTCTTTTGTAGGTGGCCACGAAAAGTGTTAAACTGTTTCAAAAGTGTCAAAGGGTTTCCAAAAGGGATGAATCAACAGTGCTAGCCCAACAGTGTAAAAATCCATGGTCAGGGATACTCTGAATTGAAAAGATTGCAAACACCACCTGCAAAATTCCAAATGACTGATTTCCAACCAGAAAGCACCAGTCCAGACCTACACTGGTTTTACAACTAGTGTTTCTCAAATCATAGCCAGATTTCACTTTGGAAAACTGACTTTTTCCTGGAATGCCTAGAGGGGGCTCCACTTGATGTCAAGACAGATCTCTGTGTAGGATCACACCCACTGAATTTGGAAAACGGTTTCATAAGCAAATGCAGAGACTCCAAGTATCCTCCTAACTTTAGAATTCCTTTTTTCAGCATACTGTTACAATCTTTCTGGCAGCTTTTAGCCAACCCTGATCCTCTTGAGTTGGATTACTTAGGTCCTGTCTGAAAGCAACTATGTGCAAAGGTCTTAGAACATGAAGAGATCCTTTGGACATGGCTCATACCATATTGCTCACATCAACACCACACCATACCCAAACTAACTTTGGAAATGAAAGTTCTTGCTACATTCAGAATTCTGCAGCAAAACTAATAAATTCCAAGCAGCAGGGCCTGCTCAAACCAGAGGCTATCATGACTCAACAAATCAACAACCAACTACTTCCACTCAAGCTAAACTGACAAGGCTGAAAATTTTTAATCACATTCCAGAAGATTAGCCTGGTTTTGCAAATTGTGCAAGACTTGACTACAGCTGTGTCACAAGCCATACTTTGGACTGCATATTTTCCCTCAATTTTTTCAGTATTTCAGGAAGGAAATAAACTGTATTTGGCACAGACTGCACTATATTAGTACAACAGGCACACAGCCAGCATCAGTCTATTCCCTGATCTGTTCCACTCCTTCTCATCATCCTACTTATAGCTCTTCAGATCTGCTTCTCTTCCTGCATCACCCCATAAGGTAAGTGGCCCAGAGAGTAAAAGATACATTATGGCCTCTTATCACCAAAGAGCCATAATTTTGCCATGATGATTCAGGAATCTTGCCCAAACAGTACTGCAAGAGACAAGTGAAAGAGTAAGAACTAGAAACGCATACGGATTAGTGTCAGTAGATGCATTAAACAGGATACTATATGAAGGCAAGTGCTCAAAGTGCTTAATTTCCAGATTTAAAAAAAAGTTTAGAAGTATAAAGTGTACTATAATCCTGTTCATAATTTATTTTTTTGTTTACATAAGCTCAGGGTGAGGGTAGTGTTATTACAGACTGCACCATAGTGTAAAGGTTTAAAAAGACCCTTTGGTACAAAAGATGTTAAGCAATACCATTGTTATTACATATCTCATCATTCTGCAAGAAAAACCTTCGTCCTTACTTCAGTAAAAGATTAAGTTTATCCCATAGGAAGAGAAGCAGAGCATTACCCAGAAAAACAGCAGAGGAACT
This sequence comes from Dendrocincla fuliginosa, assembly GCA_035047845.1. NCBI lineage: Eukaryota > Metazoa > Chordata > Aves > Passeriformes > Dendrocolaptidae > Dendrocincla > Dendrocincla fuliginosa. The sequence continues at coordinate 131,425,980 of JAWWMO010000083.1, read as the reverse complement.
TTGGGATACAGGTTCCTTGTGAAGCATGAAACGCCTATTTTTCTTCTATAAACTTAAAATAGAAGTCTTATGATAAATCTCATTTAAAGAAGTTTCAGTGGTTTATACATTTTATCTTTCATCCAGATTTTAGAAGTTTTAAATAAGCTAAAGAGAAAAAATTATTCAACTATGTCATTATCAATATTAGCAACTTAACGGTCTGAAGTTCTGTCATGTCATATAACAACAGTCAAGAAGACAGAAAAAAATTATAAATATGTTTACAGATGTCTGAAAATCCTGTGGAATTCCTTTTGGATAAAAGAAAAATAATATATTATACTGTAAGAAGTATAATGCGAGATATTTGTCAGTTGGAATAATCAAGATCTAGTCCATTGCCTTAAGGTCACTTGTTTACTTTATTAAATTTGTTTAAATAAAAATTTAAAAACAGACTGCACAAGGACAATCAATTTTATAACTCTATATGGAACAGGGGGTTTTTTGCTCTGACAAATAAGAATCTATTTCATCCCTTTTCTTATAGTAACAGTACCAAGGAATAAGACTGGAACTACAGACATCCTCCACCAGATATCTGCTTGTATCAAAAGGATCAAACTCCACTGCAACACACAGTGTTGGGGCAGTAATATCAGACAGACAAATGGCAATAAAAGATTACAGTGCTAATTCTCATAAGTACCCAGAGCAGATGATGACCAGAGAAGTTGGAGGATGTGCAAACGTGGAAGAAAAGCCACATTTCTGGAGCCATATGCTGTCTTACCAATGTCCATCAAATTTTGTACAGTGTATTCATTCAATAGTGACACTTTTTACATGTGAAAACAATTATTTCACTACTGCCACAATATGTTTCTTCCTCTCTGGCACAAATGGCACAGATCCCGGTTTGCTGTGCTTACGACGATTCAGTTCCCTAGAAACAAAAAAAGAAAAACAGAAAAATGAAATTCAATAGTCAGCATAAATGTTAAACAAATAATAGTTTCCTCCTCAAGCTAATAGTGGAGGTATCCTACAAGTAAGAAATGAAAGTTGAGAACTGCTTTGCTTTTATTAATCAAAAGCCACATACTTCTTTGGGAAGAAGTAGTGTCCCTTCTAAAAGTAGCTTTAAAGTTGGCTAATTTGGAAAAGTTTCAAATCGAGCCTTTTCTTGGGAGCTCAGCTAGATTTTCATGTGACAGGATTGGCTGCTCAAGTTTGTGGAGTCTTTCAGCAGAAGATGACTAAAACCTACCAATTTTTAGCTTTACTGTTAATTCATGGCTACAGCAAAGTATGCCACCACCTGCTCCTAGAAACTCCAATATTGCAATGATCCAGGTGACAGCAAACATTCATCATGGAGTCTCACAATACAAAAAAAGCCACAAAAACAACACAAACCCACAAAAAACGAAACAAAACCAAAAAATCCACGCCACACCTAACACAGCCCATTGCCACGGGGCATCACATCATGCTTAACCAAGCATTGTGGCTCCTTCCAACACATGCTGCCATGTCTTCACTGTACTTTCAAGAAGCAGCCAGTCCTCATTGACACTTCTCTGCATTTCCCCTATAATCAATCCAGTAGTTCACGATCACTCATTCAGATGTTAAAAGTAGCTCATACTCGTTCCTCCCACATGCTGTGTCTCTATCACTCCCATAGACTGCTGCCACAGCAGCACTGCAGTGATACACTTAATTAAGATCAAGAGAAAACAAAGCCAGAAGATGATGACATACTTTCGCCGACGAGCCTCCCTCATGATGCGCTGCTCCTTGATTTGGCCATAAATGCTCTTGGGCAAGTGACGGTGCTGAGCTATGCGCCTGATCTGTGGGTGAAACTGGAACTTCTCCTTCAGCTTCTGATTGTAATTCATAGCTGCCTTCTCCCGTGGTGCAAGCTACAGGGACAACAATACAGACAAGCGTGTTATGAAAGAATGGGGATTTGACTGTCAATCTTCTCTACAAAACAAAATTTTAACTTTTAATTCAAGTGGCTTCCTTCAAGCAAATGGTTGTAATCACAGGATCTTCAGAATTACGGTAAGTATTAAAAAAATTAAAATTCCAATAATATCCCACTCTCAAACACAAAATTTTATTCAGTTTCAAAGTTGAGTGAAGTAACCAAATTTAATTCCTGAAAATCAGATTTGAATGTGCTGTAGAAAAATGAGAATATAAAAAACTGACAGTAAACACTCATTGATCAGTCTTTCCCAAACTCAGTGGATGATCAATTTTCCTTGTAAAAGAGATTTGCAGGCACTTTAATCACTAGCCAGTGCAAGTACAAATGCTAAAATGAACTGTCTTAACGAACTGCCTTACAGACATCTCTTTAGGAGGTCTAAATCTTACCCAGCACCTTGATCCCTTAGGAAGCACAGTGCACACATCAGATTTCAAGTATTAGCTTGACTATATGGCACCACGGAATTTCCACTTTCATCAAGCAGCTAAAAAACTCTTAGTATCACAAACACATGAAATCCAGGGTAAGCCAGTATTGCCACAAAAGACTAATTTTTATCCAGGTACAAAATTCTGTCTGAACCCCCATTAACAACACTGAAATGAGAAATGCCTTCTCCTGACAGCCAACCTACAGAAAACTTTTTTTTCAACTAGGCAATTCTCCTTTGGTCCTAATGCTTGTTTATCAAAAGGAAAAAATATGTGTCTGCTGTATTTTTGTTTAATGCATGCATTGCTTCATGAGGAATGTCAGACTCCATGTATTTTGAATTTGCTCAGATCTCTGGGAATTTCAGCTACCTTTCAGTCTAGTGAATTTTCATATAAACAAAGAAACTGTTAATATTAAATAATAACAGATGATAATCCCACACTCTTTTTTCTACCCTCCTGCTCAAAATACACTCTACAGCTCCACTATTTCAGACATCTTTTCAAACAAACTGTGGCAGAAGTCTTTTGCCCTGCCATGTTTATTTCATATACTACCATCTACATCTAAAGCACTAAAAGCTCAGGCAACTTCTATTTATTCAGCTTTGAAAATTACTCAGTTTAACTAACTTCTTATTTTCAAGAAAAAATAGAACCTGAGTTTCAGATCGTAACAGAAAAAAAGTAGCAACAAAACAAAAAACTTTATTACACACAGGAAGTTTGAAAATTCACCTACATTATATAATGTTTTTTCCCCTTTGAAATCAGCAGTTGGCTGTTTATTCTCCACTCTGAAAATCACTTTTATAAGTGACTTCTGTTAGAATATTTCATGAATTCTGATAAAATAAATACACTCAAAAGATTTTGGTTTGGAATACCATAAATGGTCTGAAAGCAAGTATTGATAAAACATAACACAAAGGAGTTTCTCACTTGGGACAGTAAAGAAACCAGGTACTGTATGCAGAGTTGTTCATTGCTCAAGAAATTCTTATTCAGGCATCAGGTACATAATGCTCTTAGCCAGTGTTTCTCCCTACCATCTTGTTCATAAAACCCAAATCCTTTTGATTTACTTACATTTTTTGTGACCTCGAGAAGTGAAATTGAGTGAATTTTACAATCCTAACCTACTAAAGGTACACCTTCCATTTTTACCGAAATTCCTTCTAGGGAGCCAACCTGAATAGCTGGTTCACTCTCATTAAATCCCAGGTGTTATCACTCTGCAGAAAACTGCCAACATAATCCAAATTAAAGAGCTTTTATTTTAATTAAATACAATGATTTTCCTCTAATTTAAAAGAGCAAATTGCTGCCCATTTAGTATAACCTTGATGTTTCTACAGACAAGAGGAGAATCTGTAAATTAAAGATATATCCAGGATATCTTATTTAAAAAATTTAATATAGAACAAGAGGTGGTTGAATGTGACTCCATTTTTGTGTGTAATGTGGTATACAAAAAGGCACACAGCTGGTGACTTTCCATCCAACTACCAAATGCCACCGGCCAAAACACCAGGCTGTGCTAAGTGCACCCTCATCTACATGATGCTAAAGAAAATTTTTGCAGTAATAACACGTTTCTATTTATGACAGATAGCAGATAGCTAAGAAAACAGACTGCAATAATGCACTGAATTCCAACCTCTCTCTTGCAAGTCATTTTACAAAGGTCAGCGTGAACAGCTCAAGAGAACAGCATTGCTTCCCATTCTGTTTTGGGCTGGAGAAGAGGCACAGCATGATATAGCAGGATTAGATTTTGTTTGTAAGGACTAGAACACTGTAACACAATAAATTGGGATTTATATGACATCAAAGATGACATATGACTCCTTTTTCATATATTCCACTTCATACATACATAAGTGACTGTACAATTTCCTTTCTCCATGAGGAAAATAAAAAATTATGTGCCAGAAAGAGCTGATTTGTGCCACTACCACAGGAGTACTTTACAGCAAATACCTAGAGTGAAAAAGGGAGTAAAAGAACACTTTAAATGCAACCAAGTAGTCAGCAACAGGAAAACGTCTCCTTGTGTAAACTGCCGATGTTCTTTCCTCCCTCCTGATGACAGAGGCTGGTTATTTTCACATCTAAGCATAAGGAAGGTAAGCATTTTTCCAGAGCACTGATTGAAAAGCTAAAACCACATTTTAAAAAAAAACCCTCCTTTTCAAGAGGACTTGTATTTGTACTGTGCAGTATTTATAACTTCATGCTATTAGACTTCTGTAATTCAGCATAAGAATATGAAATTAATGTTTATCAGCCCTCTTCAGATTGCCCTTCTAGGTTAGGGCAGGCAAGAGTACTGATGCAATATACTTTTAGAATCCAAACATATCCCAGCAGTTTTCTACACCACAGCTTCTCTTGATTTATCTTCCCATTGCTCTGCTGAAAACACCTTTATAAATTTATTGCCATGAAGTTTACTATTCATTGTTTCCTAGACCAAAAAAATTTGGCTTATTTACATCCAAATGGATGACAAAAGAAAAAAAAGGGAGGTAACGTAAGGCAATGTGGATGTTAAGAGCACGAAATCATAGCTAAAGGGTTGAAGTTACAGGTGCAGTATCTGGTATTGTTTATTATCAGATTTAGAAAATGGAATCATATACTAGAAACCAGACTGAAGGGATAAACAATTATGTAGGACAGTTTTGATGCACTCCTGCTAATGCACTTTGCTAGATCAAAACCAAGACTTGTAACTGCGCTTTCTCCTCTCTTTGAGTCTTTACTCAAAATCTGTTATTTCTGAATCTTGTAAGAAAGCAGCAAACCTATGATCTATTACTGTTCACTCACTCAGCACTAGTTTTACTGAAATTGCAAGCAGAAGATTATCTTATTCAATTGTCCAGTGCTCTGTTCTAATTCAGATATGTAACACAACCAATCTCTGCAGCTGTTCCTCTCTGAAGTAATGTTACTAAGCATTTATACCTTAAGAAACGTGGGTATAACTTCTTTTTTAGTGTGTAAGTAGACTGAAGAGCAATACAGCTTTTAAATGCTTTACAGAGGGTTTCTTGTATCCTTTCTAATCTATCCTTTTATCTAATCTATCCCTTTCTTTGTATTAATTACATTAATTGTACACTACTGATTGAAATCTACTCTATTACTGCTGCTTTTTCAGCCTTTTCACTCAGATGAAGCTCTGTTTTCCTCTTTTGCTCAAAAGTCAAAATCATTTACCTTTCAGAAATTCCAAACCTCTTCAAAAGCACAGGTAAAAAAGCCTCAAACATACGCAAGAAGCCATATTTTATGAACAGTATTTGAACAGTCTCGGGTTTCTCAAAAGTCTTGTTTCATTTGCTTCTGCACATGCAGAGATAGATGTTTACTGCTATAAAAATAACACCTGTTAAGTCCTATTTAGTAATACGTATTTATCAATTAATCAAATTTTATTAAAAACTAAACATTGCAAATTATTTTAAAGCAACTTCTGCAGTACCTCCAACAGAGAGATTTGGGTCTTGTTACCCCCATGTAAAACCCGTGCAGACTCAATTGTCAGTGGAGTAGAGACACAAGATGCCTCTGGCTCTTCCAGAGACTTTTGTTCTTTCTTTCTTTCTTTCTTTCATGTTTCAATGACTTTGAATAATGAGTGAGGTGCCATATAAATTAAAACACAAAAGAAACATGCATGTCAGAACTGATGACTGCTTGGGTAGCCACAGTTCAGAAAGTACAATTTTCCAACTGGATAAATGTTCACCAGCCAAAACATGAGTACTATACAATCACTATAACTTCTTCAGAACCCAGCAGTGCTAAAAAACAACTAAGGCTAAGCACTTACCAAAGAAAAAAAATGTTTGATTACTATTTTTCTTTCTCATTCAGGATGTTGGTTTCCACCCACACCCAGCCCAAAAATATCCATCTTAAAATACAATGCATTGCAAGATTTTAGCATTTTATCAGAAATACAGTGACCTTTGGATGAGTCATTCAATCAAATCTACTCAGCAAAGAAAAACAGCAGACCAAGCAACTAAGCATTTAAGACATATTCTGGCACTTCTGACAGAATTACTGAATGTTCAGCTTTGTATATTCAAAACATTCAAAAAATAACCAGACTGTGGAAGAACTGGACACTTATAAAAGGAGCAAGCACATGCCTGTGAAGATAAGAGCACTAATCCTCTAAAAAAAGAAGAAGCAGGTACTAAAGAAAAGCAGTGGAACCTGCTAAATAATCATTAACAATTAAAATGTTAAGAATCACAGGAACTACCAGGCTGGATTAAACAAGGATCAACACAATTGCCTGAACACAAGCAACATTTCCAAGGTGTATCCAAGAACGTGATAAGCCATGGTGATTCTACTCGAGTTGTATTAGCAACAAATACTCTCTATAAACATCTGAAAAATAAAATTTCTCAGTGCATCTAAAAAATAAAATGTTAATTAGCACAGCTTCAAACAGCTTCAAATTCTGTGTCTTGCTAGATTCAAGATTTCAGCAACTTGATCACACTTCCACACAAGACCTGGGGATCTGAAACATTATCTCTTCTCATCATAATGTAATTCTTTACAAGTTCATCAATGTCCTCCATGTGAAGTGAGAGTAGCTTTTTTATATAATACACCATGTCCCTTTTAAGTTTTTCCTATATTTCTAAACAACTTTCTAAGTTTTGTATTCTAAATGATGGGACTTTCACTTCTGACAGAAAAAACAAAACCAAATAAAAACTAAACAAACAAAAAAACCCAAACAAAATCAACCAAACAAAAAACCCACAAAAAAAAGCCCCCCAAAAATCAACTCAAAAAAACATCAGGAAAAAAATATCAAATAATAATCCACGTGCCCCTTGACCTGTGTCATAGACAGCTATTGATTCAGCTCTCTCGGGAGCCGACTGCCAAAGCGCCTTGACAGAAATGCTTACACACCCTCACATGCAGCATGTTACAAAAGCTTGTTTGGTCTGATCCCACAAGAGCAGAACCAAATGGAAGGCGTAGCCTTCAAGAGGCACATCAAGCAACAACACTGCACTTATGGAGAAAAACAGCAAAGGCTATTTTATGTAGGATTCACAGGCCAAGGAACATGAGAGTACTAATGTGCAGATGATATCCAATACCTGATAGTCACAATTAGTAGTGCCTTTTATAGGCACATCCATGGCCAGTTTTCACAGATGCAAATACTACAGAAAACAGCAAAATACTGTTTGTCAGTCTACATTCTGAATTCTTAAACAATATCTCAGTTGTCCTTTTGGTCCTCAATATTTCTATAATGCAGGAGGGCTTGTGTTTACCTATTACTTCTCAGAGCTAATTATTCCTAGTCTTTCATAAGAAAAAGAGCCAATGCCATCTAGTAGTCAATACAGTGAACTTTTTGTTCATATCTGAAAATATTCATATTTCTTCTATATGAAAATGTTACTTTTGAGAATTTTTTTTTTACCCACTTGGTCCTTCACACAAAGGGCACAGAGTAAAGATGCACATCAAAAATACCAGACAATTCTGTTACAGAACAGCATCTTAGAGAAATGATATCTCACTAAGAATAAAGCAAATAAACAGAGAATGTTTCAGTTAATACTACAAAATGAGGTGAAAAGGGTGTTGTCATGAGCGCAAGGATACAACAGAAGGAAAACAGGTAACGTTTCTGCCCAACACCACATTGTCTAAACAAATTCAACATAAAAGGTTAAATCAAAGAGCAAAGTCTCTAATGAGCTTTGTGGAGGCCCTGGAATTAGCAAGTATGGGACTAATACTTGTGTTTGACCAAAGCACCCCATGGGAAAATCCCAATAATCAATGTAGAACAGAAAAAAAAAGCATCCTCGGGGAAAAAAAAAGTTATCGCATTAAAAAAACTACAACTCAAACAGTATTTGTAACTACAATTACTGCACAGACCACAAAACTCTGGGGGTTTTTATCTACATCTCTATAGTAAAAATGAGAATAATAACATCACTTCCCAATACCCAGGGTGGGCCATGGCTAAATATATACGTTATTTTATCTGTGCTACTCCATATCCAGTGCTACACAGTGCGCAACAGTCCATGAACTGTCCCACTCCACAGTACCCCTATCACTCCCATTCACCTGCCACCTCTCCCAGCTCTGCTCCACTTCCCTCCTACAGATTCTATAAGCTGATGGAGCTTCAGGTAACCACAAGAAGGCCTAGACGTAACTATAGAATAGATTCAACTCCTTAACTGTACAACATTCTTCCCTGAATAACAGCCTCCTTTCCCTCTCCCCACAATCTTTCACAAGATCAAACAGAAATTCCCCCAGGCATTATCTGACAGCTGTGCCAATGAGCTCAGAAAAAGCAATGTAAGCACCTCCAGACCACCACAACAATATAAAGCTACATAAAGGGATCACTCCCAGCAGACAAAGTGTCAAATTAATTCTCTAAAGTCACTCAATACTTCAACTGTGCAGATGAATATATACAATTGGGAACCGTAAAAGAACATTTTGCCTTTGTCTATACATGAACATTTGAACAAGGGTGACTGAAAAGACTCATTTAATTAGACTGGTGTCTGTTCCTACTAGGGATACTTCAACCAAATAGACTTACATTGAATTAAGTGAACTTCAGACACCACACTATTCTGCCCACTTGGTATCTGAGAATTATACAGGCTAATGGTGATCTCAGCTATGCATAAGTGCCAGTAGTCTGTTTTACAATGCACAGGCTTTTATCACTGTGTGATTTTTTAATTTCTTTTTTTTTAACAAACCAACTTTGTGAACAAACCAACCTATCACATGCCAGTCAAAAATTTTAAATGTAATAACCCAAAACTTCAATAGAATTACTTAAGTATGGCAAAACATAATTTATTGTTTTTTCTCTACTAGTAAAAGGGATGAATTCTAACCCCTAGCACACAGATTAAAAACTCAAATCTAATTTAGATAGAACTGATGATTATTATTAACATTAAACAAGACCAAAAAAAGTTGTATTGCAGCAATAATGAGGCATGTAATTTTATTATCATTATAAGCTACAGTAAATGCAATGAGTTATACTGTGCATGTCAGTCTGAAGATTAAACACAAATGTCAAACCACATTTTATCATTTCCCTTTAGAATCAAGTTTTTAAAAGTTGAACAAGCTAATCAGTTGTAATAACAACAAAAAACCCCAAACATCTTGTGATAACAAAAAGCAAAATGCAACTCTTACCACTCCCAGTTTTTCAGAAGCATTGGCTTTCCACAGGCGAATATTCATCTCGTCTGAGCCACACAGAATATATTTGCTATCTGAAGTCCACTTTACAGTGATGACGTGCTGCATTCGTTTGGTATGATATACCTCCCTAAAACAAAGAGAAGCATTTTTAAATGATCCATCATCACTTTTCCCACCAACATTAGCTCTCAAATAGCAGAAAGCACTCTGTTCAAGGCAAAAATTATTTTTTACTTTTTTTGCTGTTATTTTTTTTAAAAATCCAACTTTTTTAAGCATAGTGCTGGTCTTATCTCTCTAGATTGAAACAGATCATCTAGGACAAGATGCTTTTTAAATAAATGCTTTCATAGAAACTACAGTATACAGTTAAGGAGTAACTCTGCAAAACATGAGTATACAATATGATACTCATACTGTTCATGAAATAATTTTGATTAATGTGCATTGAGAGTATTATAGAATGGGAAGGAAGAAAAATAGGTGCCAAAGAATCTGATGCTACCATTATGAATAAGAAAAAGGACAGCAAAATACACGTATCCATTCACAATATGGCAACAGATTTGCTGCTCTTCATTGTGATTTCCCTTCTTTACCCAAAGATTGACTTTCTTTTTTTTTAATTTCTGACAGACTTCTGCTCAGCAAGTGCTTTCACCTGTTGAAAAATGTTTCTGCATACCACAGTTAAACCAATATTTAAATTTAACACTTATCTGATTTTCACTGAGTATGTATCAAAAAAAATTATCCTTTTATTTCTGATATAAAGGACTAGGGACATTTTCCTGGTCATTTTAGCTACTTATTAGCATTCTGAAAGAGAAGAAACATAAGGCCTACTTAATGTCCACCCATAGCCACTTCTTTGATGTATCAGTCATGCACTACAGCTTATAGACCATTCTTTTTTTTCTATTCAAGTTATTTTTATAAGGAAAAAACAAGTAATACTGCAAAGGAAACATGAAAAAAACCACTTATTCAAGACCTGTGGGAACACTAGACTGGAGCTGAGCTGGAGAGATTGTGAGAAAAAAAAAGTTATCAATATATCAGATTAAATAAGCTTTAATAAGCTTAATCACCCCTTGCAACTCACCAGCAGGCAATGCGCTACACGAACAACCACATGGAAGACTGAGCACAAGTAGCTTCAGAAGACATTAATTAAAAACATTCCTACATTTACTTTCATTCTACTACTGTGACTCAGTAACAAAGCTTTCCTTCACCCACCTTTGGGCAACTAAGTACTCTTCCCTTTCTCACTCTGCATTTGCAGCTTTTGTCTCTCCTGTTGCTGTCATCAAAAGCTATTAAATGTCATTTTCAGGGACAGGAAAAACACTATACTTGGCCAAATAACCTGGATCTGTCATTTACAAGTTAGTACAGAAATATAGTTCTGTTTACTAAGCATTTACTAAATTTAATCAGCCTGATAATAAATCTTATTTCTTAGGGTTAAAGAATTTCATTATTTAATTTTCCATTTAGAAATAAAATAGAAAGAAATTGAAGTCAGGAATTTTTCAGATTGGCAGGAGATCAGAAGTCAAAACTGGAATACCATCAAGATCCTTATTTACAGATACACAACTTCCCTCTCAGTTTTCTAAGTAGGATCACATCTTCCATTTAGAGACTCCTCCATTCCATGAGATGAGTATCAACTGTGCAATTCTAAAAAAGCCCATCTTCTTAAGAATTTTAAGTGTCCCAGAACACCCTAGTCAGCCTATACGAGGCAAAGCTCTTCATTTGTAAGGCTTTTCCTCATCAGATTTATGGTTACCACACAAAAGGGGGAAAAAAGTGGGGATAAAAGAGTAAAATTCCTTCCACAGGCTGTGGCAACAATCTGCTATAACGTAGACTAAAGCTTTTTACTGTTGCACTATGGCGTCTGCAAACTTTCCCTCAATGATGTGCTTTAACTTGGCATATGACCACTTTTGTGAACATTAGTAATCCATACAAAGGAGCTGCTAACCATATTGTTTAATAATGCAAGAATTAGGAAAAAAAACCCAAAACAAACCTACAAAGGAACTGCACTATGTAATTACATTTAAAATATTATTGCAAGTCAAAAAGAAAATTAAAATTATGTGTAGATTAGCTATAGAGGGAATGTAAACAGCCCCTCTCACTCTAATGCAGCACAGGAGCACAAGCAGTTACACTGCACACATAATTTCATCCACCAATAATAAAAATATATTCCTTCACTAACCAATATTTCAATGTTTCCACCCTTAACGTTCCAATGGTTCCACCTAGAACCTGACCTAATAACAACCTTCTGGGGGGACGAGGTTGGAGAAAGGAAGTCAAACAAAAGTAAAAAATAAAAGGAGGAAGAACTGACAGGAGAGAATAATGAAAGTAGGTTTATGAAGATCATTTGATACCAGACAGATCAGATAACTTGCTTCAGTTTTCATCAAACTGAAAGAAAACTAAGAAATAAAAAGTAGATTCAATCTGAACTTCAGCAAAATATTTAATATACTGACTTAGGAAATCTCACATGAAAAACTACATCAAAATGAATTGTATTCAAAGCAGTGTCATATGAATTAAAACCTGGTGAACAAAATAGGAACAAAAGGTAGTAACTGCACTGGAACATATCATAAAACCATCCTAAACTGTTCCCCAGGAATTCATACTGCAATAGTTCTTACATAACATCTTTAGCAATCATCCATATAGAATGAAAACAATCCATAGAAAACCAAATGTTACAATGTTCCAATACACTGCAAACTTAAGTGGTGACAGATTCAGTACAAAGTGACCTAAAAACATTCAAGATGCATACAGAAGGAAATAAAATGGGATTCACCTTGGTGAAATGCAAATGACTATACCCAAGCACAATAAATCACTGTAATTTTAACTCCATACTGCATAAGTACTGCTACCTGTTGAGTAGTTCTACTCTTGATACACAGCCCAGAATTATGTCAACTACACTGCCTGTCAGTTTCAAGATATGGACAGAGCAACATTTTAACATTCCCAGGAAGTGAATGCTTCAATGAAGATGTTAATGAATGAATTCATAATTTTGAAGACTTGGGAGGGAAGTCACTGAAATGAATGACAGCAAGAGAGAAAGGTGTAAAACCACTCACCTGCTGTGACCTTTGTCTACAGGAAATATGCGGATAGACTTATCAAAGCTGGCAGACACAAATTCTTTCCCGGTGGGTGAGTAATCCACATCGAGAACAGCAGACACGTGATCCATATGCACCATCACAGGTGATTCAAGAAAGCGCATATCGAAAGTATACAAGCTTTAAAATAAATACATTAACAGCTTAATATAATAGTAACTCCTAGGTAAATAGCACATTTTACATAAACCACACTTAAGGATAGATCCATATGGCAGAGGGAACTCCTGAAAAGAGCTCATAACACATTAAAACAAAGAATGCTGCATTATTTAGGGCTTGAAAAAAGTTTATTAACCACGGGCTTTAGTTATTGGATCAGACCTAGGTTACTTGCTCACTATTAAAGGACAGGTAGGGTCCACTATTCGCTCCACGATCTGTTCGTGGGTCACTGACCACACCTATCTCTCCACTGGCCTCCATCTTCAGACATAAGCATATATACCCTGAACTTGCACAACCATCTCTTATCAACTCTGAAAGGTTTCAGAATATTCCCATATTGCAAACTCCTCATAATTCAGGGTCTACGGTAAAGTTCCATTTGGTTGGCACCCCTTCCTACTACCTATCTTAGGCCAGACAGTGTAGGAGTGCAAGGAAAGCCTGGTCCTTTAACACATAGAGATGCTATTTCGCTGTAGAAAAGCATTACATTAAAAATAAACACCCAGCTGCTGGACCACAACTGGTTTGCTCTTAAAGACTTCAAAACTCAGATAGAGTACCTCTACTCCCTTTGAATCAACAAGTTCAGTGATACACAGCTAGGGGTAATCACTGAGTAGATCACTAACTTGCCTAGTGCCAATAAGCAACCTGTGCTTAGGATATACTATTTAGTAGAACTATTATATCAAGAGATTTTAGTTCAGCAGATTTCTCACTCTCCTTTCTGCAGTTGCACACATAACTGAAATTAAATGTATCTTACTGCATAGTATACTGGCAACTATTGCTTTTTCCCTTCTAAATTCCCCAAGAGAAGGTATGCAGCACCATATTCAAAACTGTTGCTCCCTATAATCAGCAAACACTTCCATGTGCACTGTTGATATATACATTTGCCATTGCATATTAATTGCTTTAGGCTGCAGGAGGACAGTTGCCCATTTTCAGTTTAGCAAGCGGAAGACAAAAAAAAATAATAAAAAACCCCAAACCAACCAAACAAAAAAACCCTGAAAAAATCCAACCCAACCAAAAAAACCAAGAAACAACCAAAAAGCAAATTTATAAACAAACCCCCAAAGTTATAAACAGATTAGGCAGCCTAGTAGCTTTATTATACCATAACCCAAATACAAGTAAAACAGTACACTGAATATAACACCCACTTTCAAGGTCTGAGGCAGACGCCATTTCCTTGGAAAAATAGCCTGAAGTTATAAAATTCCTATGTTCTAGAAGAAAACAATCATCTATTGTTAGGTCACTGACTTCCTGGAAAAAAGGATATGGAGCACATTTGCAATGGCCTAGTTTTGAAGAGACAGCTTTTTCAACATCAGATTAGCTGTTCATATGAATAGTATTGTTCAAAAGTATAAAACTGCTCCAAGACACTGAACGGATAAGCATTGCAGTCTCCGGAACTGTTTCACAAAAGATTAATTTCTTTTTTTTAAGAAATGTTCTCATCAAAATAGCTGATCAGTACAACATATTGCAAGAGCCAGCAAGAAAATAAACACATATTGCGCCAGACTGGACCAACAGTACTTTTTTTCTGGGTCCCATTGCAAGTTACACTTGCATTGGTTCAGCTGCACTTTTTCTAAGTTCATGCCTCAAGTACTGAAATGCAGAAAAAGAGCTGGTCTATTAATTCATATTTCTTAAAATCAGAAAGCCTGTAGCTCTGTAGGTTATTAAGTGATTCAAATTTAGAGCAGTCTCTTAAAAATTTATTTCAGCGTGATCATAAATCATCAAGACACAGATTAAAAATATAACATGTCCAGGAGTATCAAAAAGCAAAGTCATACTTACTTGTAATCTTCATTTGCTGCAGTAAAAATGAAAGCTTCCATAGGGTTCCAACATAGTGTGTTTGTCCTCATGTTCAAGATAACCTGAAATATATTTACACATTACTACCTTGTTACAGGCAGTAAAATTCTCACTATAGTTCAAAACTTCCTATACACAACTTGGAACAAGTGCTTTGTAGATACAGAATTATGCCAGAGGAATAGGAACATGACAGAATGTTTCCTCAGCAGTGTTAGAATTGAAACTCAAAAACCTCCTGTTCCTCACCATACACTCACTGCTCTGGGCTATGCAGACATTAAATCTTCCTCTGTACATCACCTTAGAATCAAATTCTTCTAAGTAGTCATTTAACAAGGCAGTACACTAGGGGTCTACAAGTAAATCTAGAACTTCTGAAAAATTTCACTTCATCATATTTACAGGAACCTTTAGTTAAGTAATCTATGAGCATGCCTAATTAAATGATTATTTCAAGGGATGTAGTCATTAATTGAAACTGTGAACCAGCATTTGCAAAGCAATTATACCATTTTGATGTTCTCCCAGTTATTACTATCCCTTCATTATTTTATCTCTGAAATTGCAGTTCATGAATTCTCCTGGAGAGTTGCCATTTCTTGCTGAAGTGCCAAGCACTGTATACAGAAGTTCCTGCGTTGTAATCTACTCACCACTATCACTGTATCAGCAGTGACTCATTCACTACACATTTATAAAACTTGCTTGCTTCGAGCAAGCATATGGCTAACAAAGAAGCCACTGGCCCTGAAGTGGGAAGAGGGCAGCTGATAACAGACGAATAAGACCCTTCTGCTTTGCTAACTGCAGACTAGACAACAGGCCCTACGGATGCCCCCACCTTGGAGGACAGCTGTGGCAGTAACAGCTGGGCCTCTGTGGGAAAAGGGAAGGCAGGAAGGAGGTCACTGGACACACCATACACAGCAGCTTTGGCTTCTGTCGAGTCTTAGAGGAACTTCCAACCATTGCACTTAACAGTAAAAACTGTACAGGATGTCTGACACAAAGTGAATGTGTAATTACAGAGCAACTTATTAACAAACTGAACAACTCTAAACAGGATTTTCTAAAATGCTCCAGGCCAGCTATAATCCTACTTAAAGATCCTGAAATTTGTGTGTTTAATGCTATAGCACTTCAAACTCATTTTTGTTCTTGGCTTACTATAGCAAATACCATACATTTACATACATATTTCAGAATATAGTTGTACAATTGTAACCCTTCCAGTAATGACTCTACCAAACATTACTCCAAAAGATTATGAGTTCATGTGTGTGCATATTCTAATTCTTTTTTCTCCGTAAGTCCTCATTTCCTAGGTGACATTACCCTGTTCATTATAAAGCCTGTGCTTCAGAACAGTGCTTATTTTCAGAAACCATGTGCATCCAGAACTGAATGTAATCATCAGATGTCTGAAGTGATCTCTAGTTCAAAAAGTGGCCACTGAAATGCCCTATGTTTACAGTAATGTGACAACGAGAATTCATTTAGATTTCAATACTGTTCTAGTTATAAACCTTGCATATATACGGAAAGTTAATAATCAAGGAGTGTTCTTTATTCTTCCCTGTACAAGTTTATCAACTACTGCAAAATGAGCATACAATTAATGTTAACCCATTATATATATATCATAAGTATTTTAAGTCATCACAAAATAACTATTACCAAAAAAAAATCCAGCTCTTTCAAAAGGAATCAAGTTTGGTCAAAGTTCACACTCCACATCACCATTTTTTCTCTGAAATTTACAAGCATTCATTTCAGCAATGGCTTTTGGAATTAAAATAGTGCCTAAGAAACAGATCCTCTGTACAGTTCGAGTATTACATTCAGTAACAACTATGCAAGGCAACCCAGGCTAGAAGTGATTTAAGTTCCTGTAAATACATTATTAATGTATTTATTATTAATGGCATTTCAGAGCTATCTAAACCTGTAGCAGAGCCATCTTCTGAAACTATTTTTAATCTACTGTAGATCTTCTTATGAAATGAATAAGCGTAAGTCCTTATTAAGACAAGTCAGAACTGTGAAGTCCCTGAAGATTTGGCCATGTTGGTTTATTTATTTTAACTATGAACACTTGTTTACAAAGAGTGTCATCCTGGAGATGTTGAGGTTACTTTAATACAAAACCTGATCACCCAAATAATTAACCAGTCTTCATTTACTACCCACAAGGTATTTGATTGAGATGAACAGTGAAGAATATAACAAGCAAGAGAAAACACAGTTCCTGTCAGCTGTTTAAATGCTCAAGTCTATCTTTAAAATACCTTAAGCTTTCCTGATTCCACAGGTTGAACAAGAATGACTTTTAAAGTGTACCAACTCCTACTAAAACATCTTTCTCTTGTTTTTCAAAAGAATTGCTTTTCTTCATATTTTCCCAGCTTTGTTAGACTAGCTCTTATTTTGCACTTAGGCAATATCTCACTATCTTATTCCTCCCTCTTTGAAATTTTAGGCTTTGAAACTCACAGAGAGGACAGAGAGCTACTGCTTCATGATGTGAGATTTGTACTCCCATGTCCACTAATGAAGGCATTTCCACTGAGTTCCAACTGCTTTGCTGACCAAGCCCCAGGAACTCAGCAGTGCCAGAAACCAGCACCCATATATAAGTAAGGTACCTCTAATAAACAGCACCCTTCTCTTAAGAGTTACAGAGCTCTTAGCTCTCAACACAGAAATGGACATTTTGCTTCCTCTCCACAGAAGAATCATCCCTATCCTGGGAGAAAACCTAGTACTGTATCCATGGATGCAAGGAAGTATTCATCAGTGTTCTACTCCTATAGCAGGGAATGGACCTAAGCACACTGTGTATATATGCACATGTACACACAGTTTTATATATTTAGCATATATACATACGTAAAATTCTGTTGGATTCAAATTTAGCTCACAATGGCTCAAACTGCATCCTCTGACCTCATCACTGCAGCTCTACAGCATTGGCTGTGCTCATTTCAACATTCAGGTCTCCAACTGGCATCACTGACAAGTTTTTATAAGCCCTGTCTCAGTGGCCCAAATGAAACTTTATTAAAAATTGCTGGGGCACAGGGAAGGAAATACTGTAATGCCAACAACACTTCTATTTTATAACTAAGTACCCTTATAGTGTTCTAGTGTATATGAGATCAAGGTCATTGTAGACGGTATGTAACACAGAAGGACGCTGAGTGTATATTCACAAGCCAGAAAAATGTATTTCAAGAATATTGTTAAGATAGTTCTGGGGCTCAAAACTACTGAACTTGATTGATGTTAATTATGTGTATATAAATTACTGGCTTCTTGTTTAAAATACAAACATCCTGATAAACAGGAATCTTCATGTCATCAGTAAGTTGCACATATAAATATACAGTTTTGATTATACTGCAAAGGATTTCTGAATAATTATAGTAGATGCATAAGGGAGAGTTTATCTCCCTGCAAAGGAAAAACACTTCATCAAATGCAGAGAAAGGCTCTCCAGTCGTGGAAGGCAAATGCTTTAGAAGGTACCTTGTTTCCTTCTGGCAAGGAGAAGAAAAATTAAAAAAAAAAAAAAAACACACACACACAGACAGAATGTGATACAGGAACATAAAGTTCTTATTGTGAAATTGCTGTCAGGTCAGGCACTTGACCAAGAATTACAACAGAGTGAGTATGACAGCCTGTCTGAATGCACAAAAGGGCCCTTCTAACTCTGCATTGTTAAATCCCAACATTAATTCAAACTCAGAAGACTCAGACAATGAAAATTCAGTGAACTCACAATTCAGAGCTTCCCTTTCTCTATTGTCATCAACAGTTACAGGCTATAAACATATTCAGTATGATGATTAGTGCCATTAATTATTCTTAGAAAGAAAAATATTACCTTCTTTAATGGAGTTGATTTTCTCATATCATATAGCACAATATTTCTGTCAGAAGCACAGCTTCCCAAAAGGTATGTCTAAAAAAATAAAAGAAAAACAGTGTGTATGGTCTTGGAAATATTTCTAGAGTGTAACAGGCTAAATTAGATACTTAAGCTATTTCACAAAGCTGGTAGTCAAAACAGTTTCTTTCTCAGCCAAGGAAATACAATCATTTTTTCAGTGCAGCTGATTATCCAGTACAAACATTTTAAATAAGTTTCCTTCTAAGATTCAGTATCCACCTGGTGCCCTTTACTTTAAAACTAACAAGCAATTCCTCATAAAAACTTAATCTCTGAACACAGTCCAGTCAAGAGGTATAATAGGAAGTGCTGTAAAAGATCAAATGCAATTGTTTTGCCATGGAGAGGGTGAGAAGTCTCAGTCACAGGCAGTAGAATACTGGAACAGGTGACAGTTCCACATCCACATAAGTGCTACACTGTACGACTGAGGCACCAAATATGTATTGCTGTGGGCAGAATGGAGACTGCCCTGCTTTTGTTTCTCCTCTCCCCCACTAAGAGAGATAAAAAAGATAAAAATATACAGTACTATGTTCCAAATCAATATAGCCATAAAAATCTACGTAAACACCCTCCCAAATACTCTGTTCAAACATATCCAAATCTAAATTTGGAAAAAAATAAAATCAAGGTGGTGTAAATAGAGTTTAAATCTTATCCTGCTGAAGATAAATATTGATTTCCAATATATAACAGAAACATTACCTCAATGGGATTAAATTTTACACTGCTAATGCTATCAAAACCCCAAGTCAGAGAACACTTGGGACTCGTCCTTTGTTCATCCCAAATGTCCACTTGATGGCCACAGGTGGCAAAAACAGGTTCCTTCCAGTGGTGATCAATTCCTGTATACACAGTCTTTAAAGAAAAACAAACCAAACAAAAAACAAAGCAAAAATTTAAAAAAACAACTGTATGCATCAATATGCAAGCATGTTTACAAAAAAGATCAAAAATCATTGCATACGGAGTTTCACATGTTTTTATTCATTTATATTACTGAAAATCAAGTCATCAATGCTACAAGAAACTAAGTCTTATCAGATGTATTCCTACTGGCAGCCAAGCTTTCTTTTTCATTTAAGGTGTACACATGCATTTCTTTTTAATTTACAATTGAGTTGGCATTAAAAGCATATTTACAAAGTCCTGGCTGACTTTAAAGCAAACAGAAATTTTATGGGTAAAACTATGAATTCTCAAGGGGGACCTGAAGAGATTCCATAGACATTCCAATAACTGAAGAGTTTCAAACTACTTATTTACAAAAAGCATTTAATATATTTCCTAAAATAAGCTTACCATAAATTGAAACTGCCAAAGCATGTGTTTTTAGTCTATTTTTGTCAAAGAGAAAGACCTAAAGTTAACACTTTGTATTGAATAGCTGCAAGGTATTGCCATGAAAAGAAATTTAATGCAGACTAAGCACTGACAACACACATCTGAAGAGAAAGAGACTACAGAGAGATCTGACCAGTTTGCAGGAGGGGGATGATTAGTAGAAACAGAGTTAAGCACCTCTGATGGTATCTGAGATACTCCTTTCTGGTTACATTTAAAATAAATGTAATAAAAACGTGAAGATACTTTAAAAGTCCTACTATAAAATTTGATGCCATCACCTTACCACCCATTATGATAATGGGTGATATATACTATTTCTTTCTCCTCCAAAAGCTAGATAAGAATTGTTCAAACTTAATTCAAAAGAAGAGATGTATGAAAACCAAAACTCAGATTTTCTACCTTTCCAAGAATTGTATGAATAGGTTCTTCTTCTTCTCCGTATTCTGGGCCCTCCATTTTCCACTGCTTCACAGTTTTGTCATCACCAACCTGGAAACATTGGAGAAAGCATGTACAGTTTTATGTAAATATATTCTCTTTATTTTGCTAGATGTGCTCGGCAATTACAGGCAGCCTTTCAAAGAGAATGTTCAATGACATACACAAGTGCTTTCTCCTGTCTGTTCACTGCTCCATTTTATACCTCTAAGCTGCAGATCAGCCCTCCTGGTTGCAATATTTTGCTAGAAACACATACATGGTCTGGTTGGACTGGAGTTAATGTTCTTCATAGTAGTTCATCTGGCACTGTGTTTTGGATCTGTGGCTAAAACAGTGCTGATAAAGCACCAAAGTCTTGGCTACTGCTGAACACTGTTTGCAGGGGGTGGAGTATTACCCCCTTCTCCCACTCTGTCAGTCACCAGCCCTGCCTTCCCCACCAGCAAGCAGGCTCAGTGCGGGCAACAGACTGGGAGGACACAGGTGTGAAGATGTCCTGAATCGGCCAAGGGAGTATTCCTTACCATAGAACATCATGCTCAGCAATAAAAACTGGAACAGTGGAAGCAGAAAGTGGAGGTTTGGGGGCCTGGCTTCCAGTGGCTGCTGCTCAGAGATTTTCTGGGGATCTGTCTGCTTGTGAAAGCAGCTGACTGATTTCCAGTTTGTCACTGTTTCCCACCACTACCTTTCCCTTACCTATTCAACTATACTGATCCATGAAGCTTTTCCAGTTTCAAAAACAGGTATTTCCAGAGTTGAACAGGAAAAAGGTGAGCTGGAATGATGACCATTTCTTAAAGGCTACATTTTGTGATTCTTAACCAACTGGCACTTTAAACTGTAAATTATCTTCTGGAAGTCACTTTGATGAGCATGTAAACAGTTAAAAGGCACTTTCCACCTCAGTTGCTCAGTTGCCTCAATGCTGTTTCAAATGCTGTCTGCCTCTTGCACTAATGCCAGCACAAGATTTTGCATGGCTGTGCAGTGACCTGGATCACACAAACAGGCCTAAAAAAATGTTAACTCTACAAGTTTATCGTCCTCCCCTGGGACCGCACCACTACTGTTACTCCTCTCTTTCAATTTTCAGGCAGAGGGATTGTCAAAAGGGGATTGTAATCTGGTGCTACTTAGAATTTGTTACTATGACTTCCCCTATATCCTAATTACTGCCCTCGTGAAGTATATACTGGTATATACTTCAGAGAACATAAACATAATATAGTGAAAATGGCTCTTCTGTGCCCAGTTCAATAGAATGAAACCTCGGGGCACTCTGTTTTTTAAAAACAGTTCTTATTGTGTCATCTTTGAACTCTTTTAATGTAAACAGGAAGATATACCATTTCCAGGCTGTTTACACGCAACTGAATATGTTGTGGTTGATGCTAATAAAGCTTGGTATTATCCTGACTTGATCAGATCATCTTTATTCATAGTATATGCAAACGGTTACTTTTTATGCGTTTCTATGTCTTGCAATGAACATGATCTATTTACTTCTTTAATGAAAACTCGTTTACTCAAGTTTTAATTACATGACCATCTGTTAGCTATTTTCTGGTCTCTATCCCATCAATTGTCTTGAATAACACTCGTATCACAGCATCAGAAAGAATTTCATCATAAATAGAATTGTCGGGTTCACTGACAAATTTAATAGGTGTACTCATACAATATTTAAAAGCTGTATGGCAGGGAGAAGGCTTCTCAGTGGAAAACAGATGGTGAACAGGCACTCTGTACTGCTGCACTGTACTAAGGAGACACATTATACTTACAGTAAAGAATGATGTACCACAGAAACGGGCACACATGCCTCGAACAAAGCCTTCATGGGCTTGTATAGTACGAATACACTGTCGTCTGGTCAAGTTCCAAATTTTCACCTGTTGAAAAGAAAAAGTAAATAGCTTGTAAGCCTTCTACAGCCCACCACTGCAGTTCACAATTCAATTACAATAGTTCACACATGTTGTAATGAAATGACACAGCTGGCTTGAACACTGGTCAGACTTTATAATGTTAAAAACGACTTAATCATTCCTTTTTTGGGAAAAAAAAATATAAAAATAAAAACTAGGCTCTCTCCTTCTTACTCCTTCCCACCACATCCTTTCTGCATTTTGCATTTCCCTATTTTTGAACTAGAATTCTTGCTAAATAACAGCAGTAGTTATAAATTCAGGAAACAAGTACCACTCTAAAGACACGAAACAGCCTTTGGAACAAACAGAATGTTTTCAGTCCAGTTGCTGTACTATTTATGCACACATCCACCTCTCAGGTTTCGGTTTCAAAGTATCTGGGCCCATTTAAGAAAAAAAACCCAAAGAAATGGAGGTCAGTTTTTATATTTCTAAGTATTTATAGCACCCAGTGCTATATATCCACTTGCTCTATCAGTAGATAAAAAATCTAGCTAAAATTTCATATAAATTTGTTCCCCTTCTCTCTGAAATGGTAAATCTCTCTTATACTAGTGCATGACATAGGCACTGTCTGTAAAAAGCAGAAAGCAACCAGCTACCCAGAAGATATGTTTAAAATATACAAGTACCATCAAATGAACCATGCAAGTATGAGAGAAGACAGGTTGTTTTTTTTCTACAACTCCAGATCTCCCTTAACTAAAGTGTCCTTGATTGGTTTTATTTCTTGCTGTTTCCAATATGTATGCGAAATAGTCCAATAAAGTTAGCTTTTTTAGGCAATATGATAAATTATTACTCAAAAAAGGTTTTGGTTGTGTGCCCCTTCCCCCTAGCTCATCTGACTTCATGCCATCTTCTTAATGCAGCAATTTAACTTCTTCAAGGGGAGAAGGGGGGGTCATGTGGGCAGCAAAAAGCAGTCACTATGGAATGTATATATTGACATTCACTGTTCCATTCCAAGGAACTGAATGGTGCACTCTCTGCTCACAGATGAACAGCTAAAAGCTTCTTTTTTCATGTGCTGGGAGGTTAAAACCTGCATTTTGAGAAACTGGGAAAGTTGCACCTTCTGAGTGAAGATAAGGTATCAGGCTGAACAAAGATAGAAAAGGTGGGACAAAACCAACGAAACAAAGCACAAATAAGAGAAAGAAAACAGAAAATGAGGAAGAAAGGTACCTTACTGTGGTTTGTAAACTTACCTCTCCATCACAAGCTCCAGACAGAACTGTAGACAAACTTTTTGGATGTTTGGCCATGCAATTAACTCCATCTCTGTGGCCATCAAGTGAGCTAAGAAAGGGTTTTGCAAACACACGTTCTAGCTTTGTTGCATTCAGAGCTCTTACGTACTCTCGTGGAACCTCAAATGGATGCAGTGCAGGGTCATAGTTCCTTGGAACTGCAAGAAGAGGAACGCACATTAGAAACCCACGTCGGAGCAGGCCCAGAGGAGGGACACGAATATGGAGCACCCCTCCTAAGCTGTTCAGCGTGGAGAAGAGAAGGCTCCGAGGAGACCTTATTGTGGCCTTTCAGTACTTAAAAGGAGGCCTACAAGAGCCGGAGAGGGGCTTTTTAGCAGGGCCTGTCACGACTCTCTGATTCCATGTGTAAAATCCACACGCTCTTTGTCAGTTTTAATACAGGACGTGTATAAAGCAAAACGCGACGTACCAGGCACGAAACGGCGGCAAGCGCAAAACCCCGCACGAGTAAGCTACCCCTGCCGCAGCGCACCGGGAGCGGTGGGTACCGCGGGCGCTCGGTGTGCCGGCCCCAACCCCGGCACGCACGGACACCGACACCGGGCACGGCAAAGGGGGCTCTGCTGCTCCGCGGGCCGGCACCGCACCCGAATCACCGCCAGGGGCAGGGGCAGGCACCCGTGGAGAGAAACGCCCGGCGGGAGGAGGCCGGGAGGGCAGCCTAGAGCCCTAGCCCGGCAGGGGCTGCGCTGGCCGCGGCCGGCGAGCGCCCGAGGCCTGCCCTCCTTCCTGCCTTCCCCTCTTTTCCTGCCCTCCTTCTCCCTCTTTTCCTGCCCTCCTTCCTGCCTTCCCCCTTTTCCTGCCCTCCTGCCTGCCTTCCTCCCTCTTTTCCTGCTCTCCTTCCTCCCTCTTTTCCCTCCTTTCCCTCTCTCCCTCCGCCGGCCTCAGCCCTTCCGGGCGGGCCTGGCCGGCCCGATCCCAGCGCAGCTCCGGGCGGTCCCGCTCACCGCGCTGCAGGTCCAGCTTGGTCTCACGGACATAGTCGTCGGGGTTGCGGCTCAGCACCTTCACCCGCATCCCGATCCCGATCGCGGCCCCGCTCCCGGTCCCGCTCCGGCTCCCCCGGGAAGCACGCGCGCACGTGACCGGACGCGCCGCGCGGGCCGGTCTCG
>JAWWMO010000083.1:131377127-131397064 GCA_035047845.1 Dendrocincla fuliginosa | reverse complement strand
TATAATATAAATAATTTAAATAATTATAAATTAATATTTAAATAATTATTAAATAATTAAATAATAATTTAAATATATACTATAATTGTATTATTATATATAATATATTATATATATTATATAATATATATTATATTATATATTTATATTAATTTATTAATTTATTTGGGTTTTTATTAATTTATTGTTTATTTATTTTATTGTTGTACTTCAGTCCTTAAGCTTTGCTGTAGATTCCTATTGACAGTTCAGCTCCTTTCAACAATTTCTTAATCCACAAGGCTGCAAACTGGAACAAGAGAAGAAAGCTCAGTGTGTTTATAAGCTCGAAAACAGATGCCCGTCAGTGTTGCTCTCAATAAAAAAGAGGCTATTTAATCAGTTCTTTTAGAAGTTACTTGTTGAAATCTGGTAGCTATTTCAATCCCATTGATACCGACAGTTTAATAATAAAATTTAAATGTGTATTACTGTAGTTTGCTTAAAAGTGCTCAGAGATTAATTAATAACTAAACAAAGGTAGTTTAGGTACCTTTTTTTCAAAAGAGGTGTTTTGGGGGATTTTTTTCATGATGTAGGTCTGTTTGCACCTTTATCAAATTGTATTTTACATTTTTCAGTTACAATGCCATCAAAGCTTACAAGAAGGAAGGGAAGATGGAAAATCTCAGTGCAACTGAACACCTGGTGTCAGCTGCACAGGCTGGTGAGTTTCAATTCAGAGAAGGTTAATATTCACTTCTAACCTTTACATACCTTACGACATGCCTTTCCCTTTGGCAAATTTGCTGAGGGTGCACTTGATGCTTTCATCTGTGTTACTAATTAAGATACTAAGTAACACTAATCCCAATTAAATTAGTAGAATAAGTGAATTGGTCATTGGTCTTTTAAAATCTTTATATGCAGTCCAGGTTTTCATGGAAACTGAAGATCTGAAATAAAATTACTTCTATCAGCAAGGCTTTTAATAGGTTGTTTCTAATGTATGTTCTTGTACGTGCTTCTGTGTTGCATTTAATGTAGGCAGTTGAGAAGACTTTTTACTGGGATGTTGAAGCATTCATTTAATGTTGAAATACAAGGCATATTGTTTGATGTCAAAAATAGTAATGGACACTTTTGCAACTTTATTTTCAATAACCTATAAAGCTATAACTGAGGTGTCTTATTACATTTGGAGCAATTGCATACACAGAGAATAACTTGGATAATCTATTTTCAACCCCCCTGCAGTGTCCATGGTCACCTTTCATTACATTAAGAAATTACTTACATTTCCTATCCACTACAGATTGTTACTAACTGTGGAAAGGTAAGGCAAAAAAGGGAATGTACTAGGAGTATGTGCCGTGTGTTCTGCAGAAGTACCCCAGCAGGAGTAAGCTGGGCTTGATTGTGAGCTTTGAAGGCAGAGAGGCGGAACAATGGTGGGGATAAACTTTGTCTGTTTTAAGTAATATCTTGTAGGACGAGTAGTTTTGTCATTGTAGAAGCCTGGACTGAACAAATTGGGACAAGCCTTGGAGTTGGCATAACAATCATTCTGACTTCCATCTGTTCTCAGGAGCCATGACTCTCTGCATTACAAACCCAGTATGGGTAACGAAGACGCGACTGGTGCTACAATACAACGCTGGCGTTGATCCATCCAAGAGGCAATACAGAGGAATGGTTGATGCTCTTATAAAGATATACAAGACAGAGGGCATACGTGGCTTGTATAAGGTAATAAAATCTAGGAAAAATTCTGGGATTGGTTGGCACCACTCAGTATCATGGTGAGACTTGTCAATTTTTGTCTACTGGAAAAAAAAAAAGGCAAGTAATTTTTTGTCACAGCTCACTTTTATTCTGTGAGTTATTCCCACTGGAGACCTGCAGCAAAAAGGCTTAATCAGAAGGAAAGCTATTACACTGTTGAAATAGAGGATAGAGGAAATCCTGAATAATACAGTGTAAGCTTTATGACTAAGCCATCTTCTGTGGGGTGCTGGAGAGTAAACTACTTCATAACTTTTTTGAGTTTTCCTATAATTAGAATTTGGATATGCAGGGCAGCAATAGTATAATCTATCTTGCTGCTAGTTGTTTCTTCCATTTCATCCCTTATCTCTGTCTCTCTGACATCTTGTGGAAGATAACATATGACTAAAGTACTGGGTAATTTTTTCTTCTACATTGGATGATTTCACAACTGCTTTTTTGCCCTCTAGTTATTGATGTCTGTAATCTGTCATCTCTAGATGCATAAAGTATGCAGACTTCTAAATACGGTCTGCATATATGTGGGGGTTTTGCTCCCTTTAATTTAGGGAAACAGATGGCAACTGGATTTGGACTTTTTGCCTCCTCCTTCCTTCAAGTCATGACATCAAGATTCATTCATCAGTGCCTGGAAGTTGTGAAGAAACCTATTTTAGTTCAGTCTGGCTCTTTTCCTGCAAGAAATGCTATAGAATCATAGAATGGCTTGGGTTGGAAGGGACCTTAAAGATCATCTAGTTTCAACCCCCTGTGGTGGGCAAGGACACCTTTCACTAGACCAGGTTGCTCAGAGCCTCATGCAACATGGCCTTGAACATCTCCAGGGATGGGGAAAAATACCACTATCTCTTGGGAATTGTCTTGGTCAAAGAACATTAGCTTCTTTTATTTTCAGTGAAAAATGCAATCATCTTTCCGGTGCTGAAAGACTAGTATGCTTCATGGCAACTGATGCCAAATTCTGACACCAGGAAAAAGGCACCTCACTTATTCCTAAATTAAAATCATCAGGATTTCTGATTTACCCGCCTGGATGTCTACTCTGCTCCATGTAGATAAGTTCTAATTTCTTGAATCTGTTAGGGTTTAAAATGTCCTTCCACCCTTCTTTTCAGTTTATTCGTGCATGTAACACGTCTTGCCTTTGGCACTAGACACTTCTTTGTAGTGTTAATCCACAAATGAGGAACTAAACCAGCTACTCCTTTGAAAGAGCAAATTACGTGCTTAAATCTGTAAAGAGGGTGACCCAGATAGGTCCTGAGTGACCTACATAAGTATGCACACTGAGCAACTTTCATTTGATGTCAGGACTCTCTCAATCTTGTCTATTTTGGGGAAAAAGGCACCTCTTTGGGTGACTCTTTGATTGGTACATACTTTAGCCTTGCTCCATTTTCAGTGTTTAGGGGTTTTTACGTTTTTCTCTTTCTTGTTTTATTTGAAAATGGACAGCTGAAGTTTCATTAATTGTCCTGAGTCACAGGAATTGTAGTTCACAAAAATGCCTTCTCTTTCCTCCTAATTAATTCATTTCAGATATCATTCCTTATAGCAAATAAGGGGATCTCAGATAGTACCACCACGAGTTGGAAATAAAATCTGGAAGGAGTTTCTTTCCGATTGAGATTAGTCGTCTAAAGAATGGTATTTCTGTCCAAGTGATTCCGTATCTGGCTCTCTATTGCACAGATGCTGTTACTGGTCTGAACAAATCCTTTCAGTTCTTTGAGAAACAAGGCTAGTAATGTCAGGATACGTCAACCTTTCTAGCAGGAATCAAAGCTGTCTTTATGAGCTCTCCTGGGTATTGGTCGTTCATTGAACTGTATTTCTGAATCTGCGTTTCTCAATAAGTTCTTTTGCTTGAACTCGGCCTGGTCTTGAAAAGGCAGGAGTCATTCCTTCACTGATTATCCCAGTAATCATCCAGTCTGTGATCTTCCACACCCTCCATCCATTAGGCTTTGTCCTTTGGCCTCCATCTCCCACATGACTGGAGGCAAAGCTGCTCTGCTGCACACCAGGATGAATTAAAACAGGCTGGGCTTATGTAATTTGAACACACCTAATGATCTGTTGAAGATCTGAGCTCTAAAAATGACTCTTCCATGAAGCTGAATGTCATGCAACCATCTTCATATCGAGTGTTGTGTTGTTCTTTTCAAGCGCAAGGCAGGAGTAAATTATTGTAAAAAAATTGTAAGATTGTAGGAGTTGACACTTTAAGGAAAACATAAAATACCTCTCATCTCTTGGGAAACTGTTGGGTGTATAGTCTAGAGTTACTGCCTACTAAAGCATCGATCAATAATGCAACTAACATTCTTCCTGGCTTTGGTACTTCTGTATGTGCATTTTAAGTTTTGTTCTCTTTTAGCAATGATGTAGAAGCAGCAATTGGAAATAGAGCAATGCTTAACAGACAACAGTAAAATATACAGGAAGTGCAGGAAATTTAAGGAGATTAAAGTAAAATCCGGAGTCATCAAGACCTAGGATATTAATGCAGTATGCTAGCAACAACAAAAAAATCCTAGCAGTAATGTGTGCTTGTTACCAAATGCCATATATTTTGACACTTCTGTGTTGTCATTTCACCTTTGATAGGCAAGATTCTATGGTCTGAGGGTGAAGTATTTTTCCAGTCCTTTAACATCTAAAGCACTTAGCTCTCTTTGTTTTGCTATGCTTTTACTTGCGCTATTTTTCTTCTTGCAAATATGAAGCTTGTAAGCTCAGTGACCTTTTACATCTTTGTAATTGTACTTAGCAAAATTCATCAAGACTTGGCCATCTTGACTTCAACTTTAGTCACAGGTTCTAAAGAGAGACATAAGAGTAACTTTCACATAATAGATGGTATCATTTTTCACCATGAAGGAATGAAGATCTGTAGGCAGACAATGGCATACTAAAGTGTCTTTCTGCACAAGTTGCCAGAGCAGGGCAGTCTGATACTGCAGGTCTTTTGCATGCTGAGAACCCAAAGGAAGACAACACTAAGCAGATTACAAAGGGAATTTGTTGCATTCTTTTGAAACATATCATATTATCACAGAATATGCCAATTTGGAAGGGACCCACAAGGATCACTGAATCCAACTCCTGGCCCTGCACAGGACCATACCCAAGAATCACATCATGTTCCTGAGAGTATCGTCCAAACATTCCTGGAACTCTTGTCAGGCTTGGTGCTGTGATCTGGGGAGTCTGTTCAGTGCCCAACCAGCCTTTGGGTGAAGAACCATTCATTGGGATGGATGACCTTTGAAACACTAAACAACAGGACATTTTTCTCTTGTCTTGAATTTTCAGCACTTAAAACCCTTTAAGCCAAATTTAAAATACCTTTTTTTTTACCCACTGTCTGCTGTTGAGGATTATATGCTTTCCCATTTAAATTTGTAATTATATGTTTAATTCTGTCTATTTTTCTAATCCCTTGAAAAAGAATTCAAACAAGGCTTCTTTGAGAAACCATTGATCTTATCAAGCCCTCATGGCAAAATTCTTCTAAAGATTGATTTTTAATATTAAAGTAAAAAATATAAAGGAGTACATAAAGTGGAACTATTTTAAAATTGATCTTCACATAACTGAAAAATAAATATAAAATTCTACCAAATTTTGTGGCAAGAAAGAATTTTGTATTAAATTCTTCTAAGAACTAAAAAATAGAATAAGAATATGTTTCAAAAACCCTTAGCCAAGATATTTCAGTATTGTGAAGAAAGAGTTTGGCTTTGAAACTTTTTTCCATAAGAATATGTTGTTATGTATGATCAGTAGAAGTCTGGGTCAGCTCTTTTTTACTTTTTTACTGAGGCACATTGGCTGACAGTTGTCTCACTCCTTTCTTGCATTTTTTAGTATTGGCCCAGCATTAAAAGTCCCTCAGTCTTTGGAAGCTTTCCTCATCAGCACAGGACTTAGAGCATGCCGATACTCATTTATCAAGTATCACTGGTACATACTTTAGGACTCTTGGGAGCAAGTTATCCAAATCTGCTGGCTTAAATTTTAGAGTTTAGCACATCTAAACATTGTTTAACATTTTTCTTTTGTTGGTGGGGAAAGTATTATGTCATTCGCCTATGATATAAATACATCATTCTAATTCTTTCCAAGTAGAGAGCAATTACTTTCACTGTCTTTTAACAGTTTTACTGTCTAATCATGGGCAAATCTTTGTGAAGATTTTCCTTGCTATCACTGTCCACCAATTTCATAATATTCCATGTGCTCTTGACCCGGATAATTTTTTCTTCTATACTTTTTATAACTTTGTTTTTCTCTTCTCCTTCTCTTTTTATATTACTGGTTTATTTTCTTTTCTGATTCAAGTTTTGTGAAAACCATAGTCATCCATTTCCCTCTGTTGAGGCCCTTTGGCTTCAAGCTTCACAAAATCTGATGATTATGCTCACAGTTGACAAAATACAGATATGTGATTTAATTACACTTGTTCTCATTGTTGGGGAAATGGTTTTTTGGGGGACTTTCACAAGCCCTTAATGTGTTTCATCAGTTCATGGTTCCTGATTATGAGTTCATGACCAATATTTTCTACTGTGAGAAGAAATGTATCCTCACTGTTATCAAAGAAATCCTAAAAATTCACTTCTTGAATGGCTGTAATATCAATTTAAGTAATCTGTAGTGTACAGAGAGCTGATCTCTGAAGTGACAGAAGCTATGTGCAATTTTTATGCCTGCTGTAGTTTTAGTTCTTTGGGATTTTTTTCTGCAATTTAGGAGTTTATCATTTTATCCCAACACTACTTCAGTGGACTCCTCCCTCTTTAGGCTTTTAATAGTATACTGATAAGTCTTCATCCAACATCCTGGGCTTCCCATTTAGTCTAACATGGAGTTTTGACCGTGGACACATTTTTTTAATTCCTTTTTCTTGCCTGAATGAATCATAAGAAGTAAGACAAAACTGTTCAGTATCTGTATTTTTTTGAAACTTTGGTTCTTTGAGTCCTTTTACCAACATTTTGATCACTAACTCCATTATAATTGTCCCTTTGTAACAGTTTTCATCAAGTTTTTTCCTCCCTGAACTCAGTTCTGGTCAAAATGATTAATCCCCCATTTATTTGTATTTTTTCAGTGTAAGTGACCAACACTTCAAAAAGAGAATTAGTGCTTTTCAGAACCCATGCAGCTGGCAGCTCATCTTAATGGATGTAGTCCTGCTCCTGAGGGAACTCCTGCCTTTGCTTTCTTGTGGAGACACTTCAGAAAATAACCTGCTTTCCCCCTTCATTTCAACTTTTTGGAAACAAAAGGTCGATGTATGTTTTCATATTACACTTTTACTATCCAGTACTGTGTCTTACAAATGGGGAACATTTCCTAGACTGCTTTGTCACACCTTTGGTCACTTCTGCTGGGCTGCCTTGGGATGTGCTCTGAGCAAGATGAGGAATGCACTCAAACTGATCTGAATCTTAGATTTGCTTCTTTCATGTGGATCACCCAGAAGTCCTTGTATGAGTTAGCTTTCCATCTGTGCCCTTCAGCTTTCCTCTGTGTGTTTATATGTCTGTGTGTGTAAGAAAGACAGTGCTGGAGCGTCTCTCTCTGCTCCCATAGGGACATGGTTGAGGGGTGGACATGACAGTGTTAGGTTTATGGTTGGACTTGGTAATCTTAAAGGTCTTTTCCAACCTAAACGATTCTATGATTCTATATAGACACACATTTTTAATATAGGAATTCATAAATACACATTTATATAGAGACACATACATGCAAACACATACATATCTGTTTCTAGGGCTTGATCAGAATAATTTTTGGTACCTCTACTGCTGATGGCCCTTCTCACTGAGATGCCAGGATCTGTCATTGCCTTACCACTCTCAGGTGGGAACTAAATCCCCTAGTGCCAGTCCCTGGAAAGGGGTAGGCACTGAGCAGCACATTTGCAAGACTGCAGCTTGATTTATGTTCTGGCAATCCTTATCCGCGTTACCAGCTTGTGCTTTATGAGGTGGAGTCCCCGAGCCACTTGTTTTATCTGAGTGACTCAGTAGGTGCCTTTAGCCTGTATGTTATTTGGAGAAAAGTAGCGTCTTGACATGTTTGTGTGATGGCTGCCATTAGGAATACCAACTCAGAATCAGCTCTAAGTCATCCTGCATAGCAACAGGTGTGCAGGCACAGTCTATTAATTAAGGGAGAACATATATATGTGTATATGCTGTGCTCTGTCAAGTTGTATTGTTTTTGTGCATTATCCTTTAACCTTGTTTCATTCCTTTTTTAGGGATTTGTGCCTGGTCTGTTTGGAACTTCACATGGTGCGCTTCAATTTATGGCATATGAGGATTTGAAAGAGAGATACAACAAGTATAGAAACAGAGTATCAGATACAAAATTGGTATGCTGCTTGAGCATAAAAATGTGTTGTGGCATGTGAATAGATAGAAATTTATTCCATTTGTTAGGTTATGGAGCAGCCAAACGTGCAAATACATTATCTGGAATGTAGAATATATAGAAGGAAATAATACTTTTTAACTTTTTAGGAACAAGCAACTAGTTAGCGCTATTTTTGCAAACCAACTTCTTATTTTGACAAATGTTTTGAGAATTTTAGAGGGAGGAATGTGGTTTTGTCTTATTTTGTGGAACCACAGGTGGTGGTATTAAACCCTGGCAAACCAGTCAAGTACAAGTTGGGCAAACGGAGTTACTTTTGGAAG
This sequence comes from Dendrocincla fuliginosa, assembly GCA_035047845.1. Taxonomy (NCBI): domain Eukaryota; kingdom Metazoa; phylum Chordata; class Aves; order Passeriformes; family Dendrocolaptidae; genus Dendrocincla; species Dendrocincla fuliginosa. The sequence goes on along the minus strand of JAWWMO010000083.1, from coordinate 131,388,578 downwards.
AAGTATTTTATTTGATAGGAATGAGAAGGCACAGCACATTTTACAATTAATTCCTTGTAGCACTGTATATAGTAAACATTGCCATTTATTTAAATTTTTGTATTATAAGGGGAAAAATCTAGAGTGTTGTTTAGTTCAACATTTAAAAATCAGATAAGATTTGGGGAAGTTGGCTAATTTAAACCATACTTAAGTAAATCCTGGTAATTTTTGTTGCTTCTAGAACACTTTGGAATACATCATGATGGCAGCTACATCCAAAATATTTGCTGTGTCAGCAACATACCCCTATCAAGTTGTGCGAGCTCGTCTTCAAGATCAGCATAACACATATTCTGGTGTGTTTGATGTGATCCGCAGGACATGGAGGTAGGCATGCAAGAGTAACAGTTGTATCATGGAAAGTGAGTCTTACAGAATCAGAACTATCTTTACTGGATTCTGTGCTGACCTGCAGAACCAGGGTGGTTCAGAGCACACAAAATGTAATCTGTACAAAGTTATTTTGTGCAAGATGCCACTCATAGCTATAAGCTGAAGCCAAAGGAGGAGATAGGAAATGGTCAATGCCAGCCTGCAGGTTTCTGTTGTTTATCTTTTCTTGCATTGTGCTGATGGGAGTTGTGGCTATTCCAAACTCCTGGCAAGGTGAAGTGAGCTAGGCAGAGCTGTTTATACTGATGTCCCTGGGTTACCCTGGGGCCTGACTGCGTTTGTAGTTTGTCCCAGCTTCCTGTAGAACCTTTAGAGAACTGTGACCTCATACCTATTCATATCTTCTCACAAACCTTCTTCCGTCAGCTCCACAGTGCATGTGAGAGTTTTCACAGTCTCTGTAGTTATCAAGGTTGGCCACCTCTGCAGTGTGCAGCCACTATTCATCTTGCTTTAGAGAATGCTTCTGGGCTGCATGTTGCAGGAGAGGTGTGAGTGGAGCCCTGGGGTATGAGGAGGTTCCAGCTAGACAAGTGACTGAGGCTGTGTTGTTCAGGAGCACCCCTGGCTCAGCACGGCCATTTCGATTGAAGGCAGTTCAGAGCAAAGATAGCTCTGATGTCTCAGCATTGTGCCCTTCAGTCCTGCAGTCTATAGGAGGACTTGTTAGTTCTGATAAAGTGCTACACAGCCATTCTGGGGCCACTGCTGTACTCATGATGAAACAAATGCAACCTATAGCCCTCCAGAGGGTAGTGTAAACCACACCCAAATACTTTCCAGGATCCGTGTTAACTGTGCTCATCATTTCAGCTGTCCTAGGCCTCTGTGAAGCCTGAAAATAGGGAGCTGAGGTTAAATGTCTGAAACATTTTAAGAGCCCTAACATGAACACTGATTCAAATTGGGACAAGTTAGATTCTCATTTATTGGCCAGTAGAATGAAAATTCTGGAGGAGGTGCTTAAATTCTCAAAAAATAAATGCTGACTTTTCTTAGTTATGTTAACTTTAAGCTCACTTGCTGTTACATGACCCAAAACCACCAAGCGTTTCAGCCCAGCTGGCTTCAGTGAGATTAAACATGTAAGTGCTTTTAGGAACAGGTGGCAGAAATTTTAACTTATTTTGACCATTCTTTTTTCATGAAAAAAGATAGTAAATTGCCTTCTACTTAGGCAATACAAAAAAAAGAAAAACACGCCCACAAAAAATCACACAAATCCTAGGCTAGATAACTAATCTACACAATACTGTTATATGTTCAGAAGAAAAGAATGATGGGTTAATATTTGATACGCGTTAAACATTGTCTGAAATTGTTATTTCTAACCTGAAGTACCTCACTCAAAGGGAGCGTGAGAAGAAAAATGCCTGGCTTTGTTTTGTGTCTGATTTCTCTTAAAAGAAATTAATTAAAACCAAATGTTTTTCTTTGTCTTTAAAGGAAAGAAGGAATTCATGGATTTTACAAAGGAATTATTCCCAATGTGATCAGAGTGACGCCTGCCTGCTGCATTACATTTGTTGTTTATGAAAATGTGTCTGGCTTTTTACTTGGTTTTAGAAAAGAAAATAATTAAAGGTACGAACTTATGTTCTTAAGGAATCTATCCTTTATTTTTTGTACTTATGATCTGGGAGAAATTTAATTCAGCAGTCTTTTTTGACACTGTGAATTGATCTGGAATTTTGAGGAAAGAACATAGAGACAGTAAAACCCTTTCAACATCTTCCTGTTGAACGTTCTTGCGTTGCTGCCTTCCGCTCTGAATCAGCTGTATCTGCTTGAAACAGATGTCTGCAACTGTGAAATAAGAGCACTGTGACTGGGTGAGGGCAGCTATGCAGCAATCCAGTTCATCCTGGCCTGCCTGGAATAACCGACTAAGCTGTTTCAAGAAGTCTTGAGATCACAGTTGGTCAGATTCTTCTCCTGCATAAGTGGAAAACTTCCTATAAAAGCAACTCTGAGGCCTGCCAAAACTTTTTAAAATCTCTAATGAAGAAACATGCGATGTCTTCTGAATCCGCCTCTGTGTTATTTGTCAGATTTTAGGATATGGAATGCTCCAGATTCCATTGCGCGTCCAACACAAAAATTCTGCCTCAGTGGGGTGCAGTTTGGAAACTCATACTGTTTTTTAAAGCAGCTATCCATTCTTGGGTTTGAATAATTGCCAATCTGATGCAACCCAGTTCTTGTCTCATACCAGGACAGACTTGCATTGTGGTTTTTGACTTGGTTTTAGCACCAGACCAAAGTGTATGTTGGGTGCATTGCTGACCACTTAATTCATTTTCTCTCTTCCCTTCTCTCTCCATCTCTCTCTCTCTATGCTAGTCTGTCTCCTTTATTGATATATCTGACCAAATATTACTAAGCAAATGCATATTTGAAAGTGGGATTATGTTTTAAAAATGAGAATTTTTTTCTAGTAGTCCCATGGTGATGCAGTTTTCAAACCACTGTAATAACAAATATGACTGCTTATTTTCAGTGATATTCTCTGGGAATAAAAAAGGAAGTCTGTAAGTAGTCTAAAAAAAATCTTGTGCACAGGACTTTCTTTTAAAAAAACAGAATGATCCATTAGTGTCTTCTATTATGGTTTAAGGACTGTTAAGAATATATTGGTCACTAACTTAGTGATAAATTATAGTACATCACAGTAAATTTGTGTAATAGTGATGGTTGTTTGCATGCCAGTAATTGCTGTCAAGGGTATGTACTTTCTGAAGGTCTGGGTTTGGTAGTTTGGGTTGTTTTTTAGTTCTTTAAGAAAATACATTACTGACCATATTATCTGCCTTTTGCTGTTAGTAAGAAGATATTAAGAAGTATCTAGAAAGCATCACTTAACTAGGAAATAAGTTAGCAAAGGTTATTCAGCAGGTAGGGGGAAATTAATCAGTCACATAAGGAATAATCCTGAATAATCACTTACAGACATTTCCTGTTTACAAGACTAACCTAATGCAGAACGAAGGGGTTTTAATAAAAATTTAACAGATTAAGGAATCAGTTTCACTTTTAATTTTAAATCTGGAAAACTACAGAGACTGCTCAGTATTCTGAATCTAAATTCAGCAATTCACTTGCTTGTTTGTTGATATTAGTGCCACATAACACATTTTGTGTATAACTACCACTTTCTCTTCCACAATGCCGTCCCCTCTACTGATACAGTTGATAATCTCATCTGAAATCATAATAATCTCAGCTGGGGCCACTGTGGCTGGCTTTGGGTTTTAGTACAGAAGATTCCATGTGTATTTAGCTGAAGATAAATTTACTGAGGTTTACCATCCAAATTACTGTGTAGATCCATAACAGCTACTAACTTTTGCCTTTGGAGGGTGTTTACTTGGGTTTGTATGTTTTCTGGTACACAGAATGAATTTAATGGAATGCTGAATTAATTCTGCCAGCGGGGGTCCAAAAAATATTGTAAAGACATCTGAAAAAATCTTAAAAAAAGGAATAAAACCTATACATGTAGTACCCTGGATTAACGTGCTCTAGGCCCAGAACAGCTTACTTATGCTTCAGGCAAATGCAAAGACAGGCTTGCAAGCATGTGCACAATCAGTTACTGTGTGTTAACTGAATTTCTGTAAATTCACACCATACCTCAGCTCATAGTAACTTGTTTGTGTTCAGGTACCTTAAAACCCATCGTCCAATCCAAAGTAAACAGTACAGTTCTTCAGAGACAGAATACCAGCTGTGTAACTTGCTGGCTTGCAAAATCTCTCACACATAAGCTTGCAGTTGGGAAACCCCAATGCTCCCCTTGCTGCAGGTGTGCTCCTTTGGCATCCCCAACAAAAGCTGCAGGCAAGAGCTAACATTCTCAGAGATGCCTGGGGGAAATCTTACAGCTTGTTCAGAAAAGAAGCTTAGATTTAATCCTAAATAGCTGAAATAAATTATTTCAGAATTAATGGTTTTTCCTTTTAATTTCTGGGAAGAGTGTAGCCTTCTGCATGTTGTACATGCTTTTCTTGGGTTTTTATTTCATTAATGTAAAATTAATTTTATAATACAAACGTGACTTGTTTCTCTTTATAATGTGTACAATTTTTAAAAATATTTATCAGTTGTAGCATTTGGAAGAAAACACTTAAAACACTGCAGCTAATGCTCTGCTGACATGATAGGTGTTGTCACTCACTTGTCAGATAGCTGTGACATCATTGTTTCACTTTACTAGTACACTTTTTGAAAGCCAAGACATTTCAACCTGTGTTACATCTGTATCTTCCTAACTATTTCATATATCTGCATACTGAATTGATTCTATATATCTGGAAGGCTAAATCCAGGAGAATTATTCTATTGGAGCAATGAAATTAAGTTTTCTAACTTATTCTAAACTTTATTCTAAAATTATTTACTGTCTGCATCCTAATAGTGGAGACCAATCAAAAATGTTTATACTGAAATCCAATCTATCAAGAAGCAATAGACGGAAGGAGAGCTTAGATAGTCTATTTTTACTTATTTAGAACGAGGTATTTAACACCACGTCATTTAGGTCACAATTAAGTCACCAGGAGCTTGTTGAGAGACAAGACTAACAGCAGATCATGTTACTCTGCAGTGAGGTTTACAGGAATACATGTTACATATGTTTTCTGAAGGCTAAAGCCAAGACTTGAATTTACTTTCTTAGAACTTTCTCTCTAAAGTCTTCTAAAGAAATTATGTATCATAACAGCATGATTAATAAAATAGCCTGGATTTTTTTTTTTTTTTGTAAAAGGTCTTATTTATTTGATACAAAAAGTTACAGTTAATTCTCGAAACAGTGGTAGTATTACAACAAACAAGGAATTTAAAAAGTTAATTAACTTGGGTTTGATATTTATATTCTAAAATGATTATAATAAAAAGCCTCTGCAATGTGCAAAACAAGGCTAGACAAAGACTACAGATGCAAGGCTTTGGTGCCTTTCAGTCCAGTACTTGCATCCAACTCTATTGAAGTAAATTCTGGAAAAAATAATACAAATTTTTTTTTATTATTAAGAAGAGCTGTTACAAAAAAGGAGGGGAGTTATTTTGGCAATTCTTCAATGATGATTCGGGAGACTGAATTCCATCCAGTAGAAGCATCTCCCCGTGGATAATCAGAGCACGTCCCAACCCAGATGGCAATGTCCACCAAGCCAGCATTGATCCCTTCACACAGACCTTCCACTGGTTAAAGACAAAAATCAGGTTACCTCATCAGACACAATCCTTTTGCATTTCACAACTGAGGGTGAACACGAGTACTTAAGAACAGCAGTTCATTTCAAGCTCATGCTGTTTAGTTAAACCTGAACCATTCGGTAGGGATGTGGCAAGATCAGTTACAGTCATGCACTGCCTGATTCATGCTGCAGCTTGACTCTTGTCGCAGTACCTGAAGCAGATCACAATCCACAAGATAGCTAAATGGGAGGTATACCTCCAGCTTTAAACATCCAAATTTGCAAATTGGGGGCTGGGATATGGCTTCATACTGATGCCCTTCCAGCCATCTTTTTAGCAGTGATGGGAAGGCAAGATGGGGACACAGTTGTACCTGGCTTCCACAGCTAAGCCCTGTAAGGGTGATTGCCACCCTCTAAGCTTCGCCACTCCTAATTCACTGCTTCTGTGTGAAGTTCCACTCCTGTTCCCCCCTTTTTTTGACCCGCTGACACCACTAGTTGGAGGTGGCTTAATGAAGGCAGGTAGGTCCTACCCATTGATGAAAGAGCCCTATGATAGCCCTAGGCATTAGATTTCATGCAGTAATGCAGTACAGGGAGAGAGGTGGAGAAAGGGCACAGACTTGTTTGGTCCCTTCTAGTGCTACATCCTTTTATGTTAAATGACTTCACTAATTTGCCTTTTACTTAGCAATTGAATAGTTGTCCACAGATACGTTGCTTTAGAGGTATTTTGTGCCTCACCTGAAATTAGGGTAGAAATTCCAAGAGGAATAAGTCTCACTTTATGCACAGATAATGTGCAAATATCAGTATTTTAAGCCAGGATGACACTGTCTACTTGGCAGTAAGGCAGTTTATCCACATCTCTGTATTCATGTTGTGGCAGAGATCAGCAGAACTGTCTGGATAAAAATCTCTTCCATTTCTAAATCACGGGATATGAGTACATCAAAGTACCGCTTAAATAATTGTAATGCTGTTACTATTGGTAATCAACTCTGAGGCAGCAGAGTAAGAGTACCAAGTGTTAGCTGGCTGCTCTTCTGCATCTTCTTTCAGTCCTCTGACTTACTAAGGCAGAAGCACTCTGGTACCTGCTACTGCCTTCTACTCCATCTCTGCCAACACTGTCTCTGCATACGTACCTGAGGAAGTTCGGTGTATATTAATAGTAGAATTCAGCTCCGGGCTTCCTTGATCCAGGTATATTATGGCTTCAATTGGAAGTGGCCCAGCACACTCTGCACCATTAAAAGTAAAGTACCAGCGCTGACAACAGGCGTTTTTGCATTTTAGCCGAAGTGACCCACTGAAGAGCACGCGGAGAGCACTGTTGGAGCGCATCTTTGTAAAGGTACATTCCTAAGAGGAGATAAAAATGCTTTGGTAGCAACCTCTGGATTTGAGTCTATTTTCTATATGCTTATGCTTAGGAAATATATTTATAAATATATTTATTTCTAAATATTTTCGCTATTCTCTTTAGTCCCCTCTGGGAAAAAAAAAATAGAGAAAAAATAGAGCCTGGCAAATGCCATACAGTGCTAAGATGCAAATCAGAAACAGCATCTCCTAGATGGTAATGGAGAAGCAGATTATGGAAATTCTTAACTTTATTTAGATAACATCTGCAGTTAAGTTGGTAGCCTAGCTACCTTCTGGGGTTTATGTCAAGGGGTTGAGCTGTCTGAAAGCTCCAGTCAAGTCACAGAATCACTAGGGTTGGAAGGGACCTCTGAAGATTACCTAGTCCAACCCACAAGTTCTTGCATGAGAGGACAGAACAATTTCTGTCTCTGCTAACAGAAATCCTGGACTTAACAATTATCACAAGATTTCTGAGAGGCTTAAACCCTGGTAAAGACTCTACAACAGAAAAAGAAACATTTTCAGGTTTTTAAGTGATTGTTATCCAGTCTTCAAAATGCTGGATATCATGTTGGAAAAAAAAAAAAAAAAAAAGCTGGGGACAGTTCTGCAAGTACAAGGCAGTGAGAAGAGCCTACTAAAAAAGTTGATTCTCCCTCTAGCCACAGCAGCAGCAATTAAAATACTCCAACCTCTCTGGCCTTTGCTTCAACTAGGATTTTTTTCTAGGCTTGAACCAATGTTTTTGAAAGTTTTACACCCAGGGCTTCAGTGGAGAACAGACTGTTTGGGTCAGTCTGGGTGACACTGGCAATTCTGCTCCTGAACACTGCTGATCCTTTGCAGTAGCATGCTCTAACTGAGTTTCAGTGAACAACCCTTTTGAAGCAGGAGTTGTAACAACAGGTACAATTACCAGATTAAATATGTCCATCCTTCTTTAGAATTGAAATGGTAAAAACCTTGCCCTGTTTTAGGCAGGCTGGAGGTACTTTTTTGGTGGTGTGACTTTCAGCCTTGGAGTTACACATCTGGTCTTCTAAATGTACTCCTACACCAGCAACATCATTCTTTTGAAATCCTGCAGAAATGAAATGGGCATGTGGCTGAAACACAGCTGAGAGGAAGCTGAAGTAGCTAAACCTTTGAGAAGTTCGCCCTTACGTGCAGGAAAAGGTTCCAACAGGACATCTGTATGGCTGGTGCTGCCCAGCTCACGGAGGCAGACCTAGAGGCTGCTGTGGTCAATGAAGTGCAGCATCCCGGGCAAAGCCAACTTACCGCGATCTTCCCAAGGTCAATGCCGTAGTTAAGTGCACTCCACGAACACTGCTTGAAGTTGGGTGTCCAGGACTCCTCGATGCTCTCACGCATGCACTCGCCCTTCTCCCCTTTCAGCCCATCCCGTCCTGGGATTCCAGGTGTCCCAGGGATCCCATTGGCTCCTGGGTTTCCATCCCGTCCAGGAACACCACTGGGGCCTTGCAAGCACATGCCATTATACTGAAACACAGAACAGATCTTGCTGCTTCCATCCCTTGATTCCGAAGGATGACCAAAATCACAAATGAACAATAACAAAACACAAAACCCCTGCTGTGCCACAAGTTAATGGGTTACTTCTGCATCACTGAGAAAATGGTTCCATAGAAGAAAAAACAGAAAAATAAATTTTCAAGGATAAGCAGTGCCAGCAGAATTTGCTGTAAATTAAAATGCTGGGTTTTTTATGAAAAGTTACATGCATCCTGGAATTAAAAATTTACCTAGTCCAAGAATTAAAGCCTGTTGGAAAACATCAGATCAGTCAAAACATTTCAATACAGAAACAGAAAAAGAAGTCATACATTAATAGTTACTTTCTCCTAACCCACCATTGCTTGTATCACTGTTTCTGCTAGTAAGTTTTCATTATTATTTTTCCATTTCTTTTTTTTTTTGAAAGTAGACAATTTTTGTCGTTTCATAGAGAGCAGAGGTTAACACTGATTTTCCTCTCTTACTGCTCCTCTGCCAGAGAATCATATTGTGATGGTCAAGCCCTACAAGTCAGGCTCCAGAACACACCCACATCAATGTGGGAAGCTACATCTTGGAATAACCCTGAGCTGAGTATTCCCCCGTTACAGTGGGAAGGGACACATGGGAGGATGGCAAGGTCAAGTGTTGCTCTCCCAAACTGCATGTTAATACATGTTGCTTTCATACTTTATGAAATTTGGGGTTGCCCTCCTTGGAGAATAGGCTTGTGCAGCCCAGAGCACCTTCTCCCAGCAGGCTGAGTGCTGGGATGCAGGAGGAGCACTGGTATCAGCAGGCACAGAAATACTGAACAAGAACCTGCAGGGGCTGGTGAAGGCTTTTACTTCAAATGCTCTTTCACATCTGGTGCTTGTCTGCTTCCTCCAGTCTTCATCCCAGATCCTCACAGATAACCATATTCTACTCATCCACTTTCTCACACTTACTCGTCTTCATCTGCTTTATACCACCTAATCCCCACCTGTTTCAAAAAGAAACAGTGCTGCAACTATTCACACTCCTACCAGCCTCTGTCCACTCTCCTTTGTCAGACTGGTGAACCTCCTTCTTCTGAGGTTGTGCCTTTGCACAGGCCTTGGTGCAAAAACCAGTATAGCCATCACAGGCTCAGCTGGAGCCACAAAAATAAATCTGACTATATGGAGAGGTCCAGTAAGAACTAAGAGGAGAGTTGGACTAATGGTTGTTGCCTTTCCCTTACTACCTTCATCAAAGAAAACACTGCTGGCTAATGGCAATGGAAATGGAATATTTTAATCAAGAAGGTCATGTTTTAGAAAAGTTAGCTGAAGAGAAGATTGGTTGGTAAAATACACAGTGACCCAGGGACCGTTAGAATGATGCAAGGACATTTCTATCTCATGCAGGTTATCTGCTTTTGCTGCTGCTTTCCCATTGGACTCTATTTGTAACAGTGACTGGCTCTGGCTTTTGCATGTGGTTACTCACCACAGAAATGCTGGATTTGGAAATGGGCAAGAGCTGGGGGCCCTCCCATCCCCAGGGACACCACGAGGGGCTGGGCTGCCCTAACAGAGGGGCTGCCACCACAGCCACCCAGAGCTGCACAGCAGCCTTCCAGGAAGAGCAGCTCAGCCACTGTACACACTAAAAATTGATGTGAGCACAAGAATTACCCAGGCTTTGGGCTTCATTCCAACTCAAGTCATCTGTCTTGCCAAATCAAGGCCTTTTCATGCTTTCTTAAGCTGGAAATGCTTAAAAATTTTAAAATGTCCGCTGAAGACAGGATTGTCTCTTGGGCATACCTTCACTCTGTCCTGGCATGGCTTTAGCTGAAGCAGTCTGTACAACCTGAGTTGGGTGCCACTGATTTACCCACTCTTTGCTGCTCCTTCTGTCGCACCCAAAAACATGGAGCAAGGCCAGAGAAATGAGAGAGACTAAAATACTGCTCCAGCAGAAAATGTAAGGTCCTCCATGTGTACAGACTCCTTATTCTCAATGCAGTTCAACCTCAATAATAAAAGTGAAAAGGCAATGAAGTGGGGTGTGAAAGCAAAGGAGTTTTGCTACCAGTGGTGCTTCCAGCACATTACTTTAAGGGATCACTTTGGAGATCATGGAAAAAATGGCCGTGCCACTGATTTTCTATAGGAGGTGAACAGCAGTCCAGAAGTTCACAGAAATACCTTCTGCTTTCTGCATTCCAAGGACTGGAAAATCTCCCTTTCAACTATCCCTGAGATGGGATAGTCCCAATGCATTCAGGTTTCTAGTTGTAATGGAATTGCAAACAGTGGTATGCAGTCTCGTCCGCCAACGGGAATAACACATTCACGCGACTCGGAAAAGTGGTTTTGGGAAGCACAGAGATGCAATTTTCAGGGTGTTTGCTGAAGAGCAAACCTTTTCTTTCTATCTTCTTGTGTACTTCTCTCATCATTATTCATACACCAGCTCCTCAGGAACTAAACAACATATACTGCTTCTGTTGAAAGGGCTGTAAGGTTTCGGCGGTGCCCCTGCAGATGCAGAGGGCAGGATACAGGATGTGGTGCCGGCTCCAGCCGCAGCCCCCGACCCCAGGCCGGGGGTGGAAACACGAACACAAGCACCCGGCCGATGAAAGCCCGCGGCTTCTGCCAAAGCAAAGCCCTTCTCAGCACTTTCCTGATTCAGCACAACCAAGCCGTAATTAACAGAACCAAGACAGAAGTCCAGCGGCGCGGGGCCGGCGCTGCCCAGCCCGGAGGGCGGCGAGGTTTTTCGAAATCCTCTCATTTTTCGCTTTTTTCACAACATTGCAACAAAAGAGCCCGCGCCGCTGCTCCGGCCGCCCCCCGCCCGCATGGCGCCCCCAACCCCTCCGCCCGCCCCGCTCCCAGCCCCCGATCCCAGACATCGGTTCCCAACCCCGGCCCCGCTCCCGGTCCCC
>JAWWMO010000083.1:131353474-131372710 GCA_035047845.1 Dendrocincla fuliginosa | reverse complement strand
TGTATTTATTGTAATATCTTTCATTAAATTGTAACTCTGACTTATAATCTCTCTTGTGGTGGGTCCATTTCTCCTGCAGGTTTACCCTTAAACCAGCACAATTACTCATATTAATTTTTTCTATCAAGATAAATCTTTAACATTGTCTCCAACAAGTCAAGATGAGGACATAGGTCAGGTATCAGGGAGTTTAACTTATGGAAACAGTTCCTTCCATTGCCTGCTGGGGTTCCAGGCAGATCTGTTTTATTCTGTCCAACTCATCAGTTGTCTTATAGTTGCATTTCCTTAAAGCTGCATTTTTACAATAGCAATGGAAGCACTGAATATCTGAAACTAAACACCACTCACAAACAGTCAGACAGAGATAAATTTTAATAAAACTGTCTGGGCGAACTGTCTGCTTCACGGATAAAGGATAGCTCAGCACACCCAGACATTTCCATAGTGTAAACTTTATAATGAAAAGCCTGTACTGCTTTCAGTGATGGCTGGTTGCAAATTTCAGACTCTGAAGGGGTCTGGTCTGTACCTCTGCAAATCTGCTTCCAAGTGCAGCTGGCACAATCCTGGCTGGAGTCATGGAAATGTTTGGGTCAGAAGGGGCATCTGGAGCACATCTGGTTGAAGCAGGTCAAGTTAGATTGGGTTATTCAAGGACTTGTGCATGTGGTAGAATGGGGAAATTAATTCAGTCCAGATTTAAGTTAAATTCACTGGGCCTCCAGTGAATCATCATGTGCAAGGAGAGCTAAGGCTCAGGAGGAACATTTGCTCATTAGAGTGACTGTGAATGAGTCAGTGGTAGAAAAATCACATGGATGCTTCATGAATCCTCAGTGAATAGAATGGCCTTTTACAGAACTGAAAAGCTAACTTTCCTTAAATCCTGTGCTAATAAATGCTTATTAGGATGTGAAATACAGTGTTCCATTCAGGCAGGAAGACTTCTTCAAATGAAGGGAACAATCTCTGGTTTTTTACACCATTCATCAAGTGCGCTACCACAGGTCTGTCCTTCTGGTTTTGGAATTAGCGATAATCATAAAATTAAACGAATAGGCTTGAACTTTGAAGTATTTTATATTTTATTTTATTTATGTCCAACAAGCCCTTTGAAAAGGAGCTTCTCAGGATAAGCAAGGCAGCTATGAGCAGGGCTGAGGCAGGGCTGTGTAGCCCTTCGACGTGGCTCACGGTAACCAGAGCTCTATAGCCACCATAAGGGGCACACACAAAATGCACAGAAGCCTATGGATACAAGAATATTTGGTCAAAGCAGCAAATTAATCAGCCCAGGACACTCAACACTTGCACAAAACTTCCTGTCTCAGAAGAGAGAGGGGGGCAGACCCTCAATAACGATGGGAACATGTGTGGTTGCTGCAGCTCTGCCTCTTAGATATAGCGGTGGAGCTTGAAGCCTGTGGCATTCCTGACATCCAGCTTCTCACACCCACACTGACCTCAGCGAAGAAGTGCCACGGCTTGTGGCAAGCAGGACTGTGGAGCTTCTGGGCAGCACCTCCCACCTCTGCTCATTGATGACCCACTGTCACCAAAAGGGCATTGGATAGACAGGGACTGCCAGGTCAGGAGAGAGGTTCACCACGAGCAGTTCAGTGGGGGCATCCTTTAGCCCTGAGGATACATCAGCAGATAAACTCTTGCAATAAACTTTTTTATGTGCTAAAATAGGTATCTCCCCTCTCCAGCTCCTGTTTGTGCTAAGAAACTAGGTGTGATCCATCTAGTGAAGGTAGATCTTTGTGGGCTTAAAGATCTCATTGGCCATTACTTTATTTTGATGAGTAAGACCTGAAATAAAGAAAACTTTTATTTTAGATTTTGTTTCAGTGAAAAAAGTTGAAATACAGGGAATAAGCATTAATGAAGAGCTTGGATGTAAGTGTCCTGCCATGTTTTCAATCTTTTAATTATACTCTGCATCTCAAGTGCTTTTAAATAGGAAGTAAAATCCAGCTACTAAACAGAAACAAATTTCTTAGATGTACATCAGAAGTATACTCTGAGCGTCACTTCTAGATATAGAAAGCAGACGGCTCATAACATGTGATATTGGCTGCCTTAATTAAACTCTAGTCCATGAAAAATACAAGTACGAAAAGCGATGAGTGAAAGAGTAAGTGCAAAAAAAAGGTATTGCACAGGAAATAACATTTATTCCCACAAGACTCTCAAATACCTTTGATGTCAGCCATCTCAATTAGTGCAAATACCACTGGTTAATACTGGCAGTGAACTGTACCAGTGAAGGCAGGCAGAGAGAGGCGAGATGCCTTCAAAGACTGATCCCACAAGTGGCCAGTGTGAAAGGAGGGATGTGGGATTTCTCCTTCTGAAACAGCACATTGAGACTGGGTGGTCAGACTTCACAGGGAAACAGGATTCCTCATCCTATTCAGTTACTGCATTTTTCAGTGCTTTACAAAATGCTAAACTTATTTTTATTAAAGAAGCCCAACTGCTTGTATTTATTTTTTTTTCTGTTTTGTTCTGAATTTCAACTGGATTTGGCTGTCTTTAAAGCAAACATATTCTGTATCCTGTAAGGGGAAAGGGGCTACAGTTCCCTGTAAATCTGTTGAACAGTTGGCAAAGAGTCAAGAGGGCTGAGTTGAACTTGATGATCCTTGTTGGTCCCTTCCAACTCAGCATATTCTGTGCTAACAGTACCTTTTAAATGTTACAAACATTATTTTGTTTATACTTGCCATGTTCTGGGTCAGATTTGCAAACTGGACATTTTTTTTTTTTCAAATAGATTTATACTCCAGGTAAACTTTATCCCAACTTTCACTAAAAGCATTTAGCAAAATAGGACAGTAAAATACGGTAAAATCCACATGTACCATAAAACTACCATATTGGCAATTTTAGGTGCTGTTTATATCACAAATCAAATATGATTTGGTATATTAAATTCATCTTGACCTTTGAAAGATTTTATATGCAACCTGAAAACTCAGTGCAATGGATGGTTTGAAATGATTTATGACAGCTCCATTCAGAGAAAGACGACCATTTGGCGCACACAGTTCCAGGTTTGGAGAAGTTGTCAGTATCCTTTATTCCAGCTCCCTGCTAACAATGGTAGAAAAAAACACTAAAATGGCTGTATCCATGTAAATAGTTGGATTTATGGTGCATCTTCCAGAAGACTGCCAGCCTCGATTCAATGACTTCAGTTGATGGAGATGTCCCAGGGACAAGTTATTCTCACAGGTTGAGAAAAGCCCTTTTAACATGAATGGTCTCTTTTCACTTTTAACTTCGCAGTCAGGTAACAAGAGGAAAGCAAATAACCCAAACATCTTTTGTTAAGAGAATCTGCTTATGAGTTTCCCCACTGCCCATCACTGTAAGGCAGTCAGTCTTCCAGGCACTGACTCATCTCTGAGCCCCTTTTCTTTCAGGTTCTTTCCCCCCACCATTTCTGTGAGCATTCAAATTGCTGTTAAACTTTCCATTTACTGCTTGGGTACTTCACAGTTAAAGCACCCAGAGATCACCCAGAGTCTCTTTAGCTATAAGGCTCACCCTGGGAATTCAGAGTCCCTTCCTTCTGGTACAGCAGCACTAGAACACACAAAGTCTAAAACCACCATTACTGAGTTTCGCTGACAGTGAATGCTTCATATTTCAAACTTCTTTGAAAATGTATCTGTTTTTAAGCCCACAGTATTGCTGAAACTTCAAAATTACTTCACTTTTATCTTTTTTTAGAGCAGTTACCACAAAGGCATTTTTTTCTGACCTACCTGAAAAAGGGGAATAACTTTAAAAAAATTAAAAATCATATTTAAAGGAGGTGGCAGCATGAGTACAGTATGGAAATACATATTCTGTGTAATCTGAGGGAAGTCTCTAGAGGTCATGAAAGAAATAATGCTCTAAACATTAGGATGAAAGAACTACTTCAAGTTTCTCACTCCTTCATAACTGTGTGTTAATGTGAACAATTCCCAACATTGTTCTGTCTCAGCTTTTCACTTTCACAGGAGGAATAAAAACATTGCAATATTTATTAACTCACACAGCTCTACTAAGAAATACATTAGTGTTTTAGGTGCAAAAATACTACAGTACTAGAGCAACAAACATGCTACATCTAGTTCCTACAAAATATCGACTCAGAAGCTCTTACTATACAACAGTATTTTATTGCTAACAAATACAGTAATAACAAAACTACTGAACATGTGTATAAAGTTACCTGGTTACAAACAGAACTAGAAAAATGAAGGGTATTTAGTGGGCATTTTCACAGGAGATATTTCATATCTTTCTCATTGCTCTCAGCAGCAAGAATTCTGTGGATTTTCAAGGGGGAAATTCTAAAAGAAATTTCCTTCCCATTGAAGGCAATAATTACAAATGCTAAAATGCAGGCACTGTAATATAAAGGTAAAGACATTCAATTTTTAATGCATGACAGATAAAACAATTAACTTTGGTTCATCAGAACTGTAGTTCCTGTTGTTTCAGCATTTACATGTCCTTTGTACCATGCAATTTTCATTGTTCAAAGCATCACCATGAATGCTGCCCAAACTCAAACACAGTAATTTCCCTGCATAATAACAAAATATTGAGAAATATTGTCATCAAATGCAAGATGCTGGCCAGTCTTACAAAATGCACTGGCATTTAGGTTTAGAAAACAGCAAAATCCTGTATCCAAATTATCTCAAGAAATAAATCCCATTGGCTCTTAAGAAATCCTGACACAAATGAAGCCAAACTATGAAATTGTTACCTACATCAGTAGTACTTGCTCTAAAGAACCACCCTATCATAAGAAAGGCTACATGTATTAAGGTCTTTTTGATTTAGAGAAAATACATTGCTGTAGTGTACAGAAATTAAGCTTTGTAGAAAAAGTATTAAGGCCATCTTCTGAGTAAATAGATCGTTAAACAAGCCTGTATATTAATAACTCCGCAGTTTATTTTCTGCAAGATATTTCTCTACAGAATATTTAAAAAAAATTAAGTTACTCTCGTAGAAACACTGTGAAATGAGCTTTCACTGCAGCTCAGTACAAAACCCCAAAGTCTATACTTCAGATTCTGCCCACCAAAGCCAGAGGTCTGAGGTGTTCCTTTGGCATGATGCTCTGGAACACCATGCCAACAGAGGCTCCAAGAGACATTTTTCTGAAACAGTGCTGCACCTACTGCATCATCCCTGTAACAGGACACACAGCTGCCTGACCAGGCTCATCCCAAATAGTGATGCATGTCACAGATAAAGGTACATCCTGCTTTACTTAGAACGGGCCCACATTGTCTAACCACCAGGGACTCCTGCCTTCAGCAGCGGAAGCATGTGACCCTTCCCAAGTTTGTACAATACATACAAAACAGTAGTTGTAAAGATTGACCTTATGCAGTCAGTTATTTACAAAATTCATTTTTATGTACAAAATAAATTGCTATAATTCCAGCTTCCCTTTCATATTCAGTGTACAAGCTACCATAAACCAGTGCTGTAATTGATACAACATGACACATAATTCAGAGAGATTCTATAAACTTGTGTATCCCTTATTTAAGTGATATCACTTTTTAAGAGACAGTAAAAAATAGAAAAAAATTAACAAGTGTTGAAAAGTATTGAAGAAGCAGATGGAACTTTTATACCTTGAAAAGTAACAGTGCTTTCTAAGCATTACTTTAATGCAATTCATTAGAAAGTGTTCTTTATATAAGGAATAATATTTGTCTCTCATATTTTTCTTATATTACTGCCATGTCCTACAGAACTTCAATTTCCATTATTCCTGGATAGGATTAAATACAGTACATTATTTTTAGCTCTTCCCACAACAAAACATACATTTTTTTTAAGTGCAAAGCAAGATATGTGTGTTTTTTAATAAGGCACAGAATATCCACTATTTCCAGTGTAACACAGAATTCACGTCAGTTTTATATATTTCAAATGTTCATATCTTTCAAGGATTTGAACTGTTTCCTGAATCCAGCTCCCTTCTGGCATCTGAAGCTGAGTAGACAAGTAGTGATATGGAAGCTGACTGTGAGACATCAGGTATTTGGGAACAGCTGCTTTGTAGCGGAGGTTCACTAAAATCATTTTTAGGAGTTATTCTGCAAGTAATGAAAAATAAAACAGTAAATTTTAAGCACAATGCATTACACTGAGAAAAACTGAGCAATGAAATCATAACACATCTTCAGTTGTATTGTTTTCAAGAGAGTGCAAGACAGTTCTGAACACTTTTCTAAGCTTAAGGTCATCATTTTTCTTTCTCAGACCCATCACCTCTCAAAGTGATTGAAGTGCAGTCACAAATTTCTTGGAGCTGAAGCTCCATCACTCAACACTTAAAAAAAACCATCCTACAAAATAGCCCATATGCTAAAGATACATGGTCACATGGAACAATCTGTAAATTCTCTTGACAGCTACTGTGGGTTAACTGCACACTGAGAGCACACTAATTCTTCAGAGAGAAGAACAGAAAACATACAACAACAGTGGTAATACGCATAAACAAACAAAAGATTAAGTTCAGGTGCCTTACCTTCCTTCACCTACTCTTTTCATACTCTCAGGCAAGCTACTGATATGACATGTGCTATCTGCTTTGTTTCTTCTTTCCACCTGATCCATGGTCAATTTGGAACCAGATAACATTTGATCTCCACTGTTTTCGCCTTCCTCGACTCTTCGGGCTGATGTTCCATCTGCCTCTATCTCTTTCTCAGATGTCTCTGGAGAGGTTTTAATTTCTGCAGCAGTTTCTTGGCTTAAGTAATCGTGATTAGTGATTGCTACTGCAGAAGTTCCATGATTTGTTGTTCCACCTGTACTGGTCCCCATTGACTTTGAAATTACTTTCAGTCTATGTGAAGTTGACTTGTAGTGCTTCTTTTTATGTTTAACTTTGGAATTGTGCCTCAAGAAAAATTCACATGATTCTTGCAGCACTCTTCGACTCTCACTGATTGGACTGAAAGAGAACACAAGCATGTAACTAAATGAAGAGGGTAACTTTGCTATAATGTAATGAAGACTCGTACACAAAACCCTGGAAGAACAGCAACCAGTGATGCAACCCGAGCTGGATGTTAATGAACAAGAAAAAAAAGTTGTATGTGAAAAGAGGAGAAAAAAATCTGATCATAATAGCTCCAAAGTAATTATGTCTGTGGAATAATTAAATCAGATTTCTACATTTCTTACTTCTGCAAGTTGGTCCGATGGCTTCAGTAGATTAATGATCTAAGAGAGGAAAGAAGGATTAGCTCACAAACAGCTGCATTACCAAGTTAACTTTATATAAAGTAAATCTCATTCAAATGAAAGAAGGTAAGCATTATAAAAATTACTTCATTATTTAAATCCTTGTAGCTAGAAAGAGTTAACATCTGAAACACAAGAAAAAGTACAGGAAATGGAAAAAGAGGGTAGAAGGAAAGGAAGGCATATGCTCACCATCAAGGAATGTTAAATGTAAAATAAAAGGAACTTAAGGACTACTGCCTTGGGAAATCCAAAGAAATAAATCAATCTAAAACCACAGTATAATTTTTAAGTAACAGATAATCTAAAAAAAATAATCAAGGAATATGAAAGAATTGAAAAAATTACAATGACAACAAATGAAGACAAAATTTATGAGCTGTTCAAATCCATAGATATGAATTAACTAAAATTAAGTAATAAAACTGAATTATTCTCTTTCAGAAAAAAAAAGGAACACTAGATTTATGCAATAAAAGTGATAGTAAGGATGGTTCCATGCATATTAATTTTAAATAAGACAAGCCTGGCAGAGGAGAAAAGCAGAGGCTATTATTATTGCATGACAGTAAACACCACTGAGTACTGTGTCAGATTAAGTGGTCACAACACGTGAAAGGAACTAAACTGATGACTGAAATTACCTTCCCTCCTTCAACTGGAAACCAAAGATGTATTAGTCAATGCTAAACACAGCAATACACCCTCTGCTCTACAAAAGAGAAATCAGCAGAGCAAAACATTTTCCATCTTTTGAAAATGTTGCCAAAAAGCCACTGCATGTCTAAAACCTCCCCAGACTCCAATGGAATTTTGCTGACGCCCAAAGGCAGCATTTAGAATCTGGAAAAGAAGTTTGAGTACAACATTTTGATTACCTGAGTTATATATAAAGCAACATGTCTTAAAGCCAGCTTTAAGTATATACTTTAAAAAACAGGAGTAAAAATTTTTTTCTTACTCTCTTTTGCGGTTTCTGTTGAAGAAATTGGCCCATTCAGAACAGGTCTTTTTACTTCCCACCCAGAAGACTGGAGATATGCCAACAATTAATGTCAGCAAATATTTCATCAGAAACAAAAATATTTCTGGTCTTGCTAGCACCTTTGCCTAGAAGATAACAAAGTGCAATAAATGCAAAAAATATACTTGTTATTTTTTTTAAATGCAGAAAACAAATAAATTATGTAAGTGAGAGACTTTCCCCTTATGGCTGTTGTTCTTTGTTGAGGCTTGGACTGCAGGCAAATGTTAGACATGTACAGTCAAGTCAGACGTGGTTCATGAGTACAGCTGAATACATACAAAGGAGATTTGCCAGAAGGAAATATTTTTCTTTTAAATTGAAAGGAAAGGTAACTTGGGGAGTAATAGTATTAATAAACATGTTCTTCAGAGGTAAGTGTGTATGTATAAGATTTATCCCACCCACTTAAAAGAAACAGCAAGTGGACCACAATCATAGAAGGGTTCAGGTTGGAAGGGACCTTAAAGACCATCTAGTTCCAACCACCTGCCATTGACAGGAGACCTTCCACGAAACCAGGCTGATCAAAGCCCCATCCATTCTGGCCTTGAACATTTCCAGGGATGACGCACCCACAGCTTCTCTGAGCAACCTGTTCCAGTGCCTTGCCATCCCCAAAGTAAAGCATTTCTTCCTAATATCTCATCTAAACCTATTCTCTTTCAGTTCAAAGCCATTCCCCCTTGTCCTGTCACTGCATGCCCTTGTAAAAAATCTCCGTCTTTCTTGTAGGCTCCTTTCAGGTACTGGAAGGATTAGTTGGGAATTAATCAGATTAGACAGCATCTTCAAGGAGCCGCAGGGAACTACACAGTAGCTTTTTGTTTACTGCGAAATTAATCCACCCATTTGCAGAACTGTATCATAGGAGCTGAGACATTTACCTCAGTAAGAGATCATTATCCTCTGCTCCCATGCTGCAAATTTAATTTATGTTACCTGGCTTATCTGCCAGCCCATCTGTGAAAGTCACTACTTTGTTAGCCAGGTAACATTAGCTACTTAAGCTGAAGTTTGTTTTTATTTGTTTTTGATCTGGCCAATGTAACAAAAGTCTACAAGCCAGTTCAGATGAGCACACCACTTTTAAACTACTCCACAGCTAGCACACATGGTCTGCTATAGGGACAGTTTCCATAAAACAGATCTTTGTGTAACATTTCCTGTTCCTCATTTTGAATGATAGTTTATTGCAACAAAACCATAGATGGTGAGTGTAATGCAATGAAAGATTACTTGAGACACTTGATTTCTCTTAGTGATGTTGTCTTCTTGTGTATTTGTTCTTAAATGGAAAGAAACAAACCACAAATTACTATTAAGTATATAAAACTCCCTGCAATTGCAAGAGATTTAATCCACAGAGAGCACTGAACATAGGCAGATTTAATTTAAAAGCCTTTCCAAGGAAGTCGGTTTTTAAGGGTCAAATGTTAAATATGATCACCTCCACAATTTAAAGTGCTGTTGAGGTTTTTTATTTGCTTTTTGTTTGGTTGTTTTTTATAAAAAATTCTTTGCATTTCTGAAAATCACTCTGCAAATGACAGCTATTGTGGAAAAAATACACGGGAAATTTGTTCTGTAATTTCAAGTGTTTTACACTTCCACATTTTGAAGGAAAAAAAAAGACAAAAGTGATTTTAAGTCTGTGATTATAAGCAGCATTTAAAATTCTATTTAGTCTCAATCTTGACAAATCATTTTTCAGTGTCAACTGAAATTGATGACAATTCAACTTAAGTACTTTGATATGGAGCTAGGCATCCAGGTACTGAGCAACTGCTTTTAGGAACAAATATTGTGAAGAATGATCCCCCTCCAGGACAATTTGTAACATGAAGTTCAAATATTGTAAGGGTTATATATTCTGTTCGAGATGTGAGTTGGAATTTAATTGCTGAGAGCTACCAATTCAATTAGTGAAAATTTTCAAAGCAAAATTATCATTCCATTGATTTCGACCTGAAGAGGAATTAATCACTTCATGTTCTTGAACTGATTACTTAATGTGAAAATAATTTACTAACTGCATGGCAGATACAGTGATGCACAAGGGTTTTTGTTAATTAACTTTACAGTATTATTTATAAAGAAAACTGTTACTTGCCTGATAAGGACAAGGAATATGGTACTGGTCACAGTGGTCAAACACCCAAGTAGTTTCCCAGATCTTCCGGTTCACCAATTCATAAACGTAACATCCAAGAAGTGCTACAAGTGGCACCAAGTACAAACCACTGAAAACTCCAATTCGGATCATGAATTTCTTTAGCTTCTCCTGGTTTCTGCCATCGTGCTGTATGACTTGCCGCACGTGATTTAAGGAAATAATACCAGCTAAGAGAAGAGAGAGACCGAAAAAGACACAAAGGCACAACGGCAAAAGCACAAAGTACAGAGAGGCATCCAGATCATAGAGACCCACAAAACAAACTCCACTGATATTGTCTCCTTCAACTTTGTTCATAGCAAGGAGCATAATGGTGAGAAAACCAGGTATTCCCCAGGCAACCGCGTGGAACCACATGGCCTTTTGTGCAATTGCTTCACAGCTCCATTTCCTTCCCGCTGCAAGGAACCAAGTGATTGTAAGAATCACCCACCAAATAGTTCCTGCCATAGTGAAAAAATACAAAACCATGAAAAGGACAGTACAGGCTTTGTTTTGGGAGCCAAGAACAACCGTTTCACCAATTTCTAACTTATCATCTGCCTCATTACAGGCAGTTCTGTTCCCAAGTAAAAATCCAATGAAGTACATTAGAGAGACTATGCTGTAACAGACAGAGTAATATATGATCGGTCTCTCTGGGTACCTAAACCTTTTAACATCAATCAGAAAAGTCAGGAATGTGAAAAGCGTAGCACAAAGGCAAAAGATTGAAACTATTCCAATGAAGCTTTTTGCCACATCCAATTCATAATTTTTGAAGTACATATTGGGACACGGAGGTGCACACTGATCAATTCCTAGAAACTTGTAGCCATGTCCATTGGTAGTGTGTAGGTGCCGGGGACACCAGAATCCATAATCCCTTCGGATCTGGCCTGGGGTCTTCCGAGTGCCATGTACATTTGTGGTTACAGCAGCAGTGGCAGGAATGGTCTCATCACAATTAGTTAGTCTGAACAAAGAAACAGAAGAGGAAATATTCACTTCTCAGAAACGTGAAAAAATCTGATCCTAAGCACTGTTAAATTTCATAGATAATGCAAATGTGCATTAAATGAAAAAGAAATCAGATGGCATTATAAAAACCAAACTTCAAATATTTGCATTTTAGAAGATTTCAAGCACATTTATTTAACTGTTACTATCTAGCCGTTGTTTTATAGCTTATGAAACACTGCACAAATTGCAACCATTCCTTTAGAGATTTAAATTCTGCTGAACTTTTACATACATACATAAAATACTTATAGTAGCTGTTTTCTTTTTTAAGATTTTTATAACAGTAGACTGTTGGAGACAGGAAAAAATCTTGTCAAAATGAAAGCTTCAATCAATCAGGAAGAAGGTTGACATCATTAACTGATGATTAGCATGTGGTTATTATTTTTTGTGTGTGTGTTATACTGCTATCTCATTGTCAACAACAATGAACTACCTAACTGAAAAAAATAAAAGCAGAGAATACAAGCATTGTAAAAAATTATCAATATTTTAGCAATTTTATAGCTCTATGATCTTAATTTAAAAACTGCTCAAGCCTCAGTTGTTCCAGGCTTTGACTGGACACAGGGGGTGATCCTTCTACATGTATAACATTGTATTAGCAGTGCTGGACATATCTTCGAACTAGGTTATATAACTCAAGCAGGAAAGCATTTACTCACACTGGGATTTGTGTTCATATGCATCCCAAGTTTAGGTGTACATTTAAAAAGAACAGGTTTTGTGTTCTAGCTTCTAGAGTAAGATTCTGTTATCTCAACATTCTTTGTCAAACAGTATTACAAGAGTCCCTCAATTCAGTTTGCAAGCTCAGCTTGAGCTAAAACCCCCTTCAGTTCTTTGTTTCTCTGCATTACGCTGTTGTCCAAGTAAATCCAGTCTAATCAAGAAAACTGATTCTGTGGCACATTTCTTTCATTAACCATGGGTCACAGTAGAACACATGGAAACATTCACCCATGCATTAACTGGCATTATGCATGTCTGTAAGAATAAAAAAGTGTGAATCTCAGTATTCCAGTTACTGTCTGTTCTCATGCCAGCAGGCTCCAGTGGCAGGATTTCTGCTGCTGTAAGAACACTCCTCATCATATGTTCTTCTCAGTATCGGCTACCAGGGAGACATCACTTCACATGCAAACACAGAAGGTTCATTTCTAGTAAATACTAGCAGTAATAAAATAATTTAAAGCTGCAGTAAATCCTGCAAAAAGCATAATTTGATTTAAAATATCTCCTATTGAAAACAGGTTTTTCAAAACAATCCTTGCTGTGCTGAGAGGCACTACTGTTTCACAGGAGATCACACTAGATGGGAAAAATTGATGCCTTCTTGTTTTAAATCCCCACAACTTCAATTTTTCTGCAGAACTATGGGAAATGGCATTAATGCCACTTGTCATATTCTCTCCAACAGTGATTTGTACCTCAGGTCATGCACAGAACCACTGTCCCAGCTTTGTCTGCAATCCTATCACAGATTAGCAACTGCATGGGAGTTAGAAAAGTTACTGAGGTTTCCAGTCTCTGTTTCTTTCCTGTACCTCTTGACTTGTTAAAAAAAAAAATCTGGCTTTAATAATCTATAGATATCTACAACTGAAGGTCAGAATCTCAAGAAGATTGCATTGGGCTGCTTTTAATTGTTTTCATTTATAATATATAGACATCTTTTCCCCAAATATAGTATTATCTATCTGAAACAGACATATGAACACATTTGAAAAGAAGCTGAAATTTTGAGAGAGAGTGTTTTGGCAGGCAGTACAGGAAAAGCAACACAAGACTAGGTCTGCACATTTAAGCAGTTAGGAGCAAGATAAGGCTTCTACTATTTAATGCTGTGTCCAAATACAGAATATTCTATATTTCATTATCTTATGAGCAGTCACTTCTAAACCCCCTAATGAAGTAAGCACGATCATCCACAGTTTAGAGATCAGAAACCAAAGCAAAATCTATGCTATAACAAACCATATTTTAATCTTTAAGAAATTTATAGCAAAAAAGCTTCCTTTTGCAGGGATCTGAATACTGAAAAGAACTACCTGAAGAACTTTGCTGCAAAAAAGTCACAAGCATGAAATGCAGGTGATCATTTGAATAATGAAAAACTTTTAATAAAGAAATGGTCCCATGCATAAGCATTGCAGGGTCAGTGTAAGAAGGAGGTTACAGCAAGGTGATATTTTAGCATTCTGTCTCAGATTTTCAACTCAGTCTGGGTCAACTATGAGAGTACCACTCCCACCCCCTGTCAATATGACAAATACCCCACCTGGTACATTCCAGCTCTTCAGGCCAAGCAATTCCAAAAGTGTCCATCAACTGCTTACAGTCAGAATATACTTTCTCACAGAGGCTTCGACAAGGGTGAATCACGTGAATTTGATCTAGGCAGGCAGGGACAAAGGCTCTACACAGAAATGTGTGGACGTCTGGTGAACAGTGAAGATTCATAAGAATAAGAAAAGGCTACAGGGAAGAAAAAGGCTTTAGTTAGCAATTTAAAAAAGATAATTCAAGGCATCAAAACTAACTTTCATCACTATGGCTCACATTTAATCCCCCGTAGACTTGAAAAGATGTTAGAAAATAGTGTTTGTTCAGCAGTTGTGAAAAAGCAAAACCCGCTGTCCTGAGCAGCAAGAAGCTCCATTAGTACTTCCAGCCCAGCCCAGCCCTTGCCCCAGGGTCTTGGCCAATCTGTGACTATCCAAACCTGATTTTTCCTATTTGACATTAGAAATCTGAAAGGTATTATGAAAGCCCAAGTTTTTTAAAACATAGGGTATAACATTGAGTTCCTTTGTACACCAGTTAGCTGAGGGGGCCCTGAGATTTTTGAAGGTGTGTCTGTTCCTGTAGTTCCTGTTAGATTACATTTTCAGTCCTAAGTGCTGTGCTGTACTCATGTTCTCTCACACTAGGGAAGTGCGGGGGTTTTTTGATTAATCAGGTCCAAATATAATTATTTCTCATTTTTGAAACATCTCATTTCAAACCACTCTCAACATGACTGCAAATTTCTCTGCCTGTATTCTTGCAGAATTTGTAGAATGAAATTTAACCCCACCTTCTTCTGCCCAGTGCATTCAATTCATTAGTCACAGTCAGAGAGGCGCTTAAGGAAAAAAAAATCCCAATGTTACTTCTCTACATTTTATCAGCGTTACTACTAGGGCATATTATTTTAGGCAATACTATCATGTGTGCACATTTCAGACAAACCAGGAGTTGCTGGTCATTTTTGCAAGTACTGCATGGTTTTAAGGACAGCTTACAGAAGGAAGCAGAGGGCTGACACACTGACAGCATCGCCAGGCACACTCCTGGAATTCTCCATGGGCCCAATGTCTACGGCAGCAGGGTTTACAGGAGGGACAGAGGTGGTCCTGTTGGGGGGCTGTGGAAGCAGGGCCTTGTGACAGCAAGCACAAGCAGAAATAAAACTGAAGCAGCTGACCACATGTGTTGGTGAGCTGTCAGTGACTCTGGGCACATGGATGTTCTATCACAGACCAGCCAAGGCCATGAGGTGCCTGGCACTGCCAGGACACAGAGCATGTAACATGGTGTGCCAACATCTGATCCACACAGAAGCGCTGGGGTGGTAGGCTGGGCAAGATGTCCAGGATAGATCAGTCAGCTCCTCCAGCCCAGCCACCAGGCCTGCCAGGACTGTCCAGTGAAGAGGGAGGGCAGCAGAGGGTGGCTGGTGCTCCAACAAGCCCTAACCTCTGGATGCACTGCAGGCTGCTGCTCACCACACTGCCTGCCATGCCAGGGACACATTCAGGCTCCTGCTTGTCAGACTACAACAAGCTAATTTAAACATCACTGTGAGGGAACTAACCCACAGCTGAGACTGAAGTCCCTCTGCAGGATAACATCAGCCTGAGTCTTTTTTAAGCTGGCTTTTTGATTAACACTTCTGTAATTTCAGGAAAAAATAGATCTCCATATCACATATAAATTGTCAAATTCATGTGTCAAGAAAGTAATTTTCTAGAGCAAGTTTTGTGATGCCAGGCAAAAACTTCCACAGACTTTGGTAAAATGGCAGTATCTTCTCTAGGAAAGTAAGTATTTTTAAAAACCCCAATATTTATATCAATGAAAACAAACTTACCTACAGAGATATTTTGCCAGCTGTTTTGATAAGCAACTAGCAGTTTTTAAATAGCATTTTCCGGCATAGCTAATACATATTGTAAGCTCGCTCCTTTGATACAGAAAATGTGATAAAGTGTTGTCTGGTGAAGAAAGTCAGGGCATAAAACCAACCTTTACCATTCTAACAGAGTTTCTGTTGTATAAAGCTTTCTAAAAGCTAAAGTATCACAAGAATCACAACACAATGATATTGTATATTAGAGGTAGAGAATGACAAGAAAAAATTAAATTTTCAAGACTTTTACTCAAACATGTTGTTACCGGTTAAACTGTTACTGGTTCTTTGTTTAAAGAACCTATTTTATTTAAACCTAAAACCACCTTAACAGATAAATTGAAAAATGCAAATTTTTAGGAAGAAAGCTATGCTTAGCTTGTAATGTAACCAGAGTAGAATTCCAAGGACTTGGCTGTCAAGAGTAATTGTTGTTACAATATTTCTTTTAGCTTGCTAAAAATATTTGCCTTTTGACACATGAAAGAAAGAATACAAGAGCAAGAAATCTGATGTTCTGAAAACACAGGCTGACCTTCCGAGTCAGACCATTTGGCTGGAGACCCCATTCTCACCCCTGCTGGTAGCAAAGGGGATGTAATAAGACTTGAAGTCTCTCCCGGTTTCCTACAACCAATGGTTCAGGAAACGAGCTGCAGGTTATAACATGACCACTGTGTTGAAAAACCTTTCTTCCTAAAATGCATCTAATCCCTTTTTCAGTCATTTAAGCTTAAATCCTTTATAAAATACTACAGTAGTAAGTAGGCACTGCTGAAAGATACTGCATTTTATTTGTTTATTGTAACTTCTGGTTTTGCAACCTAATTTGTGTTTTGACAAACAGCTGACAGATTGCACTCTACATTTTTGATAGATTTATACATTAGTATAGTCATACTTCAAATTCTGATTTCTATTCCTTTCATACTGTACTTTGCCTTTTATTCACCTTGACTGCACTTGAACACTGACCTCACATTTCCACAGTGACAAAAACCCTTTCTGAGTGACAGTAACTGATAAAATACTGTGCCCACCCACTTGCACAGATAGTGGGACTTATTTTTCCCCATACTTATTACTCTGGGAGTAGTTTTTTTTCCCCATACTCATTACTCTATATTCTCCTAAATCCCATGTACCACTTTATTGTCCAGTTGAATCTAGCAGAAGACCTTTCTGCAATTCTTTCATAGATTTTGTTTTCCCAGCAAATTTACTATCTCTCTTCTAGGTCCACTTCTGTATTATCAGAGGTTTCTGTACAGGTTAGCTAGGGGGAACCACTCTAGTTACTTATTTGGTATAGCATAAAACTATCAGCTCATGATTTAATACTCCTGATTGTGAAAAAACATTTATTTATTCCAACTCTTCTCCTTAGGCAGGCAGGCAGTCATTGGAAAACTAAGTCCCTAGTGGGCTACCAGCAGAGTTTCTTTAAAACAACCATAGGTTATGACCACATTCAAACCTTTTTGAAAGCTGAAGTATGACATGCTGTCTGAACTACCCCTTCCAACAAACATATTGAGTCTCTCCAAAAACTAATAGATTTTACAGCCAATGAGTTCCCTCAACCAAAAATAACTCTATAAAATGTAAAACTTTGCCTCTAGCTCACACAAATGGGATCTGTAAAACACAGACTTATTTTCATCAACTGCCCACTTTTACCATTTAAGAACAGAAGAAGTAATAGAGAATTGTGCCTGGAACTCTGCTAACAATTAGGTATCTTTAAATGTGGGCTTCACTTCCAGTTAGCCAATTTGGAAAAGTTTCATCATAGAAAATAATACATCTGCATTTCCTGATGGAACATAAAAGCAAAATCTTACCAAAACCAAAGTATTTGCTCCTCCAGCCGCATGGCCTGGAAGCAAAAAGTGTAAAGCTACGATCACAAGTTCACTGACAGTAAGATTTGGTTGCTTCAAGACCACTTTATCTGAACCATGGGTGTCCCAAGGACAAACCATTTTTTACCCAAGTGGTTAGCTGGGTAAGCTGCATGCATGCACGCACTGGTGTTCTGAGTATCCAAGTCTGGGATTAAACTCAGAATCTTGTACCATAGTCCTCCCCTGTTCAGGAAAGCTCTGGATCAGCCCATGGCACAGTCACACAAAGTAGGCTCTTCCAGGAAACTAAGGCACTTGCCATTTCTAGCATTAGCAACCACTGCCCTGTCATATGAAGGAGATGAAAATCTGCAGATTTGCTGATGGCAATGCTGAAAATGAATGAAACCAGACTTTTAAAAAAAGAGAAATGAAGTCTCACACAGCGAATGTTAAGTCCTAAAACAGAAATTCTCATCTTCTTGACAACTGGATACAAAACTCAGTAAATACAAGGCAAACTAGAATACAGTAACAATCAAAAAAACCCCAGACAAACAGAAAACTAAAAACCCAAAAAACAAACCAGCAATCTAACCGCACCTGTAATGTCAAAGATGATGTAGTCTTTAACAGCAGGAAGGGCACTGCCTCAAGTACTTCAGTGAAGAACTGAGAGCTGTGAGATGCAAACTTTCCACTAACAAAACACCAACACCTTACTTGTGAATTCTAGATTCCCTAGGAGATGTATGTTATATTTTTTTCAGAGGCAAAGCCAAACTACCCCAAAAATCCAGTTACTGTGTGGTCCTACAAACAGTACCACAACTGAGACAAGTGAAAACAAACGGTGCAAAATACAGAATAAATGTCCAGGTGCAAACATGCTCTTAAACGTGCTTTGCCAACAAGTAAATTGCAACCTAGAACTGTATGTGGATCTTGTGCTCAGGATGCTTCTGTTTTGTTGTCAGCAGGCTTAGAATTCCAAAACACAAGAGAAACAAGCTCATTACTCCAGGCAGACACTGAAGGTGCTCTCTTGTACCTTATCTCAGTTATTATCCTAGAGCAAAGCATTACCACAGATGATCAGACACCTCTGGGGTTGGGATGTATGATAACTACCAACGTCTGTCAAAAAAATAAGGGAAAATATTCTCCTATACTCTGCTGATGAATGTCACAGAGATACTTACATCATATAGAAAACAGTGGATGAAAACATCAAGGTCTTTGTTACAATCAGCGACAGCAAACCTTGATTTTAAGAGACAAGAAGTATCTTGAATTGCTGAGATATACAGAGGATTAGAGCCTTTGTTCAGTCATTGGAGCCAGGTATCTAAGAAAGTAACAACCTATTTTCGTAATCACTGAGGTCTAACTATCAAGTTAAAACATTTAGCTTAGTTAACACTGAGGTTTACTAATTTAAACAAGGACAGACACCAACCCTTTCAGTTAAGCAATGTCACCTCTTTCTTGATTTGATACAAATCTTGTGACCTAAAGCAATAACATTACAACCTTGTTGCTTACATAACTGTGTATCTCTGAAGCAAATGCAGGCTTAAATTTGTATTTCTACAATTATACCACACTGTGTACCCCAAATTCCTACCTATATTAAAGATACACATTGTTATTTATGAAACTATATATCTACTTTACAAGAAAAAACACCTAACTAAATAATTAATAGTCATAGAATATT